>CM060306.1:54504735-54512235 GCA_030674185.1 Monoplex corrugatus | reverse complement strand
AGACCGGCCGTCCGACCCGTGCTATCACCGGTCAACAGAGTGCGCCGCATGACCTGGGCCAGGGAGCACGTGACCTGGACAAGGCAACAGTGGGCCCGGGTCTTGTTTTCGGATGAGTCCAGGTTCACCCTGACCTTTAACGATGGCCGGGCTCGGGTGTGGCGACGTCAAGGGGAGAGGTTCGCTGACGCCACTGTCCAAGAGCATAACCGGTACGGCGGCGGGTCGGTGATGGTGTGGGGTGGCATGAGCCGTGGTACCCGGACCCCCCTGCTCCCCATTGACGGCATCCTGAACGGGGTCCGGTACCGGGACGAGGTTCTGGCGGCCGTGGCACTGCCTGCGCTTGTGGACCTTGGTCAAGGCGCCATCTTCCAGGACGACAATGCACCTGCGCATCGAGCACGCCTTGTGACCGACTTCCTGGAGCAGCATGAAGTCGTCCGTATGGCCTGGCCAGCGTGCTCACCTGACCTGAACCCAATTGAACACCTCTGGGATGTGCTCGGGAGGCGCATCAGGGACAACCACCCCCCACCAGGCACCCTGGCCAGGCTGGTCGACATCCTGCAGATCGAGTGGGCGGCCATCCCTCAGGACACACTCCGTACCCTTGTGGGGTCGATGCATCGGCGCTGTGAAGCATGCATCCAGGCTCGGGGCGGACACACGCGATATTGAAAACAGATTGGCCAAATCTGACACTTTCTGTTTTTTGAAAAGGGGGGGATGTTCCTTTAAATGCATGTGCTGTTCACTAATGGGTCATTGTGCTAATTTCTTTTTCCAAAACAGGTGTGGAAATGATGAAATAAAACATAGAATCAATTCTAAACATTGTCAATTATTTCAACTTAAAATTAGAGAGGAAGGAAGAAGTGGCCCTTAAATTATGATTAGGAGTATATATGCAGCGACAAAGGATAGATTTCGTGTGAAGAGCCTTGATCGCCAACGCCATGCGGCAGGGCACGTGATGATGATGATTCAGGTATCCAGAATATAACTCTGCAACTTCAGAAAACTTGATACATTTTGCTGATTTTCAGTTTATCTTTCTTTCCATTTGACGTATGAAGTTACACAGTAAAACATTACTATAAGTTATGAACTTCAGTCAGTTATTAATGAATTTAGAAAATTCGAAAATAAAATGACAGTCATTAGATAAGGTATTGTTTAGCAAATTTGACATAATCTGTTTTCTCTGTTTATTTGTTTGTATATATACAACTCAAAAGGAGGTTTATGAAAGCTGCATCGAATTTGAATCAAAGGAAAAACATAAATATCTAGAAACTGTATACAATATTTGTCTTTTGCAACTATGTAAAAGGTTTTGCTTTTATTAAGTTGTTTTTGAAATTTCCATACAATCCAAAGCTGATTTCATATTTTTGCGATAATTAGCCAGGAGTGGGAAAGTTAAATTACATTTTGACAAAGTCTGAATATGGACGTGCATACATATGCACAGACACACACGCACACACGCATGCACGCACGCGTGCATGCACATACCCCCACCCCACACACACACAGGGTTCTTACAAACACACACACATACGCGCGCACATGCACACACACACACAAACATACATACATGCATGCACACGGGGATGTAAGACATCATTAAAATAATTATCACACACACACACACACACACACACACACACACACACACACACACACACACACACAACACACACACACACACACACACACATGCACACACACACACACAACACACACACATCACACACACACACAAACACACAACACACACATACATCCACACACACACTCAACACACACACACACACACACACACACACATACACACAACCAACATTACACAACACATGCACACACACAGGGATGCAAGACATCATAACAACAATTATCATTCTCTCTGCAACGTCTGAGACTACATATCATGACACTAATGCCACAACTATGCTCTTGAAATGTGTGACAAGCCAAACACATTTCCACATGGGTGGCAGGCACCACCCATCATTCACCCACATGGCTGTCAGTCACCATCCATCATTCACCCACACGGGTGGCAGGCAACACCCATCATTCACCCACATGGCTGTCAGTCACCATCCATCATTCACCCACACGGGTGGCAAGCAACACCCATCATTCACCCACATGGCTGTCAGTCACCATCCATCATTCACCACACGGGTGGCAGGCACCACCCATCATTCACCCACATGGCTGTCAGTCACCACACATCATTCACCCACATGGCTGTCAGTCACCATCCATCATTCACCCACATGGCTCTCAGGCAACACATCATCATTCACCCACATGGCTGTCAGTCAACACTCATCATTCACCCACATGGCTGTCAATCAACACTCATCATTCACCCACATGGCTGTCAGTCAACACTCATCATTCACCCACATGGCTGTCAGTCAACACTCATCATTCACCCACACGGGTGGCAGTCTAAAACTCCGGTGAAGACACCAGTAGCCGTAACAGAAAACAACTGGATAAAGAATTTTCTAGTTTGAGGTCTGTTGAAATGACATCTGATACGTGATCCACGGACACGGCTATAATATTTCTGTTCTTTCAACCAGCCTGTAGACTTTTTGAGTCAATTTGGATTGGATTTTTCAAGGGGTAAAGGGCGCGGTTCCAACAAACATTTTTCCGCGTACGATGCTATGTGTTGCTATCCACAGGGAAAACCCTCCATCATAGTTGTGCGTCATCCATCCATCCTCTTTTTTTTCCTGTCTGTGTGCATTTTTATTTGTCTAAGAAAGTTGAATTTTTAACAGAATGTCAAGAGAATATTGCCAGAGACAAGTCTTTTGTTGACGTGGAATCTTCTACCTACGCTAAGTGCATGCTACAAGCAGAATTTTGGTTCATTATATGATGGGAAAGACTAGCGCCCAGACCACCACTCGGGGTCTCATATCACCTCACCTCACCTCTCTCCCTCGCCAGGATCGGCGGTAGGAGCCGCGCTCAACGTCACAAGTCTTTCTCCAGGTCACACGATTGAGACATCTGTGGACGACTTCCTGGATCCCAGACCACAGACATCAGCAATGCTGTTGAAGTAGGAGGTGTGCGGTCGTCCCTTTCTTCTCCTCGCCTCAACTTCCCCTGCAGGACCGTTGACATCAGATCTGTTTTGGTGTGTCTGATCGCATGGCCTACATATTTCAGCTTTCTTTCGTTGGTTTCTGTCAGCAGCTGGCGTTTAACAATCAAAAAGAAAAGTGACCACATATCTCCTCTCCTGGCACAACTTCACTGGCTCCCTGTATCAAAGCGCATACAGTACAAACTAGACACCATGTGCTACAAAAGCCTCAATAACGCAGCCCCCGATTACTGTCAAGCCTACTTGAGATCTATGTTCCCTCACGTACCTCCGCTCTGCCTCTGATCCTCTGACTTTTCGCTTTCCACGCACTAAGCTCAATACCTATGATCCACGAGCCTTCTCTGTTTCTGGTCCGCTCTCCTGGAACAAACTTCCTCTCTCAGTCCGTCAGCAATCTGCTTTTGTCTCCTTCAAGTCCGCTCTCAAAAACTCACCTTTTTCCTTTCATAAAATCCTGACCTCACTCAATCCCTCTGCAGCCTGTCTCCACTCGGAGGGGAATCACATTGCAAATATAATTGTATATAATATGCTCTCTATAATTTTCCATTGTTTTTATTCTTTCTCCCATTTATACCATGCTGTGTGTGTGTGTGTGTGTTGTGTGTGTGTGTGTGTGTGCGTGGGTGCGTGTGTGTTTCGTGCGTGCGTGCGTTGTGTGTGTGTGCGTGCGTGTGTGTGTGTTTCAGCGCTTAGATTTGATTTTATCAAGATTTTGCGCTATTAAATATTGTATATTATTATTATTATTATATATTTCCGTTAAGTTAATATGCTATCGTTTGTTCTTCCGTCTGTCCATTTCGCTCTGAGAAATCGTCTATACAGACACATTTCTGCTGCATTGATTTTATTTTCTTCGTCTTTTCTTGGTGTCCAGGCTTCGCAGCCACACACTAAAACAGGTCAAATCAAAGTTGTCTGATATGGTGTGGAGGAAAGTCCCTGTCCGGCTATCTTGTGTTCTAGCGTCCTCAGCGGGTACTAAATCCACCAGATCACACGCTCCATTTGAAAAAATGATGTCTAAGTGCAGATTTAGGTTAACCCTTTGATTTCCCCACTCCAGCCACTACTTTCAAAAACTGAATCCTTTGACTCCTTCACCCCATCCACCAGCTTCCGGCAAGATGCTGGTGTATAGGGTGAGGGAGTCAAAGCGTTCAGTTTTATTTTGCTAGTATGGTTGATAATAGAGGATACTGGTGGACAGGGTGCTGGAGTCAAAGGGTTAAACTTCATTTTGCGAAACATATTGTCACAGGGTATGAGTGGTACCATTTGAGCCACAAAAAAGATATATCAGGGTATACTAGAACAAGTAAACGCTGTGTGCTCTTAATGTTTCAGTTGTTATATAACTCACATGTTCAAAAACTAACGCATTATACTACATTGTACTGTCCATATCTGTAAGGTCTGAATCTTCTAAACAACTCACGGGTTCAACGCTAATACACACTGTGATAATTATACTGTCCATATCAATAAAGCCTGAAACTTCTACGTAACTCACGAGTTCAATGTCAATAAACAATACAATATTCATATTGTCCATATTACCAAGTCTTCAACTGCTACATCATTCACTGGTTCAAAGCAAATGTATATCATAATAATTATACTGTCCATATCTATAAATTCTGAAACTTCTACATAACTAAGAATTCAACGCCAATAGACAGTATGATAATTATATTGTCCATATTATCAAATCTTCAACTGCTACATCATTCAGCGGTTCATAGCTAATGTATAATATAATATATATAATGTCCATATCTACAAAGTCTGAAACTTCTACATAACTAACGAATTCAACGCCAACAGACAGTATGATAATTATATTGTCCAATTATCAAGTCTTCAACTGATACATCATTCACTGGTTCCTGGCTAACGTACATTATGATATCTACACTGCCATTATTTATAAAGTCTCAAACTTTTTCATAACTCACGGGTTTAACACTTAAATACATACCAATAACTCTACTCTCCTTATCTTTAAAGGCTTAACGGCTTCTACACACACCTGGGTTCAAATGTAATATACATTATCATAACCTGTATTTTCATATATTTCTGAAGTCTTATGTTTCTATATAACTTCCACAGATTCAAGCTAATAATATACTTTACATGATATACTGCAATATCTATACCTACTGTTTGTTAAACTATACATGTACATGCAATTGTTCCATTTTATTACAGGTTTCTGACGCCCAGGCTGAAACTAAAGTTATAATTATGTCTAGTTCCATTCAAGAATGACACAACAAAGCTACTTTCCATGTCTGCCCGAAACAAGATGCTTCATGCATTCAATGCGTAATACGACAAAAACCATCAGCCAACTGGCAATGCCTGTCAGCTCATCTCCTCCTTGCCATTCTTCACTCACAGTGCCAAGGACGGACAACTCTTCTCACACAGGGGCATCGGGTTACCTCCCTTTGGAGTCATGAGTGACAGCCATTATCGTGTGGGACTAAATGTATGGTGACTTCGCAGTGTCAGGAGATGGAAATAAGAATGCAGTGACAGTGTGGTAAGATGTGGATTCGATGGCTATCGTCTGTGACGTCGGCGAGGGAGTTGGACAGTTCAAGCGCGTGCGCGCGAGCACACACACACGCGCACGCACACACAGACTCTCACATACACCACACCACACAACACAAACCAACACACACACACACACACACACACACACACACACACACACACACACAGACTCTCACGTACACCCACAGACACAGACACATACACGCACACACACACGCACGCACACACACACAACAGACAGGCAGACACACACACGCACCACACCACACACACACACAACTACACATGCACGCATGCATACATGCACGCACGTAAGCACACACAGACACAGATGCACACAGACACAGACACAGACAGACAGACAGACAGATAGACAAACAAACAGACACACACACATACACCCACATACACATACACACACCACACACACACAAACACACACACACACGAATACACACACACACACACACACACACACACACACACACACACACACACACACACACAATACACACACACACACACACCACACAGACACAGACACAGTCACAGACACGCACACACACACACCACACACAAAACACACACACACACACACACACACACACACACACACACACACACACACACACACACACACACACACACACACACACACTTTTGTAAGCGTGTAACTAGATTCTCTTTAACCTCACAGTTCCTAGAAATGAGTGCACGACTATCGAAGTAACAGGAAAGGTGATGCGAACTGTTTGTATCAGTTATCGTTCTTAGGGACTTGAAACTGTAGCCAACACTGAGTCCACAGAGGAGTTTTAGATTACTTCCCTTACGGTTGAGTGAACTATGGCCATTCTCCGTCCCCTTGGAGTAAATATAACTTTTAAAAATGTCATAAACTGGCAGTTACAATTTATGTGATAATATTATTGCGGTACTTACGAAGCATGAAAAATTTGATGTGAACATATCATTGCAGTCTGGCAGCAGTACGATAAATTCGCAGCCAATATATCTCGTGGTATGGTGTGCCAGAGCTGCCGAACATATGCAGTGAAAGCAACATTAATAATCATTCGTGTTTTGCATGAGTTCGTGAACTTCTGGTGTCACTGACTGGAAGAAGTGGGGGGTGGGGGTGAGGATAGGGGTGGACTGGGTGTCCAGTATGAGCCAGACATAAGATCAATATCATGCGACAAAAAGAAAATAATGGTAGACGCCTTTCATATATATTTCATTTATTCTTAAAATCATCTGTCCAGTTACATCAACGTCCAACCTGTAGTGTAGCTATTCAGTATGAGACACCACCAAAACAAATACATAGAGAGATGTACACACACACACACACACACAAACACACACACACACACACACACACACACACACACACACACACACACACACACACACACACACACCACACACACACTCCACACATACAAATGTGTACGTGCGAGTTTCAAGTTTCAAGATTGAATCATCCTTTTAAGTCGCATTAGAACGTGAAGTATTTTAACATAACATGTATATGACATGTTCAAAGTGAAATAAGCTACAAATAGATTATCAAAAGTCATAAATTAACGGTCAGATATTTGCAAATTTATTAACTTTTTGCTTCGTTGGTTTGTTTTTGTTTTGCTGTCCAAAGTTCTGCGTCAGTTTAATCGAACAGAATCTGGGACAATTTTTTCAAATTCCATGAAGATGATGACGATGGGGATGATAATCATGATGTGATGGAGTTTCATTTTGGAACTCCAGAGCAGCAGTCG
>CM060306.1:54474735-54492235 GCA_030674185.1 Monoplex corrugatus | reverse complement strand
AGAGACAGATAAACAGACAGAAACAGAGACAGACAGAGAGACAGACAGACAGACAGAGACAGAGACAGACAGACAGACAGAGAGACAGAGAGACAGACAGACACAGAGAGAAAGAGAGAGCCAGACAGACAGACAGAGGTGGAGGAGAGATGGGGGAGGAGGAAAGGCACGAGTTTTTCTGTATCAGTTTTCATTAGACACTTATATGACAAGAATATAAGCTTATTTGATGCTTGCAACATTTGAATGATTCATTTTGAAATTCATTGGCTCTATCTATGGCTCAGTTTTCTGTTCTACTGGTGAGATCTCCATTGCACAGGGACATGGAACGCGTGCACACTGTGACATTGTGAAATAATATTTTGCTATTTCCTTCTTGTCCCATTTATGCTTGCTTCCTACAATTATTTTCCTATTTTATATAGGAGTGGTGACCATGTGGCCAGAACGCTCACAGCACAATATACAACACAAACGGTCTTCCTTGGCGTCCACACCTGTAACGTCTTTCAAAAAAAGTACGCTTAAATCTGTCACGAACAGTTAAAAACAACAGTGATAACTCTCACGATAAAGGTTATACACGCTTGTAGCTCACAGCAGACCTGTATTCCCTAGGTGTAGTAGGCTGGGTCAGACCTGATGTAGGTAGATCTCTCACATGTTAGCAGTACAATATAATTATTCTCATCTTTCGTTAGATCATTTCATTTTCTGAACCTGACTACGTCTGTTATCTTTGTTTGAATCTCACTGAAAAGCTTTATTTGAATCTCTGTGATGGCTTCGAAGGAGTTCCCAGAGAAGGTGAAAATGTCATTGACCAGCCCAGCAGACAAGGAAGCCAAACACCTTAGACTACATGTCGGTATAGTTGGTGTCTTACTGTTACTAGAGGTGGAGAGGAAGAGGTAGGGCAAATCAATCGTTCCCCTGATCTTTTTCATCTTTGTCATCTGCAAAATGACAGTCATTATTACTATGATACTTTTTTTTCATAGAGGAACAGATGAGGAAGAGGAGGAAGGAGGAGAAGAAGAAGAAGAAGAAAAGAAGAAGAAGAAGAAAGAAGAAGAAGAAGAAGAAGAAGAAGAAGAAGAAGAAGAAGAAGAAGAAGAAGAAGAAGAAGAAAGAAGAAGAAGAAGAAGAAGAAGAAGAAGAAGAAGAAGAAGAAGAAGAAGAAAAAAAAGAAGAAGAAGAGAAGAAGAAGAAGAAAAGACAGAAAAGTAAAAGAAAAAAGAGTAATGAAAGGTGTCAGTTGAAAAGAGAGAGAGAGAGCGAGAGCGAGAGAGAGAGAGAGAGACAGACAGACAGCCAGACAGCCAGACAGACAAACAGACCGACAGACAGACAGAGACAGAGAGACAGAGAGAGAGAGACAGAGAGAGAGAGAGAGAGACAGACAGACAGACAGAAACGGAGACAGAGAAAGAGAGACAGAGAGAAACAGAGAAATTGAAAGACAGAAACAGAGACAGACTGGGAGAGAGAGAAAGAGAGAGACAGAGAGAGACAGACACACAGAGACAGACAGATACAGAATACTGGGAGAGAGAGAAAGAGAAAGAGAGAGAGAGACAGACAGACAGACAGAGACGGGGGGGGGGGGAGAGAGAAAGAGGAAGAAAAACACTGCAACAGAAAAGGGGTGAAGAAGGGGGAGCATATTCAATGATAGCAAATCAAATGTATACATATGTTTGACAGCAAGTGCACCTGAGATTTTCCTTCCGTGGGCTCCTGATTATTACCTGCAAGTCTTAAAGTATGATCAGATGATGTTCCTCTCTTCTCCTTTCCCATCCCTTTCCTACTTACTCTCTTCCACCTGTCGCTCTCGCTTTCCCATTACCTTCTGCAGTGTCTCTGTAAACATCCTGGGCATCATTAAGATGGTGTTATTTAATTTACTGATGGTTTGATCTCATAAAACCGTGTCAGACACATGCGCACATACTCATACAGAGAGAGAGAGGGAGAGGGAGGGAGAGACAGACAGACAGACAGACAGACAGACAGACAGAGACATACAGACAGAGATAGAGACAGAGACAGAGAAACTATGAAATTTATTCAAGATAAGGCCATCAACCCATTTTAAATGGTGTAACCAATTACATGGTACGACTTAATAGAAAACATTGTAAACACTCTAAATTTGCATGAAAACTGAAACAACGGTATGAATAGTGTACAACGTACACAACACGTTATTATCTAACAGTGGAGTTTATTACCACTAACTTATGTTAATTCATTGAGATTGCGGATCTACATGTACGTTTCATAAATGCCTTAGAATAGATATAAACACAAATTTTTAAAGTGACTTCAAAAGTGATGAAAGTGATGTTCGCCAAAACACATCTTGCTTTCCATGACATCTAGACAGTATAAATATTTTTCTTTACATCACAAAGCCCAATCAGCAGAATGCAAAATGATTCTAAATTTCAATTTCATCCTTGCGCAATGGACTATTTATTTCATCTTTGTTAACTTTGTATCTTGAGCAATGTAAGTAAGTTCAGATATACCAAGCCTTTACAAACTGACTTTTGATATTATCTATATTACGTCTACTTTGAAATGTCGACAGAACTGAAATCCATCACCATTATCAATACATTCTTCCAGCGTTATTATCTTAGGTCAGTGAGACTCTCTCTAATATCCTTGGCCATAACAGCACACCGTACACCTTGATTTTCCCAAACGAATGAAAATCCATTATTACGCGATACGGACATAAGAAAAAGAGAGCGAGAGAAAGAGAGAGAGAGAGAAGAAGAGAAAGAGAGCGAGGGAGAAGAAGAGAAAGAGAGAGAGAGAGAGAGATACACAGAGGAAGATACAGAGACAGGAAGAGAGACAGACAGAGACAGAGACAGAAACAGAGACACAGAGAGGAAGGATTCCAATAGTCATTTTTTTAATCAAACAGTTACAGATAAGCTATATAATCAAACAGAAATATTTTTATTCATTCATTCATTGACTTGCAAAAACTACCATGTCAAACCTGCGATTAATTCAAATACATAAGTCGAGAGCAAAAAACAAAGAGACAGTGTGTGTGTGTGTGTGTGTGTGTGTGTGTGTGTGTGTGTGTGTGTGTGTGTGTGTGTGTGTGTGTGTGTGTGTGTGTGTGTGTGTGTTTGTATACATACATACATACATATACATATATATATATACATATATATATATATATACATATATATATGTGTTTGTGTGTGTGTGTGTGTGTGTGTGTGTGTGTGTGTGTGTGTGTGGTGTGTGTGTGTGTGTGTGTGTGTGTGTGTGTGTGTGTGTGTGTGAACATAAGAGCATTACCCATGTATTTGTCTCTGACCATGTAGACAAGGCAGGACAACTCTTGGGAACAGACATGTGACTAAAATATGCATGAAACAGTAGGAAGAAGGAGAAGGGAGATAACTGGTGAAGTCCAAGAGTTCAGTGACTTGCAGAACCTTCATTCTATAAACCATCAATTTGACAAGCGTGCAAAAATTATATTAGGGGTATTTTAGTGAAAAACTCGATACACTGTCAACAATTAGAAGCAGCAGCAACAACAGTTGCAAGAACAGCAACAGCAGCAGCAGCAGCAGCAGCAGCAACAATTGTTTATTTTTCACATTGGAGATGAGGTTCTTTTATTTGCAAATCAGATACTGTACAATAATCACAAAAATAAAAAGATAAGTTTTAAATCTATACAGTTCATTGCTTTAACACAAACAAATTTTTTTACATTTCTCAACCGAAGCTAAAGCCGTTTTTTCCGATTCCTGTACAAGTACGACTAAAGGATTATACTTTCTGTGAATTGTCTGAATGCAGACATAGCATGTATTCGTGGCATAAAACGACAAACCCATCGGCCAATAGACGATAGTCGACTGTCAGCCAATGTCTTCACTATCTGACATTCTTTCGTTATAATGACACACCAAGAATGGACAGCCTTCCTGATACAGCAGCATCTGATTACCTCTCTCTGGAGTCACGAGTGACAGCCATTACCATGTAGGAGTAAATCTATGGTGACTTTGCAGTGTAAAGAAGTGGAAATAAGAATGCAGTGATAGCTGAGTGAGATGCTAATTCGCTGGCTGCAGTCTGGGGTGAGGGACAAGAAGGTTGGCTCGGACCACACACACACACACACACACACACACACACACACACACACACACACACACCACACCACACACACACACACACATACATCACACACACACACCCACGCACACACATGCATATACACATACACAAACACATACACACACACATACACACACACACACACATCGTACACACATACACACACACACATGATGAGCGCACTTGTGTGCGTGCACTCCTGCATGATGTCCCCTAAATGCAAAAAGTCTTGGGTTGAATCTCCAGAGCCTAATGATTTCCAGAGGCGACTCTATATGATTGTAAAATTACAGGAAGCTGATGTCAACTGTCTGTATCAGATATCGCTCAAAATGAATTGAAACTGTATCTGGCAACTGTGTCCACATAAAAGTTTTCGATTACCCCCCATGTGGGTGAGTTACCTTTGGCTCCTCTCCATCACTTGGGAGTCAACGTTTCTTTTTTTAAATTTATTTTCTCAAAAGTTTCAAAGTCTGCAGTTTGAGTTATCTCCGGATATGGTATTCTAGCAGTGTCAATTATCATGTAGTAATAATTCATATTGGTGTGTCAAAAGTGTCAGAAGCTTGCAGTGACAATTACAACTGATTTTATTTTGCATAGGGGTCTACGTTTGTAAAGTTCTGGTGTCTGTGACTGAAGGTGAGGGTGCCTGCACCACAAATGTCATGATTATAGAATGTTGATGGCAAACGTAGGTTAGATGTATCCAGTCATCACTGAAAACATCCACGCAATCATACGCACACCTTTATCCTCCCCTCTTGAGTTTTACTGAAAATCAGACTCCCACCCCACAGAAAGCACGCACATACACAGACCACTACCATCGCAACATCATTCGCCTACACAACTTCGGGGAGATAAAGCAGAGAGGAAGGAGTCATGGGCATTACCCTCAGAATGTAGGCCCGAACTGAAGTCCGTACAAGATCACTCCCCCACTACGTCATAATTATGGGACAGCCTTTACTAGACTAACCCTGCAAATATGAATCATAAGGATTCTCCACCTCCTTTAACGCGTTTGAAATTTGCAATCCAAAACTTACGTCTCTCTGTCTGTCCGTCTATGTCTGTCTTTATAAATATAATTATATGTGTAATAAAAGATCAAGTCATCTTAGCTGCTACCGTATGACAATAAGAAGGCTTGGGAAGGCCAAAGGCTCGCGGACTAAACCACAAACACATCGCTATGACTGTCTTCTGGGAGACCCTAGAGAGTCATAGGCTAATGGTGTAAACCCAGAAAGAAAGTCTGGAGGGAAGTATCCTCAGGCAGATGTTGGGGAGTAATTGAAACCAGTATCTGACATTCCCTGCGATTTCAGGGACGTTCCAGACGTATTGACTTGTCTGTCCTTTGGAATACATTCATAGTGTAGTAGAGGTAGTAACTGTACTTTGGGCAAGGCATTTACTTCTGACCCCACCCAGGCACAGCAGATATGTCGCAGCATGGGACGACACTGCAATCAGAGCAAGATGGAGAGGACACTTCATTGCTGCTCATGGCCTGAAAAACAATACACCAAACGCGATTTTCAAAATGCATCATGTCTCTCTGTCTCAACACTACAAAAGAAAATGCTTCAAAACTTGGATATTCTCCAGAGGATAAAGACAAGTTTTGTGTTTCTCTCATAGAAGTGACCAGTGCAATACGCAAAGAAGAATCTTTTACATACTGGGAGACTTTAATACATGCGTCGGACAGGACTATTATTCTTGGCCCGGCTGTCTTGGCCATTACGGTATTGGTAAGAGAAATGAGAATGGACAAAAGCTCTTGGAATTCTGCTCCAATGCATATCTCTCTATTACAAAAACACGCCTTGGTGAAAAATATCAGTAGAAGGTATCATGGTGTCACCTGAAAATACTGGCACCAAGTGGATTTCGTACTCGCACGCAGAGAGCATCTGAATTCCATGAAAAACACTAGAGCTTTTCACAGCGTTGACTGTGACACAGACCGTGCACTTAACGTTAAATCAGCAATGTCTAGATCACACCAAAGCGAGTTCACTCATCAAGAACTACGACAAAGCGCAAGATAAGCTTGCTGCAATAAAGGAACAAGCAAAGAAGGATGCTTTTAGAGATGAGATAGCCAAATGATTGGAGACCCTCAGATTTCAGGAGACAGTGGACGAAACGTGGACCTCAGTGAAAGCTAACATCTACAAGACTGCCACATTCTGCTTTGATGATACCAAGTTGTCCAGAAGAGACTGGGTTGAGGCCAGTTTTGATATGCTCATGCTGTGATTGAGAAGAAGAAAGCAGCTGTGCTGGAGCACAAGAGAAACCCAACCGAATGTACAAAAGATTATCCTCGCCATGCTACATTGGAAGAGCAGCTTGAATGCAGGAGGAGATGCGCAGATTGATACGGGATCAGTCTATTCATGGCAATTCAAGCGACATCAGATTCTGGAGATACAAAGACAGCACACAATCTAATGAGAACATCCCTCGGTCCAAATGTCACAAAGATAGAAAAACTAATCTCTGAGAATGGAGAGCCAATAACAGACCAACCAACAAAAACAACAAACAAATAAACAAATAGACAAACAAATAAACAAACAAACAGACAAACAAACAAACAAACAAACAAAACAGTTACAAAGATGACTCCAGCACTACTCTTACTGAAGCAGTCCATGCACTATCAAATGGAAAAGCACGTGGACAGGACAGAATTCCAGCAGAAGTCCTTAAAGAAAATAGAGAAGTGCTCATACCACACCTGCACGATCTATCCCTCCTATATTGCCAAGCAAAGGAGTTTTACATGTAATGTAGAATGCCAAGATAGTAACCTCGTACAAGAACAAGGGAAACAAAAGAAACTGAAACAACTATAGAAAGATTTTGCTACTAAACATGATTGCAAAGGCGTTCATCCGGATCATAATATTGAAACGTCTCCAGAAGCTGACAGAGTGGATATTGCTTGAATCACAGCATCTGTTATAAAGGATATAATATGCATCCCATGTAACTATGACACTGAGGAGAAATTTCATTTTGGTTTGAGATGTCCTGCTGTTTGTGACCTACGGAAAAGATTTGATTCCTAAAACATAAATTCCCCACAAGAATGAAGTTAATTTAACTTCTCTCGACAAAAAAATGAATTATACGAAATATAGCATTATTTTTTTATACAAATCTCTCAAAAGGGTAAAAGATGTTTCCTAGATACACATATATTTGTGCATTTCTTTGTTGTCTTATTTGTATGCTGTTGTGTGTGTGTGTGTGTGTGTATGTTTGTGTGTGTGTGTGTGTGTGTGTGTGTGTGTGTGTGTGTGTGTGTGTGTGTGTGTGTGTGTGTGTGTGTGTGTGTGTGTGTGTGTGTGTGAATGTTTAACGTTCTGACGAGTGCATCTCAAGACTTTGTCAAACTTCTGTTGAACTTTGGTGTTTTTGTTTTCAACACTTTTCTTGAGAGCAGCAGCTTACATAAATAACCACCTGAAGTCTTTAAATCTCTCTACTTACACCTGTCTCTCTCTCTCTCTCTCTCTCTCTCTCTCTCTCTCTCTCTCTCTCTCTCTCTCTCTCTCTCTCTCTCTCTCTCTCTCTCTCTGACGCCTATTGTCACTAAGGGGAGGGGATGGGGAAATATATTCTCCGTTTACCTATCATCGTTGGGAAATAAACATGTATCGTATCGTATCGTATTGTATCTCTCTTTTTGTTTGTTTGTTTGTTTGTTTGTTTCCTCTCCTCTGCTTAGGAAGTCACTACAGCTAAAGAAAGGATTTGCCATACAAACAATCTTCTGTAGAATATCATTGTATACAATTACGTTGAAAACAGTTGCAGTATTGACCTGTTTGTTCTATTCTACCCTTCTGCTTAGGCAGTCTGCTTCCTTTTACAGTATTCAAGAGATAGATGACTTTAAATTTGTATATAGAAATAATAGAATTTTAGGTACTTAAATTGTTCATTTTTAAACATGTACGTTTTTTGGTTGTTTTTCTCTTGTCAGTTTGTCAAGAGAGAGAGAGAGAGAGAGATAAAAGAGAGAGAGAGAGAGAGAGAGGTAGGTTATAATCATCGATTTTTTATTTTCGTATGATATTTTTGAAAAACATCTGATCTGTGCAACAACTTAACAATATTTCTCGAATTACATTGGCACATGCCTGGTTCAGTTTTCTATTACACACGATGAGATATCCATGTTACGTGGGGTCATACAACACGTGAAAAAATCGTGACGTTGTGAAACACTGATTCTTTTGAAACTTAGACCCCCCCCCCCTCTTTTTCCACTAAAAGTATACACTTTTTCTTCCCCTTTTGTAGGGCAATGGCCTAGTGGACAGTGCACGCACCGAGAACTGGAAGGATCATGGGGTTTACAACAGAATTTTGGACAGAGGTCTATCTTCCTCTATTCACTTAACGCTGAGTGATGGTCTGGGTGTATTCATTTAGATGACAAAATAAGCCCAGATGTGCGCGGCACGTTTGAGACAAAAAGATAAAAAGATCTCTCTGACCCTGTCGGGTCCTAACAGAAGTTAAGTTGGAGAGACCTCACTACTCTTGAGGTCGGCTTTATACGTGATAGATCCCAGATTCCTCACTCGTTTACCTTCCAAACCCTGAACAGCGTGAGTTACATACTCACAGGTGGATGGATCGGAGACTGCGCTCACAAAGTTAACGGAGCCAAGATCAAACCTGTAAAGTTAGCTTGGAAGGCAAGTTCTTCGTCTGCGCCACGCAGGCATGCATTTATGGTTCGTAATACGTAGAGAAGAACGCAGGTAAGGAAAAGAGTTTTCCTTGGAGAAATTCAATAGAAAAATTTCAACTGAACGGTAAACGCATTTATTTGTACAAAGAAATAATTAATAATAATAATAATTACAATATTTATATAGCGCAAAATCTTGATAAAATCAAATCTAAGCGCTGAAGCAGACACACACGCAGGCACGCACGCTCGCACACACACGCACGCACACACACAGACACACACACACACACACACACACACACACACACACACACACCCACACACACGCATGGCTATAAATGGGGAGAAAGAATAAAAGCAATAAAAGCAAGAATAAAAGCAATGGAAAATTATAGAGAGCATAGCATACAATTATATATTATAACCATGTGATTCCCTCCGAGCGGAGACAGGCTGCAGAGGGGAGGGTTGAGTGAGGTTAGGATTTTATGCAGGAGAGAAAAGGTGAGTTTTGAGAGCGGACTTGAAGGAGACAAAAGTAGGTTGCTGACGGACTGAGAGAGGAAGTTTGTTCCAGGAGAGTGGACCAGAAACAGAGAAGGCTCGTGGACCATAGGTATTGAGCTTAGTGCGTGGAAAGCGAAGAGTCAGAGGATCAGAGGCAGAGCGGAGGGTACGTGAGGGAACATAGATCTCAAGTAGGCTTGACAGGTAATCGGGGGTGCGTTATTGAGGCTTTTGTAGCACATGGTGTCTAGTTTGTACTGTATGCGCTTTGATACAGGGAGCCAGTGAAGTTGTGCCAGGAGAGGAGATATGTGGTCAGCTTTTTTCTTTTTGAGTACAAGGCGTGCAGCATTGTTTTGAATGCGCTGTAGGATGTGAATGGTGGAGGCAGGAAGACCAGACAGGAGTGAATTGCAATAGTCAATGCGAGACATTATGAAGGAGAGAACGAGTTTTGCAGTTGTTTCGACAGAGAGATACTTCCTGATCAGCTTTATACGATGGAGATGATAGTAGCAGGATCTGGCAGTTTGAGAAACAAAGTTGTTCATGGAGAGGGTAGAGTCAATGCAGACACCAAGGTTTTTAGCTGAATCAGAAATTGGGACTGATGTGTTACATAATGGGAGAGAAAGAGGAGGCAGCTGAGAAAGTTTCTGACGGGTGCCAATGAGGATAGCTTCTGTTTTGTCGTCATTAAGCTGAAGTCTATTGTGTGTCATCCAGTTCTTAATGTCCGAGTAACACTCAGTGGTGCGAGTCAACAGGCGCTGTATATTATCAGGTGAGTCACTGTCTTGAAGTTGGGTGTCATCAGCATAGAAGTGGTGTTTTATAGAATGGGAGTTGGTGATGGTGGACAGGGGGGAGGTGTAAAGAGTGAAAAGAACAGGGCCAAGGACAGATCCTTGTGGAACACCACAGGTCAGGTATGCAGGTTGAGACTAAGTGCCATTGATGAGAACGGTTTGTTTTCTGTTTGATAGGTATGAAGTGAACCAAGACAGAGCAATGTCAGAGATGCCAAAAGTATGATGAAGTCTAGAAAGGAGAATACCATGATCAATGGTATCAAAGGCTGCAGACAGATCAAGGAGTGTGAGGAGAGAGACTTTGCCAGTATCAGTTGCAAGGAGGAGATTGTTGAGAATGTGTAGTAGGGCAGTTTCAGTGCTATGGCACTGGCGGTAGGCTGACTGGAAAGGATTGAGGAGATTGTTGGCAGACAGGTGAGAGTTCAGCTGGTTGAGGACGACTTTTTCAAGGAGTTTTGACAAGAAAGAGAGATTAGAGATAGGCCGGTAATTTTTCAGTTCATTTGGATCTAAATTGTGTTTCTTGAGGAGAGGGTGAACAATAGCAGACTTGAAAGAATCTGGGACAGTTCCAGTTTGAAGAGAAGTGTTGATGATGTCAGTGATGAATGGGAGGAGAGTAGGGAGACAGTCGGCGTAGACAGAACCTGGAAGAGGATCCAGTTCGCAGGTTTTGAACGACATGGATCTGATTGTGTTGAGAATTTCTTCTTGTGAGACTGGGGTAAAAGTAGTAAGAGGTGTGCCAGAGAAGGAAGGGTCAGGTGGGCATGGTTGACAGGGTGTCCTGTCAAGCCTGTCACGAAGAGTTTGTATTTTGGTGGTGAAATAGTTGGAGAATACAGATGGGAGTTCTTCATTTGTATGTTTTGTTGGGAGAGGTAAATCTTTTCGTGTGCCAAGGAGATGATTCATGGTTGTAAAGAGTTCTTTTGAAGAAGAGGCATTCAGGATTTTGGTTTGGAAATAGCTTGTTTTTGCTGATGCAATGAGGGTGGATACTTTTGTTTTAGAGGCTTGGAAAAGTTGCCTGTGTACAGTGAGTTTGGATTTGCGCCAGCGGCGCTCTGCTCTGCGGCGGGCACGTTTTGCACAGGCGATCTCATGAGTGAGCCAGGGGGTAGGGGGGCGGTCAGGTAAAAGACGGGTTGTGGCCGGAGCATGAGTGTCCAGAAGATGGTGGAGAGTAGTATAGAATTCATCGGCAAGGTTATGTGACTTTTCAGAAAGGAGACGGGAGGCATCAGATGAAAATGTGGAGAGGTCGATAGATTTGAGATTGCGTCGAGTCACTGTGCGCATGGTACGGGAAGGAGGAGAAATGTCGAGAGAACAGAGAATTGCAGAGTGGTCAGATGGAAGGGCTGAAGTTAGACGGGTAGAAAGAACTAAGCAGTTGTCAGTAGCGGAATTGTGATGATCACGAGAAATGATCCAGTCAAGAATGTGACCTTTTTGATGGGTTGGTTCAGAAATGAGATTGAAACACTCTATCTCTGTCTCTGTCCTCTCTCTTTCTCTCTCTCTCTCTGTCTCTGTCTCTCTCTCTCTGTCTGTCTGTCTGTCTGTCTCTCTCTCTCTCTCTCTCTGTCTCTCTCTCTGTGACTGCCTGTCTGCCTGTCTGTCTGTCTGTCTGTCTCTCTCTCTTCTGTTTTATATATATATATATATATATATATATATGTATATATATATATGTGTGTGTGTGTGTGTGTGTGTTTTGTGTGTGTGTGTGTGTATGTATTATATATTCATACACACACACACACACACACACACACACACACACACACACACACACACATACACACACACACACACATGTATATACGTATCTTACTTACTGTCCGTTTCGCAACTGGCATGTAGGGCAGCAACGAAGACACGCCATTCCTGTTTGTTCCGGGCCTGGGCCTGCCTTTATGGGGTACCTCAGGTGTGTTTCAAGCCTTGAGTTGTCCTGCTCTGGTCACCAGATGTTCTTAGGTCTTCCTTTACCTCTTAGTGTTCAGTGCAGAGCAATCCAGGTGATGTTATCCTTCTCTGTCTGGATAACGGGCCCACTCCATCTCCATCATCTTTTCATCATGATGGTGTCCACACTCTCTCGATTGCATTGAGCGAGTATTTCTTTGTTAGGCGGTATTGGGCAGGAAGATTCTTTGATTCTTCAGAAGATTATTTGCGTGGAAAAAAAACCCTGATAGCTTGGTAAGATCAAAGATCAGTCTCTACCACCTTCCAGCGTTCAGAACCACAGTGTAATAAAGAAAAAAAAATTCAAACATAACTACAATACGTAAACGGATACAAGCGAAATGGTACTTGACAGAAACTCTCACAGAAAGACTGAAAGAAGAAACAAAGAAAAAGAAGATGAAAAAGAAAAACAAAGACAGAAAGAACCTCAAGAGACATTCTTTCCCTGCCAGTTTCACTGACAGCTGTAAACTGATTTAATTAAAAAGAGAAAGAAAGAGAGACAGAGAGACAGTGAGAGGGATGGAGCAAAGTGACAGTGCATTGTTGAGATGCGTTTAGTCAAGGGAGATCAGCTCCACATTCACACAGAAAAATCTGTTTCGACATGATACGAGCAAACACATACAATACAATACATACAATAAATAATACAATACATACAATACATCAATACAATACATAAATACAATGCAGTACAATACAGTACAGTACAATACAGTACAGTACAGTACAATACAGTACAATAAATACAGTACAGTACAATACAGTACACTACAAGATGATACAAACACAACAAATACATTACAAAAGTTTCAGTCCATATTTTTCCCCTTAACTGCACTACACTACAGTACACTACACTACACTACCTAAATACAATACAATACAATAAATACAATACAATACAATAGAAAATGATGCGATACAACAAATACATTATGTTATAATTTTTAGTTGATAATTGATTTTCTTAACTCTGAATTCGCTGTAGAACGATTCAGTAAAGGCTTCAATTTTTCTCACGATTGATATCATATCCATCTTCTTCTAATCTTTTGCTTTACCTGCCCCAGCCTTTAGTACATTTTATTACCCAATCACACCTAAGCGAACTGGAAGTCACATGCACAAAAGTTTTCATTGAGCCAGACTCAAAGTCCATGCAATATAGTACAATACGATAAATTGCCTTACACCCAGCCATTCCATAGTATCAACAAGTACAGCATTAGCACAAAAACAAGGTATTATATATATATATATATATATATATGTATATATATGTGTGTGTGTGTGTGTGTGTGTGTGTGTGTGTGTGTGTGTGGTGTGTGATATTATATATGTATATATATATGTATGTATGTATGTATATATGCATAATCTCATGGGATAAATAAGAATAACAAATAATAATGAATAAGGGAATAAACAAGAATGACAATAATAACAACAACAATCCAAACAAAAGAAATTGCGTATGGATCTCGTGTACTAGGAAGTAAACATGCTACACGTGCGTATTCTAGGCTTGTTATTCTGGCTTAAATCTGGCTTAGGTGGACCTTCCGCACTTCATTACTATATAATATTATCATCTTTAGCAAGTAAGGTTTTCTCATTTTCTGGACCTTGCTCTTTCTGTTAGGTGTCTTTGTTTAGAGCCCAACGAAAAGCAGCATCAGAGTAATCTACATCTCACGTTTGGCTCTCAGGAAATTCCCAGACGAGGTGAAAAAGTCACTGACCAGCGGAATAAAGCAAGGAAGCCGAACACGCTATACAAGACCAGCATCTACAGTTAGAATATTACAGTGACAAAAGGCATGAAAGGGGGGGGGAGGGGGGGGGGCAAAGAGAGAGAGGGGGAAGGAGGAGGATAACGACTTAACCATTCATCTGACCTTTTTTTGATCTTTGCTATTCACGGAATGAATGACAGTTATTAGCTTATTATTAGTTTGTTAATACTTCGCTTCTTCTTCTTTACAGAAATGTTTTATAACAGTAAATAGAGAAAAAAGAAGTGATAGAAAACAAAATTAAAAATAAAATCAAACAAAAAAACAAAATTAGAAATAAAATTAAAAAAAAAAAAAAAGAAAGAGAATGAAACATGCACACAGACATACAAGTGTATATATATAGATACATGTATAATACATACACAGATGCACACCACACACACACACACACACACACTTATACACACATACATAATTATATATATATATATATATATATGTGTGTGTGTGTGTAAATATATATGTGTGTATATGTGTGTGTGTATATATATATATGTGTGTGTGTATGTGTGTGTGCATATCTGCGTGTTCGTATCTTTGTGTGTGTGTGTGTGTGTGCGTGCGCGCGCGCGGTGTGTGTGCACGAAATAGAGTATAATCACAGATAGCAAATCACGTATATCACCTTACTTACGCCCTTCACCCCTCTTGGGCCACAGGCCGTCCACACGAGACCTTTATAGTCCTCTGTCTTGTACTTTTGCCTCTAGTTATCTCCAGTTAAGGTATATCCTCCTAATGTCTGCTTGGAGGTCTCTTCACCAGGTGTCCTTTGGCAAGACTCTCATTCTCTTCACTTGGGAGTTCCATGTCAGGACCTGCCTGGTGATACATGACAATGGTTTTCGTAGTGTGACCCTGAAAAAAACCCTGCATCCTTTTTTTTTCAGTTTCTCTTTCTACTGGCAGTTGGTGTGTTTTCTTCCACAGATCAATGTAGTTGATCCTACCAGTCACCGTGGTGTAGTGGTTAACGCAACGGACTACCGAATGGAAGGTTGTGGGTTCGAATCCCCATCAGTACCTTCAAAAATCATTGTGGGATTTTTCGGCTCTAACCGGCTCCTACCCAGAGTTGGCGTGCTATGGGCTCATTGGGTAGACTGGAACCACACAGTCGAGTCTCATTCACTTCACGGAAGCGTCTTTGAGGGTGTTGCTGAAATCTTCTGACCAACACCGTAGGTGTCTGTATCTCTCGGGCCTGGTTGATGGCCAGGATATATTTTGACAGTAAGCGTAGAGTACAACCCTGTCACGCAGTCTCAATCCTAGATGGAACTCCATAGCATCATGATAATCATCCTCATCGACATCATCATCATCGCATTGTAAAAACTGTTCCAGTTTCTGTGACCGTTAAAGTAACGTAGAAAATGGGACGAAAAAAAAAGGTGAGCACAAAGGTAACCTCCCGAGTGCGATGATCCTAAACAAAATGTAGTTGATCTTATCTGGTCAGTCAATCTGAAGGATTTTTTTCGTACAGCTGTAAACACAAGTCTGCAGTCTGTTGAGGAAAAGTGTTGTCTTATTTTCATGTTTCGGCACCATACAGCAGCATTGCCATTGGAATTGAAAGAATAAGATTCTGATTTGTTGTGACAGCAGTCTGGATCTCCAGATGTTCTTGAACTGTACAAAGGCTGCTCTGTTCTTACCAATCCTTACTTTGACATCTGTATCTGTGCTGCCTTTCTTGGGGATAATGATTCCAAACCATGTGAACGATTCCACTTCTTCCAAGTAAGAATAACTGAGCGTTTGTTGCACAGACTTTTTTTTTTATTAAGTTCGTCTTATCTTTGTGAATGTTGAATGTATTAAGTGGAACAGAAATTACATCTGAAATTTTCCTTCTGTGTGTTTTTCATTATTCATTTCAAGTCTTCAAGTCAAGTGATGCTCCTCTCTTCTCCTCCTCCTACTGCTCCACCAGTTTTCTCCCCGCCCCCTCTTTGCTCTCTCTCTCTCCTTCTGATCACATTGTCGTCTATTTCTGTAGTGACCCCTACTCTCTTTATTAGGATAAAATTATTTTACTTGTGATGTTAGTCTGTAAGACTATGTAACAGAGAGAAAGCCAGAGAGAGGGAGCGAGAGAGAGAGAGAGAGAGAGAAAGAGAGAGAGAGAGAAAAAGGAGAGAGACAGGAAGAGAGAGAGAGAGAGAGGGAGGGAGGGAGACAGACAGACAGATAGACAGAGAAAGAGAGACAGACAAACAGAGACACAGAGGCACAGTCATAGATATAGAGACAGAGCGATAGGCAGACAGAAACACACACACACACACATTATAATATTCAGTTCTTAAATCAGTCAAATTGATAAAACAACCATCTATAAATTCATACATTGATTTGTTAATCAGTATGAAATCAAATTCGTAACTTGACTGAATGTATGACCTTACAGCGCAAAAAAAGTCTGCGTATGTGTGTGCATGAGTATGAGTGTGTGTGATTATGTGCATGTGAAAGTGTGTGTGTGTGTGTGTGTGTGTGTGTGTGTGTGTGTGTGTGTGTGTGTGTGTGTGTGTGTGTGTGTGTGTGTGTGTCTGTGAGTTTGTTGTGTGTTTGTGTGTGTGTAAGTATAAGTGTTTACATGCACATGTGCGTGTGTGTGCACGTGCGCACCCGCGTGCGAGTGTATGTATGTGAGTATGTGCGTGCTCGCGTACATGTGTATGCTCGTAAGACCTTCAGTCATAAATTGATCTACGACTATTATACTCAAGTCAGCAGAACTCTCCAGAACAGACTCGTCAGTAAAGTACTGACGAAACAAGAATAAGAAGAAAAGTTCAAGGGTTCGACGACTTATGGTGCCATCATTCTAGACCATCAACCTGATGGGCAAGAATACACGCAGCAAGTGTGGTAGTCACACAGCTTTACAACTGGTAAATTCCATTAAAATTCGACTGTACAAACGGGGCAGCAGCAGCAACAACAATAACCTTAGTTTCAGTTTCTACTTTATTAACAACACATGGCAATGCGTGGATGATTTTATGTTACACACTACACCACAAAAGTCTTGTATCTGAAAAATAATCAAAGTAGATGCCGTAAGCTTGCACATAAACTTTTACACCAAAATTCTGTCAAACATTAGAGATTCTAAGCCAGTCTAAATGACATTGTGCGTTTCTAAATGTCTCACCTCACCTCACCTGTCAGCGTCACCGGGTTCGGTTTTAGCCACTACACACCTGGACACCACCATCTCTCTCCAGGCCTTTCTGT
Source organism: Monoplex corrugatus (assembly GCA_030674185.1). NCBI lineage: Eukaryota > Metazoa > Mollusca > Gastropoda > Littorinimorpha > Ranellidae > Monoplex > Monoplex corrugatus. The sequence goes on along the minus strand of CM060306.1, from coordinate 54,474,968 downwards.
CTTGACTTTGTGGACAATGTCTTGAATATTTAGGCCACTGATGTCGGTTATGTTCTCAATGTATCAGATTGGAGGCCTGCCTTTCTTCCTTTTTGCCACTTTTTTCCTTAAAAGATGGTTGCCATGAGGTCCGTTTCTAAACGCAGTGTCATTAAAAATAGTTATCACTTATATCCTGTCCAAGATCCCACCAAGTAGAAGTCCATATTAGTAGTATACTTTAAGCAGAAAAA
>CM060306.1:54457235-54469735 GCA_030674185.1 Monoplex corrugatus | reverse complement strand
GTTTCATCATCATCATTTTGATGATGCTGATTTCCTTTCATGTAGTATTTTCTTCAAGTGCTGTTTATATTGGCTATGTGTTCCGATAGTCGTTCGTCTATTTCATGTGCTATTCCCTGATCATATGCAGACAACGTTTCGTTCACAGATTCCGGGTCCAGGTTTTCTTCTCTCTTGATCTTGTCAGTATAAGCTATAAACAATAGTGGTGATAAGACACAACCTTGTCTAATCTAAATGTGAATTTATACCAGTGACTGAGTCCATCTGTTGAGCGGAATGTACTCATGGTATTTGTATAGATATACTTGATATTGTCGAACAGCTGGTCTTTGACGTTGCACAGCCCTAGCACACTCCATAGCTAGTCTCTTTTTACCTTGTCAAATGCTTTTTCTTGGTCTATGAAGACAAGGTTCAGTTGTTTGTCATGCTGAACTGTCGTTTCACAAAGCTGTCTGACCACAAAGATAGCGTCTGTACACCCTTTTTCTTTGCCTGAAATCTATCTGTGCATCAGTTAAAAAGGGTTTTATCTTGTACCTAGTGCGTTGTTCCAGAATATGGCACACCTTTTGCCAGCATGGCTCAAAAGTGAGATTCCTCTGGAAATTGTGCAGTGACAGTATCACAGAACTACTTATTCATTTCCACTTCAGCAATAGTCAACAAACGTAATAATCATCATTCATAAAGCTGTTTTTATCCTTTAGCTTTCCGTGAAACCCATAAAATACAAAAGTTCATTGAAACCAAGTTTTATCGGTCAGTGCCTTACAGCAGAATCACCACTTACCACCTTCATGAATTTATTTAAAACAGGCCAGGATCAGATCCAGAGCAAGGACCAAGGGTCAGACGCTGAACGTTAGTTGTATGAAAGTGTAAATGCTTCTTTCTGAGAGCTACTAATCTTTAATGGGACAGGGAGGGATGCATGGCAGCTGCAGCTCTTGTAATTCCTGAGAAGATAGGGAACACATGGGCTTGATGTGATTGCAAAGAGAGACAGGGGGGAGCAAGAGTAAGAAAGAAAGAGAGACACAGAGAGATAGAAGAGACAGACAGACAGACAGAAAGAAAGAGAGAGAGAGAGAGAGGTAGAGAGAGAGAGACAGCGATAGAGGGAGAGGGAGAGAGAAAGAAAGAGAGAGAGAGAGAGAGGTAGAGAGAGAGACAGCGATAGAGGGAGAGAGAAAGAAAGAGAGAGAGAGAGAGAGAGAGAGAGAGAGAGAGAGAGAGGAGAGAGAGATGATGCAGGAAGACAGAAGCATTTCCACATACCATCAAGTCGTTCCCATTCGATAGTAGAGAACTACCATGCCACAAACAGCAGTTTCCACACTTTCAGCTTTCTTCGTGTCCATGCCATACGACCGTCAGTAAACCAAAACCAAGTTTCACCGGTCAGCGCCCCGATAGTTGAATCCACCGCTACTTACCACCTTCATGAAGTCAGTGAAGGCCAGGACAGCGCGAGAGTTGGGGCGGACTTTGGGACTGGGGTCGGGGTTAGACATCAGTTGTAGGAAAATGTAAGCGATTCCTTCGGACGGCCACTACTTTCAGTGGGACAGGCAGAGGGCATGAGAGAATTAACTCCAGTAATTACCTGAGAAAATGTGAAGATACAGTGCTGACGTGCTGGTCAAGGGAATAAGAGGGGGAGAGAGAGAGAGAGAGAGAAAGAGAGAGAGAGAAGAGAGAGAGAATTTTGTGTTTGTTTGCTTGTGTGTGTGTGTGTGTGTGTGTGTGTGTGTGTGTGTGTGTGTGTGTGTGTGTGTGTGTGTGTTTGTGTGTGTGTGTGTGTGTGGTGTGTGTGTGTGTGTGTGTGAGGAAGACAGGAGGAGAGATAGAAGGATGGACTGAGTCTGACAGTGTATTCGAGTTACTGACCATGACCCCTCACGAAGGGGTATAAGGAACAACAGATAATTTTCTCGACGATTACAAGGAGTACATTCTGAATGACAACATAGTTCTAAGACTAATAAATATTAGTAACCAGCGTTATGAAAAAGCTAGTTACCTAACATTCAAAACTTTATATAAGAACAATGAGAAATTTGAGGGCATCATCATCAGTGTTTGCTGATAACATCGATAAACTTATTTTATTGAACAGGTAAACTTTTGTCAAATATCACTAAGTGCTAAACAACCGAAGACAACATATACTTCGCTTTCTTAAGACCCCCTTTTATCAAGGGCGTGTTATGTCTTTCTTTGTTTATGCTTTGTATCTGAAACGAAGAAAACGAGAGGAAAGAGAGACAGAGAACTGGAAGTGGAATGTGTTCATGAAGAATGGGTCACACACGAGCATTTTAAAATATGCTTCACGCACCCCAAAGCTAAAAATTATCTGGCAGACCTTTTGTGTCTACGCAAAACCCAATGCACTGGCAAAGTCTTGAAATGGGAGGAAGGATATCAGAAAACCGTTCAAAACGCTGACAGGTCATCACCAGAATGATTGGAGCAGTAACCCTTTGACTCCCGAACACTATCCACCAACTGCAAAAATTTTTGCTTTTGCTAACATAGTTGACCATGCAGGATATGTTGAGAGACAGGGTGCAGGAGTCAAAGGGTTAAGGTTGGCAGAGGAACAGGCCAGCCTTTAGGTCTCAGCCTTGGATATATCGAGATACTCGATATATCAGAACTTGAACTCACAGTTTAGCCTGTTTATGTATAATGGGTTCGAATTGGGCATAGAATATCAGCTCTGCAGGTTTTTATGTTACAGGCTGAGACTGAATTTAGGATAACATATATTGAATCTACTCATCTATCAACTGAGCCACTTAGTCTGCCGACGACAGCGAGACAAAGACGGAGACAGGAAGAGAGAGGAGAGGGAGTAGTGGGAGAGAGAGAGAGAGAGAGAGAGAGAGAGAGAGAAGAAGAGAGAGAGAGAGAGAGAGAAACAGAGGAGAGAGAGAGACAGAGAGAGAGAGAGAGACAGACAGACAGAGAGAGAGAGAGATGGGCCATGGCTACTAGACTGCGGACAGTAAAATAGGATCAGATTTCGAATCGGTAAATATATTCAATAAAAGCCATGTCCTCTCATCAACAGGTGAAATGAACGTACATATTCACAGAGGAGTCGAACAGTTGCTATCATTGAAAACAACTAATAAAGCATAATATGCGAAACCAATAATCGACTGTCACAATATGTAACGTACAATTTGTGAACCAGCAGTCAAGCATGATTATCATCTTCGAATTGTAAAGGCTTTGATAACAAGCGAAAGCCCATGGACATATTCTTCATGATTAGATCACCCAAATTAGCACAATCTAATAAAGAAATTGTCTATACGAGCGTGGTTCTCTGCAGGAATCAACTGTTCTCTGAAAAAAATATCTTGGACAGAGCAGCGCAGCAGAACACAAAATGAGTTTCACGTTATCTTCCTCTTTTATAGTATAGTCAAGTAAACTTTAAGCTGATGTGTTATCTGTAACTGTAATTACTGAGTCAATGCCCGTTAAGCTATACAGATGTAGATCAGCAACGAAGATTCTACACTTAGGTCTGTTCTTGGCCAGCCACTGTATGTTTCAGGGACTTCAGGTCTCCATCTATCGTTCGTCGGCAGATTTCATTTTGCTGTTCCTTTCTTACGTCTTCCTTCCGGTGTCCAGTGAAGGGCAATGCAGGTGATATCATCATGCTCTGAGAGACAGAGAAAGATAGAGCAGAGACAAAAATGAGAAAGACAGACACGGAGAGAGAGACAGACAGACAGAGACAGAGACGGAGACAGAGACAGAAAGAGACAGAGAGAGACAGAGACAATGAGAGACAGAGAGATGCAGACACGGGGAGAGAGGGGGAGGAAGGAAGAGAGGGAGGGAGGGAGGGAGACAGACAGACAGAGACAGAGACAGAGACAAAGACAGAGACATAGACAAAGAGAGACAGAGAGATGCAGACACGGATGGGGAGAAAGAAAGAGAGAGAGAGAGAGAGAGAGAGAGAGAGAGAGAGACGGACAGACAGACATATAGACAGAAAGACAGACAAATAGACAGAGACAGAGAGACAGAAAACAACAACAACAACAACAACAAAACTAGAAAAACGCGAAAGAAACACGAGCAAAAAGACAGACAAAGACATGGATGTGGGTGAGACTGAGAGAAGGACACTTGATTGCCAGAAGGCGAGAAAGAAGTAGACTACGGTAGTTAAGGACACTGTGGAAGGTGTTTGCTTGTAGATGACTTCAAACACCCAATCTTGTCCGTCGGCTGGTGTGAGGAGGAGGGCTTTGGAGGTATAGGCTTGACATTTGCCCTGTCCTCAACTACCGCCCCCCCCCCCCCCACTCACCCTCCATCCCAATGATCTCTCCCTCCTCCTCCTTCCATCCGAACTACCCAAAAGGCTGGCATCGTCTGTCCTCAAACTCCGCCCTTCCCCCCTTCACACCCCCACCTCCCGAACCACCCAAACACGCCCCCACGACCCCCACCCTATCGTTGTTGGCCTCAGTCGTGTTCGTGTGAGAGTCTGTGAAAGTGGCATTTGCGTGCGCTCACATATAGACGAACACGTGTGCGCGCGCACAAGCACAAGCACACACACACTTCGCTCGTACACACAGACTCGCGCGCGTACGAGCGCATACATACATACGCATGCACGCACGTACATACACATGCGTCCAGACACACACACACACGGACACACACATATTCACACACGCACGCACACACACACCACTCACACATACAACACACACACACACACGCACCCACGCACGTACACACACACACCACACACACACACACACACACATTTGGAATTTCTTTCGCTGGTCAGTCCTCCCATATATCTGTCGCAAGGTCTCTTGTTTAGATTCTATTCAAGCCATTGGGGTTTTGGTTTGTTTTTACTGAGTTTTTGTTTGTTCGTTTGTTTGTTTGTCTGTTTGTTTGGTTTGTTGCTCCATCTTCTGCATCGCTCTTTTGTCACGACTCACGTGTGACTCATTTCTGCTCTCCATCAATACACCTCCAAACCCACCGAAACTGAAGTCATCATGAGAAGTGAGCATGTAAAACCACAGAGTTTGTGAGGGGCAACTTTTTTCAACATGCTATGATGAGGAGGAGGACAGATAATACAGTTTTATGGAACTTCATGTCAGACTGAGACTGCATGACAAGACTGTACTCTACGCTTGTTTTCATAATATATTATGGCTTCAACAACGTCCAACAGATACAGACACCTGCGGCAGTGTTGATCAGGAGCTTTGGGCGACACTCTCAAAGGACACATCCGCAAAGTGAATGAGAGTCGACTGTGTTGTTCTAGTCTTCCTAACAAACCCATAGCACGTTCAACTCTGGCTAGAGACCTTCAAAGCCGAAAAATCCCAGGATGATTTTTGGACTTCTGGGTTTCGAAGCCACGATCTTCCAGTAATCTGTTTCCTATATGATTGTTTTATGAATTCATTATTGTAATTTATTTCCTTTCAATGTTTAGCTTTTTTCTTCTGTTTTTATTTGTTTTTATGTGTTTGTTTTATTGTTTCTTTTTTGTTTGTTTGTTTTTATATGTACATTTGAACTGAACATTTGAGTCTATAACATAAATGAAGGGAGATAAGGTACTTGGAGGTCTGCGCATAAATGAAGGGAGATAAGACACTCAGAGGTTTGCACATAAATGAAGGGAGATAAGGCAATTGGGGCTCTGCACATAAATGAAGGAAGATAAGGCACTTGGAGGTCTGCACATAAATGAAGGGAGATAAGGCATTTGGAGATTTGCAATTAAATGAAGGGGGATAAGGCACTTGGAGGTCTATACATAAATTATGATAACCTTGGAAATCGAAAACAATTTCCTCCCTTTACCTACGATACCCAAGCAGGATCGAAACTAAAATTTCCGACTAGAAATCCCATGACAGCACCAACTGGCTACTGCGCCTGTCTCGAGATCCGTCTTAAATCGCGAAAGTAGAAAGACATGAAGGAAAGAAAAAACAATATGATCGAATATTTCTAATAATCCCCCCTTTTGAAAAAGAAAAAAAAAACGATGAAAGAAAATTCAAACTTGATACTCCTTAAGATCACTCGTGACTTAAAAGAAGTTTCGACTGAAATGAAACATGACGTGCATTGAGTACAATGGTAGTCTTGTCACACTAGTGAAGACAGATTTTAGATACTTTCACAAGTTTCTGAGAAAGTGGTGCTCACACAGGTTCCTTAGAAAGTGCTGACTTTAAGCAGATTTTGCTTTCAATTATTTTGAAATTCCTTATCGGAATATTTCGGAAATCTAGATATTTCCAAAATACGCGAGCATATTATTTGGCTTCCATTCACAATAATAATAAAAAAATTAACGTCATTTTCTTTTCGCACTACGTTTGTTCTAAGAGTGTTGTGTACAGTGTGCATTTATATCCACTTTAATTTGATCCTTTGTATTTCATTAATTCTAGTCGCCCTTTTCCATGAAATGTTTATTCTCGATTTCAGTTACTATTTAGAACAAAAATGTGGAAGTGCACTGCCTGATGTTGTGTCAGAAGACAATAGCGATTGCTCCATACAGAACAAATGTTTTGAATTCTGCAGGGATACGCGTTTATCTAATTGTTGTATTCAAGTCTATCTGTTGCATATGATGTTTTTATCTTTCTCTCTTTTTTTAATTTCGTACCCTATTAAAAAAACACTCTCTCCCTACTATTGACTTAATCATGCATTAGGAATAACCCATTATTGCTATGAAAATGCACAACGCAATAAAGTCTTTTATGAATATATTTTGGAACTGATCATATTGTCTTCAATTTTTTGTTTCGTTTTGTTTTGTTTCAGTTTTGTATTTCAGTTGCAGAGAATCAGTTCTGACGGTTAGTATGCTGGTTATTTTTAATTTCTATTCTTACAGAAATAGATGTATGCTCTACAAACGCTTTTTAAAAAACATAATGTAATCATTATCTTCATCTAAACCATAATCTGTCTATATCATTGCAATTCTGTCTAACATAGTAAAGTGTACAACACAGTTTTTTTTTTCTATTTCTGATGTGTAGTTTAACTTTCCTAAGGCACGTAAATTTTCAGGCTTCAGTAATAGCCTACCTCGAAAAATCTGCTACAATAAATTTTCAGTTCGCAATGTGTTTCGTGCTGACTTTTTGTTTGTTTGTTTGTTTGTTTATAAGTTTGTGTTTGTTTGTTTCTTTGTTTGTTTTTGTTCGTTTTGCTTTTTCTTTGCTTTCTTTTCCATTCTGTGTCGTCTACCATTCCAAACATACAAACAAATAAACTTAAATCCAAAACAACCATAAAATCATGTTCTCAAAATAATCTACAATCTCATCTGACAGGTCTGGGAATAGGATTCAGAAAGTTCAGATAAGAGCAGTGACCTCTATGCTACGCGCTTGCTCATGGGGTAATATCTATTTTCATTGAAATTATAAACCAAAATTTTATTCTGCTAATTTTTATCGACACAAATTATTTCTTCGCAGACAGTTACATTTCGTGTAAACTGCATCCCTAAAATCTTAAGACTTCCAGAGTTTTAACTGACGTTTTAGAATTTGCATGATTTTTGTTTTTTTTGTTTTTTGTTGTTGTTGTCTTCCAAATGATAAACAAAACTATTTTTTGACACAAATTAGATTTATTTGTTCAGAAACGTTTGCGTCTTATACGCAAACTACACCTCTAAAATCTTAAAGACTTTTAGATCTCAATCTATAAGTGTTGCATATACAAAATGTTTTATCTATAAACACTTCTTCCTTCAGAAGCATACTACTTGTGTTTTCTCAGTTTTGATATTAACTTCTGAAACTCTTTCAACACGAACGGACCGGGAGACAGTAACTTTGATAATTTGGCTCATTCGCGGAATAAGAGGCTCGAGTAAGCTTTGTTTATTTTGCAAATGGGCAGTTTGTTATCTGACAGAAACGATCGCATTTTCTAACGGTAAGGACATAAGCACATAGGTCAATTCAAATATCTGCTGCTGCTAACCTACTGGTATAACAACAACAGAAAATAGGATTCTGCAAAGAACTCAGATCTACACAAAGCTGACTAAAAGTAGGTGAAGTAAGACGAGAAAGAGAGAGAGAGAGAGAGAGAGAAAAGAGAGAGACACACAACAGAGAGACAGAGACAGAGAAAGACAGAAACAGAGACCGAGACAGAGACAGAGACAGACAGACAGACAGACAGACAGAGATATGAAATGAAACTGCACATGTATCATAGCATTTGGTCCATGTTTACGGTTCTTTCTTAGTACAGCTGATCTAGCGTGTGTGTGTGTGTGTGTGTGTGTGAGGGGTGGGTGGGGTATGTATCTGTGTTTGCATGCGTGTGTGTGTGTGTTGTGTGTGTGTGTGTGTGTGTGTGTTTGCATGCGTGTGTGTGTGTGTGTGTGTGTGTGTGTGTGTGTGTGTGTGTGTATGTGTGTGTGTGTGTGTGTGTGTGTATAAAAGAGCGCGTTCTTTTCACGTTGGCATGTTTCTTTATGCAGTAGTTTCTTTTTGTTTATGCTAAGTTAGTTTGTTTTATTTATGTGTATGTTTGTGTGAGATATAAACAGAACGAAGGAGCAAAATAACTAGCACACATGACACAAAACGCTGAGCGACAGAAGCAAGACAGAGAACAAAGAGACAGAGTGAAGGTGAAAATAGGGGGGAAATCCTTAGTCCAAGAGACAGTCATAGACAGAAACTTGCCATACCATTAGCATAATGATCCGAAACCTAAAGGGTGAGAAAGAAGCCAGACAAAAATACAAAGTCTAAATAAAAGACAAAAACAAAAAACAAAAAAGAGAAACCGACAAACGAGCAGACAAATAACTAAAGAAACCAACAGAAAGATGGCATTCCGTTATGTACAAAATTTTCAACCATCTTGGGCGACAGAAACAGGTAGAAGGTAGATATTAAAACAGGAAACACACACACACACACACACACACACCACGCACACACGCACGCACACACGCACGCACACACGCACGCACACACGCACGCACACACACACTCGCACATACGTTCGCATGCACGCACAAAGAGACAAGCAAATATATAAATAAACAAATAGCGGAGGCGACAGAAAGATGCCATTCCATTGGAGTAACGCTCTGAAACGCTGGAATTACAATTATCGACCAGTATCGCTTCTGCTAGTAAGTCCTACTAACCGGGCGTTCACCGGTGACTGTCCCTGTGTGTGTGTGTGTGTGTGTGTGTGTGTGTGTGTGTGTGTGTGTGTGTGTGTGTGTGTGTGTGTGTGTGTGTGTGTGTGTGTGTGTGGCACGTGTGTGTGGCACGTGTATGTGACGTGTGTGAGTAGCATCTGTGTGTACGTGTGTGCGTGTGTGTGTGTGTGTATATATGTGTATACATACAAGCGTGTGCGTGTTTTTGTGTTACATAAATGTAGGCGAAAGAGAGGGGAGAGAGAAAGAGAGAGAGGGATACAGACTGACAGACAGACAGAAAGACAGACAGACAGACCGACAGTTAAAGACACAAAGACAGAGAGAGACACAGAGAGAGAGAGACTGTGAGATACTGTTTGTACGTGTGTGTGTGTGTGTGTGTGTGTGTGTGTGTTGTGTGTGTGTGTGTGTGTGTGTGTGTGTGACACTGTGTGTGTGTGTGTGTGTGTATACGTGTGTACGTGTGTATGTGTGTGTGTGTTTGTGTGTATGTGTGCACGCGCGTGCATTTGCGACCCGTTCTGAGAAAATCACTTGTTAGTTGCGCATTATTATTAAAGGAACAAGCTGTCCAAGGTAAAATGCACCCAGATAGCAACAAAACAAAAATTGAAGTGTATTGGGCACATGAACAGTAACACAAGAACCCACTTGATGACATCAGTCCTGCAGGGAATAGTCGAGGCAAACAGAAAACAAGGAAGGCCAGCAAAATCATTTATGGACAACATCGCTGACGCCTGCAAACTGGGGCTCCAAGATATCACAAACAGGAGCAGAGACCGTGTCGCCTGGCGATCCTTCATGACAAAGAGTGGAGCTCCCACCATCGTCCACGGCGATGGAGATAGATGAGATGACTGGCACAGACTGTCGCAAGAGAAGGCCCCCACACCAACTAACATTTCTGACCAAGAACTGGCCCTATTCGCCCATTCTGCAAACCGTCTGTCGCAGGAGAAGGCCCCACACCAACTAACATTTCTGACCAGGAACTGGCCCTATTCGCCCATTCTGCAAACCGTCTGTCGCAGGAGAAGGCCCCACACCAACTCTAAAACTAACACGAACTCAACTCTCTCATCTTTACAACACAAAACTTAATCTTCCCTAACAAACTGATCTGACAGGAACTGGCGAGATGAACAAAACTGCCGTGACAATCATATCATATCATATCATCTCATATCATATATCACATCATACCATAGATATCTCATTTCATCTCATATCATATAATTATATCATCACATCATATATCGTCTCATCTCATCTTATATTACATTACATTATATTATATTATATTATATTATATTATATTAATTATATTATATTATATTAATATTATATTATATTATATTATATTATATTATATTATCTTATATTAATATTATATTATATTATATATATTATATTATATTATATTATATTATATTATATTATATTATATTATATTATATTATATTATATTATATTATATTATATTATATTATATTATATTATATTATATTTATATTATATATATTATATTATATTATATTATATTATATATATTATATATTATATCAAAGTGTCTTTGTATACCTTCTCTAGTAAGGGACTTTATCAAAGTGTCTTTGGATATCACCCATGGTAAGAGACTTCATCAAAGTGTCATTGTATCTCATTCGTGGTAAGGACTTCATCATAGTATCGTTGTATCTCATCCGTGATAACAGATTTTATCAAAGTGTCTTTGTATCTCATTCGTGTTAAGGGATCCTATCAAAGTGTCTTTGTATCTCGTCCATGGTGCCCATATGTCGCAGTAACCATAGGACAGTTCTCTTCAAGGTGCTGTTTCGACAGGCGATAGTCTTCCATCCTGAACAAATGCCCTGCCCAGCGCATTTGAATGCTGAGAAGCCTGGCCTTAATGCTGGTGTGAGGACTTCGATGATTAAAATGAAAGTCATTTCAATGGCTGTGGAGGACGGTACGAACACAATCTTGATGAAAGTGTTGTGAGGAGCGGCAGGTGCCGTTGGTAAATTGCCCAGAGCTGTCAGTACAACACCTTTGTATACACTGATCTTTCATACAGTTATACAGATGACACCGTTCTAATTGAAAAAAAAGAAAAGAAACCAGAGCTACAAATTCTACAAAATCTTTTGAATATAAAAGAAATAGAAAGCAGAAAAAAAGGGGCTAGAGCTAAATACTAAGAAGTCATGGTAGTCAACAAAAAACAAAACAACCCCCCCCCCCCTCCCCAAGAAACCCTATCATTAAAATGAAAAACAAATGGCATAACACTGCCACAAGCTGATAAGTTGAAACATCTCGGAAGTCATCACATCAGACGGCAAATGTACCTTAGACAATTCCAGCAGAATTGGCCAAGGTGGAAATAGCATTCAAGCGAACGAATGCCTATCGACTGACATCAGGAAGAGAGTTTTTCAGTGTTACATAGAACCGATACTGTCATACGAATGCGAAGAATGGACAATCAAAGAGCAAAATCAGAACAACAATGAATGTTAAGAGTTCCGCGGACAGCAAAGAACACAAACGAACAGTCTTGAAAGAAGCAAATATAAAAAGCATTAATGATATCAGATAGGAAAAGACAAGCGACAACATTAATGAAGATCAGGAAAAGACAAGCAACATTTATATGATATTTCATGAGGTAAGATAAAGTTGAGTACCCAGTTACAATAGGAAAGCTAGGGAGGAAAAATGCTAGACAGTTTTGCAGAGTGGGTAGGAACAAAAAGAGTGGGAGACATACTTGCAGCCACAAAAGATAGATTCGTATTGAGGGCCATGATCGCCAACGCAATGCGACAAGGCACATGATGATGATGATTCACACAAACCCACACACTCGGACACACACGAACACACATAAAATACACTTTATTGATCTATCTATCTGCCTATCCACCTATCTGCCTATCTGCCTATTTATCTATCTGTATCTTCTCTCTCTCTCTCTCTCTCTCTCTCTCTCTATCTATCTATCTATCTATCTTTCTATCTATCTATCTATCTATCTATCTATCTATCTGTTTATCTATCTATCTATCTATCTATCTATCTCTCTGTCTGTCTGTCTGTCTATCTATGTATCTGTCTATCTATCTGCAAAGGGCACAACTTTGAGACAGGTTGGTAAATTTAAATATCTGGGAACGGTCACCTCGCTAGACGGTAGATGCATATCAGAAATAGCGAGCAGAATCGGCCAAGC
>CM060306.1:54452235-54454735 GCA_030674185.1 Monoplex corrugatus | reverse complement strand
ACACATACGCAATATATATATATATATATATATATATATAATATTTATTTATATATATGTATATATATATATATGTCTATATATATATATATATATTGCGTATGTGTGTATGTATATATATAGAGAGAGAATTTTAGGACTAGGGGAAGTGTGATGGAAGGTGGCAGACATAATAACATCAGGAGAGCATACAGTAATACACTTTGGTGGAAACTCACATGAAAGAGGAGTAGGCATCGTAATGGACAGGGACAAATTAAAAGCAGTTAGGGGATACTGGGCTGTGTCTGACAGAGTTTTGCTGGTTAAATTGGGAGGCAGGTCATTTGATATCAACATCATTCAGGTGTATGCACCAACATCCGCAAGTACTCAGGAAAACATCGACAACTTCTACGAAGTATTAGAGATGGTTAAGGCCCAATGTAAATCACAAGAAGTTACAGTAATAATGGGAGATTTTAATGCTAAAGTGGAACAGGATAGGGTGGAGGATATAGTTGGACCTCATGGCCTTGGTACACAAAATGAAAGGGGAGGGAAACTTGTAGAATGGGCACATATGAGTGAATTCATAGTGGGAAACACCTGGTTTGAGCAGCCTAATAGAGGAAAATGGACTTGGATGGGTCCAGGAGATAATACGAAAAATCAGATTGACAACATCCTGATCAACAAAAGATTTAGAAATTCTTTACTGTCAGCAAAAACACTACCAGGCGCAGACTGCAGCAATGACCACAATCCTGTGGTGGGAAGATTTAAGCTGAAATTAAGGAATAGGAACAAACCAAAAGCAACATCAAACTAAATCTTGGACTCATGAAGACAGATGAAGTGATACGTAAAAAAATTAACATGCATGTTCAAAACGAATTCAGTGCTCTGGAAGACGCTGGTGACAGTGAGGGACAATGGACAAAGTTGAGGAATTCGATAAATGAAGCTTGTGAAGAATCCCTGAAGTAGCCAGAAAAGTGAAAAAGAACTGGAGACAAAAGAAAGTTTAGGCTTGATGGAGGAACGGAGAAAGGCAAAGAGAAACGAGGAGATATACAGGAAGATAAACAAAGAAATCAGGAATAGGTGCAATGAAGCTAAGGAAGCTCGGCTGAAAACAAAATGCAAAGAAATAGAAGAACGACACAAAACAGATCCTCAGGGTATGTACAGGCGAATTGAACAAATTGTCCACAGGAAAATACATGCACATCAACTGGTTGCTTAAAATCGAAAAATGGTACACTTATCATGGAAAAAGACAAAATACTAGACAGATGGGGAGAATACATTAAAGACCTTTTTGAAGATGGCAGAAACGAAGAACACATTATAAGAAAAAACGTTGAAGGACCATCCATAATGAAAGATGAAGTTACAGCAGCATTGAAAAAGATGAAACCAAGAAAAGCCCCAGGACCAGACAACATTACTACAGAGATGATTGACGCCCTGGAGGAATTTGGTATAGAAAAACTTACAGTCCTCCTAAATAAAATATATGACACTGGATATATCCCCTAAGATATGTCAAAATCAATTTTCATTGCACTTCCAAAGTAGACAGGGGCTATAGAATGCGAACTCCATCGCATAATCAGTTTGATGAGTCATGTAACAAAAATCCTATTAGAATAATCATGATGAGGACAAGGAATAGAATCAAAAGAGAAATAGCAGATGAACAGTGTGGATTTGTGGAAGGGAAAGGAACTATTAATGCCATATACATCCTAAGAATTATTATAGAGAGGTCAATCGAGATGAATAAGGATTTATATTTATGCTTTGTTGATTATACCAAGGCTTTCGATCGGGTAAGACATGATGAATTGATCAACCAACTGGAAAGATGCAATGTTCATGGAAAAGATTACGAATAATCAGAAATATGCATTGGGAACAAACAGCTGCAATGAGAATAGAAAACAATGTAAGCTCTTTCCAAAACATCAAAAGAGGAGTCAGACAGGGTTGTATTTGGTCACCAGATCTGTTTTCACTTTACAGCGAAAACATCATGAGAAACCTTGAAGAAGACCCTGGATTAAAGGTTGGAGGAAAAATGACAAACAACATTCGATACGCAGATGATACCGTGCTAATTGCAGAAAATGAAAGGGACCTACAAAACCTTGTGAATATACTAGAAATAGAAAGCAAAGGTAAGGGTTTGGAACTAAACAGCAGGAATACCAAAGTCATGGTGATCAGTAAAAAACGTGAAATCCCCTCACGCAAATTAACAGCAAACGGCACAACCTTGAGACAGGTTGATAAGTTTAAATACCTGGAAAACGATCATTTCACCAGACGGCAACTGCACATCAGAAATAGCCAGCAGAATCAGCCAAGCCAAAACAGCATTCAAGAAGACGAAAAGCATTCTTATCAACAAATGCTTATCAATTAACATCAGAAAGAGAGTTCTTGAATGTTATATAGAACCAATAGTGTTATACAGTTGTGAGGCATGGACAGTCAACAAACAAATCCAGAA
>CM060306.1:54432235-54439735 GCA_030674185.1 Monoplex corrugatus | reverse complement strand
GAAAATAGATACACCCGCAGCGAATGCAAAAGTTGGTGCCACGACAGCATACACTCCGCTTTCTAACTTCCATGGGAGAACATGTTTTCACTCACACAGGCATTCAATAATCCCTGGCTTCAGCCTAATATATCTTTCTTAAATGTCTCAAAACATAACATAATACTGGATGAACATCAATATACCTGCAAAACCAAGTGCCATGAATGGTTAAACACTACACGAACATCTCTGCACAATGCATAACGCACGACATTCGACACCAACATTACGTTACCAACACATCGCACGCCCTAACTGCCAACAGCAGTACCCAATAAACACAATTTTGAATACCTCATTAAGACGTTAAACCAGAAGACATGGAGCTGGAATCTCAGTCACACAGACAGACTGTCACGCCATTTGTGCCTTCTTCAGAACGACAACAGCCAGGAACGACGACAGCAAAGACGTGACACTTCGCCTGGTGCTGACGTTCCAAGGTAACATCGAAATGACGACGACTACTTCTCGTCAACGACGATCGACGAAGACACAAAGACGTGACAAGAGGAGGCCCACACCCCGGCTGGTGCTGACGGCTTAAGGTTACATCCAAACAATGACGGCTATTTCTCTTCGACTTCCTAGGGCAGCAGGCCCATCTGCGATTCTGGACTTCTTTTCAACGACGATTGACACAGACACAGAGGTGTGACAAGGGGCGGCCTACATCTTGCCTGATGTTAACGTCCAAAGGTAACATGGAAACAAAGACGACTACTTCTCTCCAATGTCCTGGGAGACCAGGCCCATCTACTATGCTGAATTTCTTCTCTTCAACGACGATTGACAAAGACACAGAAACGCTCCGAAAGAGACCTAAACCTCGCCTGGTGTTGACCTCCCATGGTAACATCGAAACGACGACAACTATTTCTCTTCGATGTCCTAGAACAGCAGGCCCATCTGCGATTCTGGACTTCTTTGTCAAACTGACATAGCGATCCACTTGCTGCCGTCTGCACACAAGGGCTCAAAGTTCTCCTCTCCACTCGTACTGGGATAACTTTCTCGATATAATCCACAAGTTGTGATCAAGAGTTCACAACAGCTCAGTACAAATACACGAATAACGTACGCCTCTCGAAGACCCCTACAAAACATGAACCAGCAAACCCCCACGAAACTTGAACCAGCAAACTTCCAAGAAACTCTACGAAGGTGTCACACACACACACCGCTTTACACAAACGCACAAAACTTTAATCACACAAACATGCACAGGAATCCAAACCTGCACACATATACAACTGGCTCACACAAGGTTAAAGAAAACCCAATCCAGCAAGTGGATTTTACCCCTTTCTTTGGGGAAAGGGGAGAAAAAAAGATGACCACGTGAGCAGGCCTGTACAAGGCATGCACTGTGGGAAAACAACAGGGGACAGCTGTAGTTCAATTGTTGTAGAATAAGTGCAACGATGATTCGGATCGCACTGGGACAAGGTGTGTCCATGACAGTAACCATGACAAAATGATCCACTTTATTACATATCAAACACTGGCCTTTCGTTGACTGTTTCGTCCTTTGTCCAACACTGTAGTTACGCTCCTTGAGTTGTGATCCTAAACCTAAAGGCCATGTGTATTCCCTAGGTATTTTGCACGTAGCTAAGTATACCCAGACAATACGCCTTGAGAAATATAAGATAGGTGGGGTGAAGCTGGGTCTTTGAAATCTTGTTTGTCGCTGTCCAACAGGGCAATTGTACTCTGTGAATAGTGGCCTTGTACCTGAAAGGTCTTAACCCCTCGTCTGTTCCCTTGGTATTTATTTGCGTAGCTAAGGAATCAAAGGCTGCCCAAGATTAGTAAACGTTCAAGGATAGTCGGAGTGACTGGTCTCTGACATCTTTTACAGTAGATAACTGTAGATGTAGTGGTGTCGGATTATGTGTGAACGATTGCAAGCGTTAGAGACACACACAGAGAGAGACAGACAGACAGACAGACAAACAGAGACACAGAGAGAGAGACAGAGAGAGACAGAGGGAGAGACAGACAGACAGAAAGAGAAGTAAATAGTTGAAAGTGTTAGAGAGGGAAATGAAGAGATAGAGAGAGATAGAGAAAGAGAGAGAGAGTGAGTGAGAGAGACAGACAGACAGCCAGAAAGACAGCGATAAAGAGACGGAAAGACAGACAGAGATAGAGACAGAGAAAGAGAGGAAGAGGGAGAGAGACAGACAGACAGAGTAAGAGAGAGAGAGAGAAACAGAGAGAGAGAGAGACAGAGAGAGACAGAGAGGGAGAGAGAAACAGAGACAGAGAGAGACAGAGAGAGAGACAGACAGAGAATAAAACAGGAGACCGACATCAGCAAAGAGACAATGCAAGGCAGACAAAAAGTAGAATCAGACAGACACGCAAAGTCACAGACAACATCAAGTAAACAGAGATCAGGAAGGCAATGATAAAATCAGGTAAAACCATGTTCCAGTGCGGTCAGTACAATTCCCTGACCATTTACCAGCAATACCATCAAGCGGTCAGTGCTCTGGACATGGCCTTTGTTCCTTCTATCCACGCCTCTTGGCCTACCCAGCGTCCAGCACGGTCAAGGACTGCAAGATGACCATAGAGAATAGGACCACTTCATCAGTTATGAGACACTGACCTTTCATTGACTCTTTTGTCCGCTGTCCAACACTGCAGTCATGCTCTTTGAGCCGTGGCCCTTTGCCAAAAAGGTCACATACCTCACATGTATTGCCTTGGTATTTTCCACATAGCTACCGATTCCCTGGCAGTAGAAACTCAGAAAAATATCAAAGAAAATTGCTGCAGAGTGGCTCTTTTCAGTCTTTTGTTTTTGTCCCTATCCTATACTCTATCTGTGCTCTTTGGTTTATGACTAAATATTTATAACAGCTGTAATAATAATAATAATAATAATAATAATAATAAACAAAGTATAAAAGAAAAGTATTGTAGAGTGGCTCTTTTCAAATTTTTTTGTCCCTATCCTACACTGTATCTGCGCTATTTGGTTTATGACTAAACTATTTATAAAAGTATTTGCGCTATTTGGCTTATGACCTAACTATTTATAACTGCTGTAATATTGATAATAATAATATGATGATGATGATGATGACGATGACGATGACGATGACGATGACGATGACGACGACGACGACGATGATGATGATGATGATGATGATAACAATGATATTGATTTTATTTGTTTTGTACAAAAACCATGTCAAAACCATGATCATTGCACTTGTTATACTAATGAACCATTATTAACATTTCATACAGCGATAGCGGTAGGAAAGATGGATACATACATTAAGTTAATACATTTAATATATCAAACATAGACAGTCTATCAAGAATAATAAGGGATGATAAAATAAGATTATGAAGGGATAGCTGAAACAATCATTATGAGCGAAAGGTCCTAACCACAGACATAGTCCAATAGTTTGGTTGTTTATCTGTTTACATATATATATATATATATATATATACTGTGTGTGTGTGTGTGTGTGTGTGAGTGTGTGTGTGAGTGTCTGTGTGTGTGTGTGTATATATATATATATACATATATGTGTGTGTGTGTGTGTGTGTGTGGTGTGTGTGTGTGTGTGTGTGTGTGTGTGTGTGTGTGTGTGTGTGTGTGTGTGTGTGTGTGTGTGTGTGTGTGTTGAGGCTAAGAAACTTCTGACAATGTAAACTTAGCAGACGTTTTAAACAAGTCTGACTTGACTCCTTCCTTTTTGTCGTTGTTGTTGTAGTTGTCACTGTTGCTGCTGGCTGCAGCTGTGACCGTTGTTGTTGTTGTTGTTGTGGATGATGATGATGATGACGACGACGACGACGACTACGATGACGACGACGACGACGACGACGCCGCCGCCGATGATGATGATGATGACGGTGATTGTGATGATGCTGTTTAACATAGTGGCTTATTTATAATTTAAAGAGATGTTCTGAACAAAATGTAGGGCGATAACAGAACACAATTACAAGAACGTCACAGGAGAAAGAAAAGTGCATTCCCCTTGTGACTGCTTCCTGCTACCATCTTACAAACCCCATACGTTCTAAGAAAATATGGCAGCTTTGTAAGTAGATAATACATTTCCCACAAGTGTTCCATTTTAAAAAAAACAACTTTCTTTTAAAGCACAATTTCACACATAAATCAACCTGCACAGGTGATGCATGGAATACATTCAGAGACATAATTGTCTATGTAGCGGTGAGTCTCTCAACCACCAGACCATTTGTTAGAGCTATGCGTACATGTCATCATGCCAAGTAAAGCTGTCGTGATGGGCTGTGGGTGAAATGCGTACGTTTTCAATTCTTGAGTCAACATGAAAAAATAAAGATTTGTTATTGAAACGCTAATCAACTGTCTGACGGTAAAATGCAAATATTGTCAATAGGCTTTCAAACACACACACACACACACACACACACACACACACACACACACACACACACACACACACACACACACACACACACACACACACACACACACACACGCAACACCACACACACACACACACACACACGCACACACACACACACACACACACGCACGCATACACACACACAGTAATGTGAAACACAATTCTGTAAATCACGCAACGGCAATACACTTTGTAACACACAATAATGTCAATAAATTTTGAAAGACAATATGATGTGAACAGACTTTCTAACACACAATAATGTGAATGTAATTTGTAACACAATAATGTTAATAGATTTTGTGACACAAATTGGCTGTGAATAAACATTGCAACTCAGTAATGCGACTACACCTCATAACACACAGTTTGAATAAGCTTTGTAACACACACAACATTGTAAGTAGGCTTTGTAACACAATATCAACAGGTTTTGTAACATACAATAAGCAGACTTTGTAACACACACACTGTAAATAAACCGTGTAACAGATACAATAATGTAAATACACTTTGTAACACGTACGAACTATCTGAATAGACTTTGTAAAACGCACGAAAGAGTTTACAACACACAATAATGTGACTGGACTTTGTTACATACACAATTAACAGTGGAAACAGATCTGCAATATGCAATGTAATGTCAACGGACTTTGTAAACACACAAAGTAATGTGAATAGATATTATAAAACACACAAATAGTACATGTGTAAATAGAGTTTGTAACACACAACAATGTGAACAGGATTTGTAACACCCACAGTCTGAATTAACTTTCTAATACACACAACAATGTAGATAGACATTGTAACACACCACAATGTTTTGTAACATATACACTAATATGAATAGACTTTGTAACACATACAATAACATGGATAGACCTTGTAACACACAATATGAACAGACATTGTAATAAATGCAATAATGTAAAGAGACTTTGTAACATACAATGAAGTCAATAGGATTTTTGCTATACACACAATAACATAAATTGACTTCGTAAAACATGCAATATTGTGAGTAGGTTTTATGTCGTACAAAATGAAAATAAACTTTATAAAAAACACAATAATGTCAAATAAAATCTGTAAAAGTATGATGATGATAAACAACAACAACAACAATAATAATAATAATAATAATGATAATAATAACAATAATAATTATGATCATAATAATCGTCCTCACTTATTCAGTCGCACTGTCGTGAGTTCGCTCACGGCGGTGCGCACTGAAGCCAGTTCTCAACCCAGCAGTTGCGCTGAAGAAGTCGGCCGGATCGCCGATGAAAGCTACGCAGTAAGTAGCTTTTGTCACTGAGAGACAGGTTCAACCAGGTAGCCATAATAATAATAATAATAATAATCATCTTATAATAATAACTATTAATAATAATAATAAAAAGAAGAAGAATGATGATGATGATGATGATGATGATGATGATGATGATGATGATGATGATGATGATGAGATTACAATATCTATATGGCGCCAGATCTTAATAATTCAAATCAAACCCAACTCACACAGTAGATATACGCTTGCGATCAATACAGGCTGCATACAATATACAAAAAATAATAAAATAAAATAAATAATTAAAAAAAAGACATACACAAACTGTGGAAAAGAGGTTGTTTTAGAAATCATTGTCGGAAAAACAGGTAGGTTTTAATCTAAATTGGATTTAAAAGCAAAAAGGCCCGGTGTTAGGTGAAAGAAGAGTGAAAGTTGTTACATGCAGAGGTTCCTGACTGAGACAGCAAAAGAATGCTGGCCAACAGTTGATTGTTTAAATCTAGGAACCCGAAGGAAAAGAGTATCTGAAGCTGAGCGCAAGGTGCGAGTTGGCGGTTAAATATTAATGTTGTCACAAAGGTGCGATGGAATAGACTGATGAATAGATATCAAGCACGAGGTCTCCACCTTATATTCAATTCTATTTGAAACAGGCAACCAGTGCAGACAGCGAAGGAGAAGACTGACTTAATCAAACTGTTCATGTTCATATTGCTTATAGCCCAGCCGACTACTAGAGCCATATCAGGGCTAACACCACGTCAAAAAACGACAACCCGTTAAGATAAAGACAACAATTAAAAATCATGCTCACTGTTAACATTACAAGTCTAAAATGCAATTGAAGAAAAACAGACGTTTTTCAATTCATATTGCGTATAGCCCAGCCGACCACTAGAGCCATATCAGGGCTAACACCACGTCAAAAAGAAAAGAACAACCCGTTAAGATAAAAAACAGATAAAAACTATGCTCACCGTCAACCTTGCAAATCAAAAATGCCATTAAAGAAAAACACGTAAAATTACATCAAGTGAAATCTATTGATCTCTTTAAAAACTGGAAAATTGCATCAGGATGGACGTCTCGGAAGACTCCTTTAAGGAATCTGCCGTGTAGTGCTTTTGTCTCACATCGTACAAGTCCCAACAATCGAGCAGGAGGTGTCGGATGCTCAACGGCTCATCATACGGTATACACCATGGTGCTTCTTCATTTTTCAAAAGGTACAAGTGAGTGTAGGATGTGTGACCCGTGCGTAATCTACATAACACTGTCTCTTTCTTACGGTTTCCAGCAGCAGATGGGAGATTTCTTTCAGGTTAGGGCAGACTTGGAAAAGTTTGTTATCTGTCTGTTTATTCCAATTCTCCTGCCACAGATTTCTTACGTAACTGTGTACTTTCGATTCGACATCTGTGTCAGGGATCAAGGACTTAGACATCTATGTCATTGTAGCCTTCTTGCCAGGTAGTCAGCCTTTTCATTGCCTCCAATACCAACATGGCCAGGAATCCAGGCAAAAACAATCTCGTAACCTTCATGTGCAAGAGTAGAATACATTCAAAGAACTTCACAATTCAGGGTGATTAATGTTTTCGGCAAGCGATTGCCTGCAAAGCAGAAAGGGAGTCAGGAAAAAATGAGAAACTCTTTGTGTTTGGATTGGGACACCATTTTTAGTGCCAAAACCAGAGCAGTCAGTTCAGCAGTGTA
>CM060306.1:54422235-54427235 GCA_030674185.1 Monoplex corrugatus | reverse complement strand
GTGGTGTTCCACAAGGATCTGTCCTTGGCCCTGTTCTTTTCACTCTT
Organism: Monoplex corrugatus; assembly: GCA_030674185.1. NCBI lineage: Eukaryota > Metazoa > Mollusca > Gastropoda > Littorinimorpha > Ranellidae > Monoplex > Monoplex corrugatus. The sequence goes on along the minus strand of CM060306.1, from coordinate 54,427,188 downwards.
TACACCTCCCCCCTGTCCACCATCACCAACTCCCATTCTATAAAACACCACTTCTATGCTGATGACACCCAACTTCAAGACAGTGACTCACCTGATAATATACAGCGCCTGTTGACTCGCACCACTGAGTGTTACTCGGACATTAAGAACTGGATGACACACAATAGACTTCAGCTTAATGACGACAAAACAGAAGCTATCCTCATTGGCACCCGTCAGAAACTTTCTCAGCTGCCTCCTCTTTCTCTCCCATTATGTAACACATCAGTCCCAATTTCTGATTCAGCTAAAAACCTTGATGTCTGCATTGACTCTACCCTCTCCATGAACAACTTTGTTTCTCAAACTGCCAGATCCTGCTACTATCATCTCCATCGTATAAAGCTGATCAGGAAGTATCTCTCTGTCGAAACAACTGCAAAACTCGTTCTCTCTCCTTCATAATGTCTCGCATTGACTATTGCAATTCACTCCTGTCTGGTCTTCCTGCCTCCACCATTCACATCCTACAGCGCATTCAAAACAATGCTGCACGCCTTGTACTCAAAAAGAAAAAAGCTGACCACATATCTCCTCTCCTGGCACAACTTCACTGGCTCCCTGTATCAAAGCGCATACAGTACAAACTAGACACCATGTGCTACAAAAGCCTCAATAACGCAGCCCCCGATTACCTGTCAAGCCTACTTGAGATCTATGTTCCCTCACGTACCCTCCGCTCTGCCTCTGATCCTCTGACTCTTCGCTTTCCACGCACTAAGCTCAATACCTATGGTCCACGAGCCTTCTCTGTTTCTGGTCCACTCTCCTGGAACAAACTTCCTCTCTCAGTCCGTCAGCAACCTACTTTTGTCTCCTTCAAGTCCGCTCTCAAAACTCACCTTTTCTCTCCTGCATAAAATCCTAACCTCACTCAACCCTCCCCTCTGCAGCCTGTCTCCGCTCGGAGGGAATCACATGGTTATAATATATAATTGTATGCTATGCTCTCTATAATTTTCCATTGCTTTTATTCTTGCTTTTATTGCTTTTATTCTTTCTCCCCATTTATAGCCATGCGTGTGTGTGGGTGTGTGTGTGTGTGTGTGTGTGTGTGTGTGTGTGTGTCTGTATGTGTGCGTGCGTGTGTGTGCGAGCGTGCGTGCCTGCGTGTGTGTCTGCTTCAGCGCTTAGATTTGATTTTATCAGGATTTTGCGCTATATAAATATTGTAATTATTATTATTATTATTATTAGAGGCAACACTGTAGCAATATATGTTCAGCTGTCTGTTCCTCTTGACCACAGGAGCAGGTGAGTGAAGGTGTCAGTTTGAACTTGTGATCCACATGGACGTTGACAGTGTGGAGCATCATCAGGACCACTTGCTGCTCTCTGACCAGAAGATGGTAGTCATCTCTTTCTGTCTGTGGCTTAAGGAGCAGTCCAATGATGCCTCTCTTTTCGCTCTGTCGTATGGTTGATCTTTGTAGGCTCCTTTTCTTGCTAAATTATATACCGTCTCATTGACTGGTATCCCACAGTCAGCGAAGATCAACTGGAGTTCTGTTCCTCTGGTTACTCTTACTTGCTGAATGGCCATGGTCAGGTGCAGAAGCTTGTCATTTCTCTAGGGCCTGGAGAACAGAGAAGGCATCTAAGAGAAAAATTACTTTATAACAAGAGTCCTCTGTGTTATGAATCATGACGGCTGCTACTATGAGAGCCTTTGTTTCTGCCAAGTTATTGTTATTACTGTTGTTTAAAGCCCAGGCGACTGCGTAGAGCCATATCAGGGTTATAACTGCTTCAAAACATACGAAACTACAAAAGGAAAAAAAAAGAGAAGAAAATTGAACACACTATCAATGTAATTGCGCTCAAAATCTAAGGCGTGCCCCTGGCGTTGACCATTCCATCCAATTCATCGCACAGGGGATTTAAAAACACACCTGAATAAAACTTTAAGCATACCTAAGGGCATTAGAACATATATAAAAACGGGCTAAAATTTCCTAAATTTGCTTCCTCATATCTCACCTCCCTAGAGCCAAAAATGCACTTAATACATGTACCCAACTATCAATCCTAAGAAAAAGTACGCAAGACTTTATCGAACACATATAGATGAATTGACCAGCGAGACAGAAAATGATAGGAAGAAATGACAGAAAGCGAAGGAACAAGGCAGAAACAAAGAGAGTGACAGAAAAGAGGAAATTTCTAGCACAGAATTTCCAGAAGGTGGATATACAAGTTATACCGAAAGAGCTCCCGGCATCCCAACGGGGGACTTCTGCTGATTGACTGGTGCAGTGTTTGTCCTTGTTTCCATGTTGGTCAAAACATAAGTGGTTGACTCATTGATGTATATACATGTATGTATCCGTGCTTCCTAGAGGTAGTACACTTCTGTCCCGTGAGAGCCCAGCACGCTGTGTCATCTTATATTGCCGGTGAGGTGACATAGGGATCATCATCATCATCAGGTGCCCTGCCGCATGGCGTTGGCGACCATGGACTTCCAACCATCTCTATCTCTCATTGCCCTCAGCATCTCCCCCACCCTCCTCATCCCCAGCCACTCTGCAAGTCTGTCCAGCATTCTCTCCCTGGGTCTACCTGGTGCTCTCTTTCGCTCCAGCTTTCCCGTTGTGACCAGGTGCTCCAAATCCCCCTTCCTCATAAAATGGCCTATAAATGTTGCTTGTCTTTTCCTAATCTTCCTTATGAGTGATCTACTCGTGTCTGCCTCCATCAAGACTGTCTCGTTCGTTTTCTTTACTGTCCATGGAACTCTCAACATTCTTCTGAGAAACCACATCTCAGCTGCCTCGATCCTGCTCTGGCTTTGCTTGCTGACTGTCCACGCCTCGCATCCGTACAACAGTATTGGTTCTATATAACATTCAAGGACTCTCTTTCTGATGTTAATTGATAGGCATTTGTTGGTAAGAATGCTTGTCATCTTCTTGAATGCTGTTTTGGCTTGGCCGATTCTGCCGGCTATTTCCGATGTGCATCTGTCGTCTGATGAAATGACCGTTCCCAGGTATTTGAACTTATTAAATCACCATGACTTCAGTCTTCCTGCTGTTTAGTTCCAACCCCTTACCTTTGCTTTCTGTTTCTAGTATATTCACAAGGTTTTGTAGGTCCCTTTCATTTTCTGCAATGAGCACGGTGTCATCTGCGTACCGAATGGTGTTTATCATTTTCCCTCCAACCTTTAATCCAGGGTCTTCTTCAAGGTTTCTCATGATGTTTTCGCTATATAGTGAAAACAGATCTGGTGACAAAACACAACCCTGTCCGACTCCTCTTTTGATGTTTTGAAAAGAGCTTATATTGTTTTCTATTCTCATTGCAGCTGTTTGTTCCCAGTACATATTCCTGATTATTCGTAGATCTTTTCCATCGACATTGAATCTCTCCAGTTGGTTGATCAATTCATCATGTCGTACCCGATCGAAAGCCTTGCTATTGTCAACAAATCCTTATTCATCTCAATTGACCTCTCTATGATAGTTCTTAGGATGTATATGGCATTAACAGTTCCTTTCCCCTCCACAAATCCACACTGTTCTTCTGCTATTTCTCTTTTGATTGTATTCCTTGTCCTCATCATGATTACTCTTAACATGATTTTTGTTACATGACTCATCAAACTGATTGTGCGATGGAGTTCGCATTCTATAGCCCCTGTCTTCTTTGGAAGTGTAATGAAAATTGATTTTGACATATCTTTGGGGATTTTTCCAGTGTCATAAATTTCATTGAGGAGGACTGTTATTTTTTCTATGCCAAATTCCTCCAGGGCTTCAATCATCTCTGTAGTAATGTTGTCTGGTCCTGGGGCTTTTCCTGGTTTCATCTTTTTCAGTGCTGCTCTAACTTCATCTTTCATTATGGGTGGTCCTTCAAAGTTCTTTTTTATAATGTGTACTTCGTTTCTGTCATCCTCAGAAAGGTCTTTAATGTACTCTCCCCATCTGTTTAATATTTTGTCTTTTTCCATGATAAGCGTACCATCTTTCGATTTTAAGCAACCAGTTGATGTGCATGTATTTTTCCTGTGGACAATTTCTTCAATTCGTCTGTACATACCCTGAGGATCCATTTTGTGTCGTTCTTCTATCTCTTTGCATTTTGTGTTCAGAGGATCCATTTTGTGTCGTTCTTCTATCTCTTTGCATTTTGTGTTCAGCCAAGCTTCCTTAGCTTCATTGCACCTATACCTGATTTCTTTGTTTATCTTCCTGTATATCTCTTCGTTTCTCTTTGCTTTCCTCCTTTCCTCCATCAGGTCCAAAATTTCATTAGTCATCCAACTCTTTTTTGCTTTTCTGTTTGCCCAAGGGATTTCTTCACAAGCTTCAGTTATAGAACTTCTCAACTTTGTCCATTGTTCTTCACTGTCACCAACGTCTTCCAGAGCACTGAATTTGTTTTGAACATGTACATTAAATTTTTGACGTATCATTTCATCTGACTTTAAGAGTCCAAGGTTTAGTTTGATGTTGCTTTTGGTCTGTTTCCTTTTCCTGAATTTCAGCCTAAACCTTCCCACTACCGGATTGTGGTCACTGTTGCAGTCTGCGCCTGGTAGTGTTTTTGCTGACAGTAAAGAATTTCTAAATCTTTTGTTGATCAGAATGTAGTCAATTTGATTTTTGGTATTATCTCCTGGACTCATCCAAGTCCATTTTCTTCTGTTAGGCTGCTCAAACATAGGGGATATTAGTGTGGATTTCGAAGTTTAACATTTTTGGTGTTGATGGTTGCGGCAGTTGCAAAGAATACGGTGAAAATGTCTCCTTTGGCGGGCTTACTCATGTTGCTGCTCTAGTCGCTTCCTGTCGTGACAAAGCTTCTTCGTTTCAGGCGATTTTTTGTGACAGCCATCCAACTTCTGCTTCGAGGGACAATCTGTCAAATACCTGAACTTTGCAGCCAGTACCATGTTCTTGGCTG
>CM060306.1:54407235-54417235 GCA_030674185.1 Monoplex corrugatus | reverse complement strand
TTTTGAGCCATGTCAAGGAACTCTCCAGAGAAACCAAGAGAATTGATATCTATTTGTGGAGCTATCTTCTAAATGCGGTCCTTGACAAGGTAAGGCAGCAACGTCACCAACAGGGGGAACAGGAAACGACCACTCCCCATAACCCCAAGCATATACCAGTCAAGGTAATTAACTCCACGTAGGCGGAGTTCATAATCTCCTCCGATTCTTCGTTCTAACGCCGGCAGCACATAGCGCTCTAGAAAATCTGTTTATGGTCTGAATAGCTCTAGAATTATGTATTATTACCGATTAGTGCAGGAATTGGCCCAGGTAATTTTTTTTTCAAGAATGGCTTGACCTGGCTGACGTTATCAACGCTTCGAGTCAATCAGAAATGAGCGTCAAAGTCTGACTGTGGACTTTTTAGTATTTAGTGTTATGTAGTTCCGAACTATTTTCTAGTTCAATATATCAGCTAATCCGGTAACCCTAAAGTGGTCACTGAACGGACTGATAGAACATAGTAGCACACAGGATTCTCCGTCTCTGGAACTCGGCAACATGCTGGTTGGGAATGTTGAAGCTGGTTCTGTCATTAATATGTCACTCAGTCTTTTTGGTAACAGCGTCCTATCCATTCTGATAAATGGTCTTTGACAGTGTGTTACGGTAGGCCGGGTAACGTGACCAATAGGCTGGGTAACATGACCAAACAAGCAACATTTTTCGTCGTTTCACCGAGGCCAGAAACGGAACCTGTGGGCCCTCCATTATGTTGATCTTGTTTTGTATGTAAGTACGAAATAAATTGCTAAAGATGATAGATTTCGTCGTTTGATCCAAATCAAACCGGATGTATGTCTTATTGTGTCTTTGACAAGTCCGTCAAGCGTAACATTAAAATTGTATACTACGAAACGTTGGTCCATGGAGAAAATGGGTTGTTTGTATTTTGGCCTTGGCCTTTATAGTGAAGTTAAGAACATAAGTACTTATATACAAGACCCAAAAAAATCCATTCTCCTCTTAGAAATAATGGCAGCTGAATGAAAACAGTTGAATGACAGATAACATCTGTAATTTTCCCCTAATTTATTTACTTTTTTTCTTTTCTTGTTTTTTTGTTTTCGTTGTTTTGTTGTTGTTGTTGGTTGGTAAAACATATCAGTAACAAGCCACATCTCTATATGTTTGAATCCCAAAAAAGAAAATAGTAGCAAAGCTTTTAATTTGTCCATCTTTCTTTGACGCCGGTTTGAAGGCTTAAAATTTAGTCGGTCTTGGAATTTAGCAGTGTTAACTTTTGACGCAGATCATGCAGTGATGGATGACACAATGGAAAGTACAGAGTGAAAAGTTTTCCTACCAGAGTCAGTGAGGACCCAGGGAAACAGAAACGTAGCCTGCTTGGCAAGTGACAGGCTCTTGTCAGGAAAATTCCTTTAGAAAGACGATGGAGGAATCGGTTATCAGATCAGCTCATTTTAATCAATTTTAACCATCAAGTTTACAAACTTCTGACACCTTTAACCAGTCATCTTTATGAACTTTCGATATCTTTACTCAATCAGTTTAAAGGACTTCTGATAACTTAACCCAGTCAGTTAAAAGAAATCTCACAATATCATTTAATCAGTTTAAAGTACTGTCGACAAGTTTACTTAGTTAATTTGAAGGACTCTCGATAACTTTACTCGATCAACTTAAAGATCACTCGAAAACTTCATTCAGTTTAAATGACCATCGATAACTGTACTGAGTCCAGTCAAAGGACAGTGGATAGCGTTAACCAATGAAGTAAACGGACTTTTAGCACGTTTGATTAACAAACCTTCGGCAAGTTTGAATGAACTAATCAGATTAACGGACCTGCGGCGACTTTGATTTAACCAATCAGGTTAATGATTTTTCGGCAAGTTTGATTTAACCAATCACATTAACGGACTTTCGGCAAGTTTGATTTAACTAATCAGATCAACGGACCTACGCCAAGTTTGATTTAACCGATCAGATTAATGGACTTTCGGCAAGTATGATTAACGAATCAGATTGACGGACCTGCGGCAAGTTTGATTTAACAATCAGATGAATGGACTTTCGGCAAGTTTGATTTAACCGATCAGATCGCTGGACTTTTCGTCAAGTTTGACTTAACCAATCAGATTAACGAGCTTGGGACAACTTCAGATGAACCACTGAAACGTGACCGACCACGCGCGACCTTGAACTGACATTACTTGCTGGATGCTGCGAAGGGAAGTGTCGGTCTCGCTTTCTTGCCTCTTCCACCAGGAGGCAACAGTAATGAGATAGCGCATGTCCTCGTGAACTGAGTAGGCTACTGAAAGATCGATGATGGCATTGCCAAAGATCGTAAATCTAGCGCCGTCTTCTGGGGCTGCTTTTACTGAGAACGGAAACAGCTTAGATTCCCCTTCTTCTCTTATTTGACAGTTACTGTTGCTACGAGTCCTCATGTCTCTCTCTCTGTAAGCATTTGTGTCTTAGTCACGGTGTCACTAGTTATAACAGTTTCCACGCCAAGATCTGCCTGAGTCACTTTTTATTTCATCTCTCATAACTTTTTTTTTATATATATAACATAAACCGGGGAGGGTTGTGTGTGAGTATGTATGTCTGTATGTCTGTATGTATGTGTGTATGTATGTATGTTTGTATGTGTGTGTGTGTTTGTGTTTGTGTTTGTGTGTGTGCGTGTGTGTGTGTGTGTGTGTGTGTGTGTGTGTGTGTGTGTGTGTTGTGTGTGTGTGTGTGTGTGTGCGTGCGTGTGTGTGGTGTGTGAGCGTGTGTGTGTGTGTGAAAATGTGTTGGCCAGATTTTCTCAGCGGTTTTCAGGTAGATCTTTTACCATTGAAACAAAGATGTGGATCACTGAGAACTTGTAAATATTTAAGTTCGAAAGTTATAGCACCAAGGACAAAGTCAACCGGACCAAACATAAGTACCTAAAATTGACATTTTTTCAGGAAGCTGTATTAACAGCACTTTCTCTGCAACTTCTAACAATATCTACTTTCTTCTCTGGCTGTGTTGACAATCTACTACTGTCTTTGCTTCACGTCAAGTTTTATTTCAGCTGTTGCTTCTTCAAGGTCACCGTAACCTTGAGAAGTACAAAATACGGATTTTCTCTATTACAATTTTAAAAGGCCAATTGTTAGAATGGCTCGACCATCATGCTAGCAATGGCGGGTAGAATAGATCGTAAATAAAAATCTTGACAATGTTGTGGATCATAGATCGAGTAGTCCTCTGTATTATTGGCAGTATTCTAAATCATAGCTTGTACAAACTTCCTGAGGGCATAGTGTGTTAGTCTTCCAAACCTTTGATCATAATTGTCTTCTGGACCATGACTCGTATAGTTCTTTAGACTTTCTGTTATGATTTCTTTTTCTTCTTCTTTCCCTTTGTGAAGAGTAATTAGGACGCCGCACTAAAAAAATTGTTCACCACTTTCCTCCAGTTCGATCGGTTGTGTGCCAAAGACTGGGTCTCTGCAAATAGTTTCTCTGTCCATTCCGCAAAGTTGTCAGCTCATAGTCTTTTTTTTATCTTTTGTCCCCCCCCCCACCCCACCCCCACTCCGTTTTCCTCCATCAATAGTTCAATTAAGGCTTGTTTTTAGAAAGACATTTGGATCTTATTACATGACCGTACCACCGTAATTTTATTAAAATATTAATGAAGTCAGCAGATCTTCAAATGGTCCAGTGTGCTTCCTGATAGTCTGGCGCATTTTTTCATTGGTGGTATGATCAATGCATCTGATGTTTAGGATCTTGCGGTAACAGCTTATTCCATGACTTTGATTCGATTTCCCAAACCGCTGTGAGGGTTCATACCTTGCATGCATACAAGAAGATGAAATATACCAGTGCACTTACGAGTCATGTATGCAGGCCTATTATGTATGTATGTATGTATGTATGTATGTATGTATGTATGTATGTATGTATGTATGTATGCATGTATTATGTATGTATGTATATATGTATGTATTATGTATGTGTGTGTATGTATCTATGTATGTATCTATGTATGTATGTATGTATGCATGTAAGTATGTATGTATGTATGCATGTATGTATGTATGTATGTATGTATACTTGTATGCATGCATGTATGTATTATGTATGTATGTATGTATGCATGCATGTATGTATGTATGTTTTTGTATGCATGCATGTATGTATGTATTATGTATGTATTATGTATGTATGCATGTATGTATGTATGTATGTTTTCTTCTTCTTCTTCTTCTTCTTCTTCTTTTCCTTGTTTTTCTTCTTCTTCTCATTATTATTATTATCATTATTATTGTTGTTATTATCATCATCATCATCATCATCGTTATCCTCGTCGTCATCGTCGTCGTCGTCGTCGTCGTCACATCGTTAAACACGTAGCCTACCTAAATAAATTTCCGGATCAAGTCTGAAATGGGAACGCCTGGGCGTGTGACACCGGGTCACGTTGGCGGACTGACGTCAGCCCAGCAGGTACAGATATGGGCTTTTGACGGGTCAGGTAGCGGTTACTAGTGCTGGTAGAGTCACGAGCGCTTCTTGTCTGCTGCCATACTGAAGATGCCTGAAGACGTTACAGACACCAGCGGGACTTCACAGGGCGTTCCTTTGTTCTCCTCTCAGCACTTATCATGAAAGCCGAGCCGATACAGATGGAGAGCGTTAGGGATTTTGAAAAATAGTATTTCGCCGTGCGTTGACACCTACGAGAGTGGGGAGGGAGGGGGGAGGAAGAAGGGGGGGGAGGATTGGGGGGCGGGTGGGTGATGTGTACAGACAGTCAGATGTAATGAAAAGAGAGATGGGTTAGTTGGTTGGAGTTCTTATTTTTAACGCCACGCCAAGGACACGATAAATAATTGATTCGCTGATTGGAGCGAGAGAGAGAGAGAGAGAGAGAGGCGTCAAACCGTATCAACAGGTTTATTTGAGTACATAGACTTAGAAACAAGACAGGGACGCGGGTACAAGGGTTATAGAGGATAGTGAATCTTCATAGCAGCGGCAGCAGCTGTAGTAACAGCAGCAGCAGATGAAGTACCGGTAGCTTTAGTTCCAGTTTAATGTTTTCATTAATGAACTAATGTATCTATTTATTAATTAATTGTAGCTTTAGTTCCAGCTTAATGTTTTCATTAATGAACTGATGCATTTATTTATTAATTAATCGATGAAATTATATATTTATCTATCTATCTATATCTATCTCTATATATATGTATACATATATATGTATATATATGTATGTGCGTGTGTGTGTGTGTGTGTGTGTGTGTGTGTGTGTGTGTGTGTGTGTGTGTGTGTGTGTGTGTGTGTGCGTGCGGTGTGTGTGTGTGTATCAATGTGATTGTCACAGCAGATTTACCATGTAAAATTTGAACTACTCTTCCCAGCACGCATATATACCCAATTTGACTCATTTCGACCATTTGAGATATTAATAGACACAATGGTACGTGCACACAAAGGTACAATGGCATGTGGACACAATGGCACGTGCACATAACGGCACGTGCACACAGTAGCATGACCCTGTCTACCACACCTGGAAAACACTGACAAATTCACTCACAGTGTAATGTGCCTGCTTGGAAACAGCGGAGTGCACCAGTCACATATCATCTATCATTCTCTTCATCAGTGTATACTACTGTTTTCTGTGAAGAATGGTTTTCTATTTCACTTAATGATTACAAGTATCGAAGTTTGAAGTATAATTTGATGATGAATGCCAGTCTGTCATGATAATAACAATGAGGAGGAGAAGAAGAAGGAGGAGGAGAAGAAGGAGAAGGAGAAGAAACGGAGGAGGAGGAGAAGGAGGAAGGAGAAGAAGAAGAAGAAGATTTATATGATTCAAATCAGAGCGTATTCACGCACCAGACATACGCATGCGATCAGCGGAGACTACACATCATCATCATCAGGTGCCCTGCCGCATGGCGTTGGCGGTCATGGACTTCCATCTGTCTCTATCTCTCGTTGCCCCTAGCATCTCCCCCACCCTCCTCGTCCCCAACCACTCTGCAAGTCCGTCCAGCATTTTCTCCCTGGGTCTACCCGGTGCTCTCTTACCCTCCAGCTTTCCCGTTGTGACCAGGTGATCCAAATCCCACTTCTTCATAAAATGGCCTATAAATGTTGCCTGTCTTTTCCTAATCTTCCTTATGAGTGATCTACTTGTGTCTGCCTCCATCAAGACTGTCTCGTTTGTTTTCTTTGCTGTCCATGGAACTCTCATGGAGACTACATACCATATACAAAAAAGACATATAAAACTGAGGGAAAGATGGCGATGTAGAATTCATTGTCGGGAAAAGAGGTAGGTTTCTAAATTGGATTTACCAGCAGAAATAGTAGGTACTCGGCGAAGAACGAGAGGAAGTCTTATTCTAGGCAAGTGATCCTGAAACAGCAAAAGAACGTTGGCCAACAGTTGATAATTTAACCCTTTGACTATCCACTAACTGCAAAAAAACTTAATTCTTTGACCCCCCTCACCCTATCCACCAACTTCCTACGAGAAGCTGGTAGATATGATGCGGGAGTCAAAGGGTTAAAATCTAGGAACCTAGAGGGAAAGAGTACCTCAAATTGAGCGCAAGGTGCGAGTTGGTGTATTAACCTTGATGTTGTCACAAAGGTAGGAGGGAGCCGATTGATGAGTAGATTTGTAGCACAAGGCATCCATCTTATACTGAATCCTATTTGGAACAGACCCAATGCAGAGAGCAAAGGAGAGGCTTGACGTGGTCAAACTTTTTCTTTCGGAGGACAAGACGAGCAGCTATGTTTTACATATACGTTAGCGACAGGAGAGAGACGAGCGGGTAGACCAGAAAGGAGAGGCAAGTATATGGTCTGTCATCTGTTAACTGGCAGTCTCCTTGAACCTGCACAAAATCTTATGCACTAGACAGGTCTTGAAATGGAAGGGGGAAGGTGCGGTGGGGGTGTGGTGGGAGGGCCAACAGGACCCATGAAACATAAGGCTGGCACCACCAGAAAGATCAAGGCATCAAGATGGGCAGCAAACAGGCTATCTTGTATGTTAAGGGTATGTTAAGAGTCCACGGCTCTATTACAAGAGCCATCCTGCCAAAAGAAACAAACACACAACAAACACACAAACAAACATACAAACAAACACACAAACAAACACACAAACAAACACACAAACAAACATACAAACAAACACACAAACAAAACACAAACAAACATACAAACAACAAACACAAACAAATAAACAAAACAAACAAACAAGTAACCATCCAACTCAGCAACCATCCAAACAAACAAATAAACGCAATCCAAAAATACAAACCCACTACATTCAGTGATTTGTTATGGAAACAAACACACTTTAGAACATGTTATATAATAACTTTTTCTAAGATTAGAAAAGAACATCACCCACAGAATTGCTTTCTGCAAAAAAATTTTTACGAGAATACACAAAATTTAGAATCAGAATGTGCATTTGATTTAACAAAACAAGACAAGTCAAATACGCGTTCCGATTTTATTTGTTGTGTATTTCTGGGATTGTTTGCTTAAACTCCAGCAGTCACTTTGAATCAGAACTCAAGAGGGAGGAAAAGAGTATTTTTGTTCAAATGTTTACATACCAATTATAACACAGCTTGGGTGAGGGTTGGATGTAAAAAACAAGATTTATTTGTTTAGTATGGTATCCTCGTGGATATATAAAAAGTTTATTCTATCTCCCCACCCCCACTTCTGTTTCTGCCTCTCTCTGTCTGTCTATCTCCGTCTATGTCTGTCTGTCTGTCTGTCTGTCTGTGTCTCTGTCTTCTGTTTTTCTGTCTGTCTCTGTCTCTCTCTTTCTGTCTCTCTCTGTCTCTGTCTCTCTCTCTCTCTTTCTGTCTGTCTCTGTCTCTCTCTCTCTCTCTCTCTCTCTCTCTCTCTCTCTCTCTTTCTTTCTGTGTGTGTCTCTCTCCCCCTCTCTTTCTCTGTTGAATCGGAAATTGTGAGATCGGTCCAGTTAGACTAACAAAAATTTTTACAAGTTTCACTTTCTGACACCTTCTCTCTCTCTCTCTCTCTCTCTCTCTCTCTCTCTCTCTCTCTCTCTCTCTCTCTCTCTCTCTCGCTCGCTCGCTCGCTCGCTCTTTCTCTCTCTTTTTCTCTCTCTGTCTCTGTCTCTCTCTGTCTCTCCCTGTCTATCTCTGTCTCTCTCTATCTCTGTGTCTGTCTCTCTCCCTCTCTTCCACCCCACCCCCCTCTCTCTATATATATATATATCTTCCTCCTCTTCACTTCGGTTGCGTGCCATGCTTGAAGCTTTCTCTTATGGACAAAATCGAGTTCGGCTACTCTTGGAAGTTGTACGCCTCTTCTTCATTGGTCTCTCGCCTTTTCAGTCTTGTTATTTCCTGTTTTAAGAACAGGGGCTGGTTAGGCCGAGTGCAGAGACCTGAAACGGCCATCGTGGTCTTGATGGGATTTCACCCCTTGATTCCCGCAGCCTGTTCACCAGCATCCTTCATTGTCGACCATGCCAGCAAAGCAAAAAAAACTTAACCCTTTGACTCTCTCACCCTATCCACCAACTTCCTGCAGGAAGCTGGTGGATAGGGTGAGAGAGTTAAAGGGTTATGTTTTTGCAGATGGTGAATAGGATGGGGAAGCCAAAGGGTTAAACAGTATGAATGATGAACTCTTTCGTTCCCTCATGATTTGTTCATTTTTTTGATACATCTTCACGTACGGGTTTCAGTGATTGATTAATTGATTGATTGATTGATTAATTGATTGATTGATTGATTGATTGATTGATTGATTGATTGATTGAGTCACTGATTGACTGTTTGAGCGATTGGTTGCTTGGCTGATTGATTGGTGTCTCCTGAAGTATGTTTTCGTACAAGTAATACTCTGGTCATAGCAAAATCAGCAAACGTCTTTTGAACTATGGAGCTCGATAACAGTGAATAGACGGATGGATGGATGAAATTATTGATAAACTATTGATTGACCGACCGAAGTTTTGCTTGATTGATAGATCGATTGATTTACACTTAATAATAAATAATAATAATTACAATATTTATATAGCGCAAAATCTTGATAAAATCAAATCTAAGCGCTGAAACAGACACATACGCACGCACGCACGCACACACACGCACGCACGCACACACAACACACACACACACACACACACACACACACACACACACTCACACACACACACACACACACGCATGGTTATAAATGGGGAGAAAGAATAAAAGCAATGAAAATTATAGAGAGCATATTATATACAATTATATATTACAATGTGATTCCCCTCCGAGTGGAGACAGGCTGCAGAGGGGGTTGAGTGAGGTCAGGGTTTTATGCAGAGGAGAAAAGGTGAGTTTTGAGAGCGGACTTGAAGGAAACAAAAGTAGGTTGCTGACGGACTGAGAGAGGAAGTTTGTTCCAGGAGAGTGGACCAGAAACAGAGAAGGCTCGTGGACCATAGGTATTGAGCTTAGTGCGTGGAAAGCGAAAAGTCAGAGGATCGGAGGCAGAGCGGAGGGTACGTGAGGGAACATAGATCTCAAGTAGGCTTGACAGGTAATCGGGGGCTGCGTTATTGAGGCTTTTGTAGTACATGGTGTCTAGTTTGTACTGTATGCGCTTTGATACAGGGAGCCAGTGAAGTTGTGCCAGGTGAGGAGATATGTGGTCAGTTTTTTTCTGTTTGAGGTACAAGGCGTGCAGCATTGTTTTGAATGCGCTGTAGGATGTGAATGGTGGAGGCAGGAAGACCAGACAGGAGTGAATTGCAATAGTCAATGCGAGACATTATGAAGGAGAGAACGAGTTTTGCAGTTGTTTCGACAGAGAGATACTTCCTGATCAGGCTTATACGATGGAGGTGATAGTAGCATGATCTGGCAGTTTGAGAAACAAAGTTGTTCATGGAGAGGGTAGAGTCAATGCAGACACCAAGGTTT
>CM060306.1:54392235-54397235 GCA_030674185.1 Monoplex corrugatus | reverse complement strand
TGGTGTTATACATACGTGTGACACGGCCTTTACGTGTTCGGAGTTTTTCTATGGTGGCTTGTTTGTGTTTGTGTACGTACGAGTGATGGCGAATGCGAGCATGCGAGCGACCAGTTTGCACGTGTGGGCGTGAAACTAGCTCAGGACTCAATCAGTTATTGTTGAGTTTATTATTAAACTGCCGGCTTGTGCCAATACTAACAAGGGCTAGGCTTGCCTGTGGTTGTGCTGCTGCTGATGGTGGTGGTGGTGGTGGTGGTGACGTGACAGGAGGGAGTTGAAGAGATGGATGCTATTTCCGTGGCTGACGTTTGATGACGCTTGTTGTGATGGTGTTGTTGTTTTTGTGCCTGTGGGTTTTCTGTTTTCGTTTGGTTTTATTTTGTTGTTGTTTTTTTTATTCCGCGGCTCATTTTTCTCCTCGGCCCCTCCCACCCCCTCCCCCAACCATCCCTCACACCATTCCAATAACCTCGCACTTTCCACCCACTCTTATCTTCGTGTATCCTTCCCGTTCACCTTACTCGACATTCCCGCCGGTCCCCCTCCCCCCCCCCCCCGCTCAACCCCCCCCCCCCCGCTTTTATTGCTTACCACCCACCCGCCCCAACTTACCACTCTCCACGCGATAAGATGTTGACAGGTTGTTCATTAGTATGTGTAGCAGTATGTTTAGCCTTTCCAGTCTGTCTTTTTACTGTAATCAAATTAAACGAACACAGAACGAAACAAAACAATTAAGTTATAGTCAATGCTTTCCGTGTTCTAGCAAAAGTGAGGAATGTTCCAACCGGTTTTGGTATTGATCTTGTTTTGATGCAGGATATATTTCATTTTGTTTCAAATGTCATAAACACACAGGCGTACGCGCAAGCATGTACATACATACGTGTGTACCTGTATATAAGTATGTGTGTGAGTGTTCATCAGAAATTGTTTTGTACTAGTCTTATCCAGACGTCAAGTACCTCATTTTTATTATTACTTATTTATTCATTTATTTATTATTTTATTCATCTATTATTTATTTATTTACTAATTTACTTATTACTTATATATTTATTTATTTTAGTTTTAGTTGCCTTCTTTTAAGTGAGGTTACACATGCAATTAAATGCAAGTATTATTTTGGATATGTATGTATGTTTCTATGGCAATGTCTGTAGGCCTATGCTTTTACGTATGTCCGGATTATGTTGTTTGCTATTTATGTATACATGTATATCTAGACTGTCTATGTACGCACTATTGTTTGTTTGTTTCTGTTTGCCAAATGTTTCAATATGACTGAAAACAGGTTTTGTTGTTAATAAAAAACAAAAACAGTAATTTAACACGCGTTCCCGCTCTCTCTCTCTCTCTCTCTCTCTCCTCTCTCTCTCTCTCTCTCTTCTCTGTCTGTCTGTCTCTCTCTCTCTTTCTTTTCTGTCTCTCTCTCTTTTCTCTCTCTCTCTCGTCTCTCTCTCTCTCTCTCTCTCTCGCTCTCACTTTGTTTCTCATACATAACGTGTGCGCACAAGCACACACTCATAAACACTCACCATAATTAATTGTATGTATGTGTATATATACATATATATATACATATATATACACACACATATACAAATATATACACACATATGTATAAACATATGTATGTATATGTATAATAAATATATATATAATGTGTGTGTATATATACATATACATATATATACACACACACATACGTATATGTATGTATATATAAAGAGAGAGAGAGAGGAAGGGAGGAAGGGAGAGAGAGAAAGAGAAGGAGAGAGAGAAAGAGAGAGAAATGATGATGATGATGATGATGATGATATGATGAGATGATGATGATGATGATGATGATGATGATGATGATGTACTTTATTTTCCAACAGTAACAGTTTAAAACTAAGAGCCTTTTTTTTTCAAACTTGTCTTTGCTTGTATTTGGATGTTTTCATGTTTCCATCCATTACCAGACATGACATGAAAAACACACACACAAAGAGACAGAGAGACAGAAAGAGAGAGAGAGAGAGACAGACAGACAGACAGACAGACAGACAGACAGACAGAGAAAAAGACACAAGAGAGACAGAGAGAGAGCGCGAGAGAGAAAGAGAAAGAGACAGTCAAGTCTCCCCATGTAGGTCCTATAGATATTGGTCGAGTTCACCCATAAACAGCGGAGAAATCCTCCCTGACATGTTTACCATCGAGTATGGGCTACTTAGCGTTTTGCGATCTGAATACTGGCAAAAGCGATCCAGGATGGGTTTTTTTTTTAATCTCCCATTTTTAAAAAAAAAAAAAGTTGTTTCATACAGACCGGAGTGCTCTCTCTCTCTGTCTCTGTCTCTCTGTCTCTGTCTTTTTCTTTGTCTCTGTCTCTGTCTCTCTCTCTGCAGATAAGGAAATCAAGAATAAATGCAATGAATGTAAGGAAGCTCGGTTAGAAACAAAGTGTAAAGAAATGGAAGATCGACACAAAACAGACTCTAAGTTTATGTGCAGAAATATTAAAGAAATTGCTCAGAGGGAAAAGACATGCACATCAATTGGTTGCTTCTATCATCGTCTAAAAGGTCTTCAATGTACTCTCCCCATCCATCTAATATGTTGTCTGTTTCCTTAACAATCGTACCATCTTTCGATTTTAAACTACCAGTTGACGTGCATGTCTTTTACCTGTGAGCAATTTCGGCAATATTTCTATACATAAACTTCTCGTAGCGTCTATCTGCTGTCAAGTCGGTTTTCTATTTCTTTGCAGATGAGACAGCAGAGATCTAACCATGAGGATTTGAGGCTGTTCGATTCTCCTTGCAACAGATAGGATTAGGTTCTAGGCATATCTCTCAAGTTTTGGTAACCATGGATCCATGTCTGTTTTGTCTTTGGACTCATCATCATCATCAGGTGCCTTGCCGCATGGCGTTGGCGATTATGGACTTCCATCTGTCTCTATCTCTTGTTGCCTCAAGCATCTCTTCCACCCTCCCTGTCTTCAGCCACTCTGCAAGTCCGTCTAGTATCTTCTCCCTGTGTCTACCCGGTGCTCTCCTTCCCTCCAGCTTTCCCGTTGTGACCAGGTGTTTCAATTCCCCTTTCCTCATAAAATGGCCTATGAATGTTGCCTGCCTTTTCCTAATCTTCCTTTTGAATGATCTACTTGTGTCTCCCTCCATCAAGACTGTCTCGTTTGTTTTCTTTGCTGTCCATGGAACTCTCAACATCCTTCTTAGAAACCACATCTCGGCTGCCTCAATCTTGTTCTGCCTTTGGACTGTATTATCAAAACCTGATTGAAATCATGTTACGTGTGGTAGGCCAAACAGTTATACGCTTTCCAAAGCTTTATTTTATGCCTGGATCTGTTCTCTTATTCTTCGGCTCTCCCGAGGTGTGTGTGTGTGTGTGTGTGTGTGTGTGTGTGTGTGTGTGTGTGTGTGTGTGTGTGTGTGTGTGTGTGTGTGTGTGTGTGTGTGTGTGTGTGTGTGTGTGTGTGTGTGTGTTGGGAATGTTCACGCCACTACCACGTCAGAATGAACCTTTTCCAGATAAACAGATAAAAAAATATTATATCGAGGTTGACAAATTCTCTCTGTCTCTGTCCTATCCTGTCTCTCACTCTCTGTCTGTCTGTCTGTCTGCCTCTCTCTCTCTCTTCTCTCTGTCTCTCTCTCTGTCTCTCTCCCTGTGTCTCTCTCTCTCTTGCCACCTTCTCCATCCCCCCTGTCTCTCTTTCCCTTTTATATCCGTAAAAGACGAAGACAAAAAAGAAGAAGTAAGAAGACAGAAAGAAGCCACAGACTAAAGCACATATATCCATCTTGACAAGACAGGAAATAATCTTGTGTTAAGTCTAGTGATAAACTTCAGTTGTCACCGACAGTTCAGTACTGTTGTCTTATCTCCATCCAAGAAAAGTCTGATGTTTTCTGCCGCTGTGACTTCAGAGAGTGGTTGGAAGGAATTTGTTGGAGGGGAGAACAGGGGAGGGGAGGGACAGAAAAAAGCAGGGGTAAGGGCCAAAGGACGGAAAGAATAGGGAAATATCATGTCTGTTGTTTGAGTTTTCAACATTCAGGATTTATGATCTATGAACTCGATTTTTGGAATTTCCTACCAGAAATGATAAGCTTGTTATATGCCTTCTTTCATTTCTTTGTAGTATGCCATTGTCAAAAACAGTCATTACTGACACATAAAAAACTAGAAGCGGGCGCGCGCGCGCGCACAACACACACACACACACACACACACACACACACATATATATATATATATATCTTTATCTATCTATACATATATATATAAAGAAAATAGAGACAACTAATAGATAGAGAGAGAGAGAGAGAGAGAGAGAGAGAGAGAGAGAAAGAAGAAGAAGAAGAAGAAGAAGAAGAAGAAGAAGAAAAGAAGAAGAAAAAGAGAAGAAGAAGAAGGGGAGGAGAGAGAGAGAGAATGACACACACACACACGCACGCACACACACACACACACACACACACACACACACACACACACACACACACACACACACACACACACACACACACACACATTGGCAAACAGAGAGAGACAGAGACATACAGAGACATCGAGAGAAAGAGAGCGAGAGAGAAAATCGGACTCAATAGCATATCACTCATTTCGTTTATTTGTTTTGTTTTGTTTTGTTTTGTTTTGTTTTGTTTTCGTCAGGAAAGGGAGACAGACATAAACAGGCCTTTAACCGTCACACTCACACTGAAAGAACTTTCGTTCCTATCCCTACACTCTTTCCATTGTGTTCCTTTCTGCGTTCACATACATGTAAAATGCAGAATTTATGACTTGACGACAGTACAGCCGTTTTTTTACTCTATGGGATATCGCTTGACAAATTATCCCGTGCGTGTGCCAGTGGTGTAACGACTGTCAGATTTATGGGTGAGCGAGAACTTTATTAGTCCTTGCAGGCTGGTGGTAAAGCTCCACCCTTCTGGCAGGCTACGTGGGTTCCA
>CM060306.1:54367235-54387235 GCA_030674185.1 Monoplex corrugatus | reverse complement strand
TAGCAAACATGATTCAACTTTACTGTTTCTTTGCAACATGATAGCTTAAAAGGTGTGGTCCATTTGGCGCTGAGTGGATACAACTACTACAGGCACCAACATTACTCCGTCAGCAGTGGCAATTTCACTAGTGACCCTCCGGGTATTATTTGGCATTCGTCAATCATGAGAAACCATAGTGAATCTGCAGTATTTTTGTCTGGGATATGAATAGAAAAAATAGAGAGAGACTTGGAATATGGAGAGAGAGAGGGAGAGAGAGACAGACAGACAGACAGACAGAGACAGAGAGAGAAAGAGACAGAGAGATGGAGACAGAGACAGAGAAAGAGACAGAGAGAGAGAAAGAGAGAGACAGGTGGAGACAGAGACAGAGAAAGAGAGAGGTAGAGAGAGAGGGAGAGAGAGAGAGAGAGTCAAACCAAAGCACACATTCACATCATTTACTACAACATTCATTAACATTGACAAAAACTTAAGGGCACAAGGCACATGGACAAGGAGGAAGTTGGACGAAGGCGTGGATGCGCTGAGGGGAAATCACTGCTGGACAAAAAGGTATGTTTTGAAGTTAGACTTGAAAGAAGACAGAGTATATGAATGACAAAGAAGCAGGGGAACACTGATTCTAGTCTGTGATGTCGTGAAGACTGAAACATTTTGTAACGATCGCTCATATCGTTGGATGTAAATGAACTCGGTAATAAACAGCTCTCGGGATTTTATGTTAACCGTGTGGATGACATGACATCGATCTCTTGTAACCAATAACAACGAAGAGCAGACAATTCTTGCGACAGATATAACAATGGTTGTTCCCTTTAGATTGTAGTCTTCGACGAGTCAAAGGACAACAACAGAGATTGCAGACACAACATCACCCCTTCCTTGGATGAAAACTGAAATGAAAACGGGATAGAATAATCAGCCAATTTTTAGGAAAGTTAAATGGATGCACATACTACAGTTTTCACTTAACTTTTCAAAAAATATTTTGATGCTTATTATTGTAAACAAAATACTGTGGAAAATGTTTCAAGTGTCTTTGGTTTCGTTGAAAAGACTAGTCAAATTAACAATGTGAGTTGAAATACATTGTTTAACTAGTCAATTATTAATCACTCCATCCTGTTTCTCCTTCTCTACCTCTAAAAACGTATAGTAGAAAGGGTAATATATACAGAAATTCTAAATACGTTACACCAACGACGACAATAATTTTCTTCCGAAGACTTTTTGGTGTACAACAGTAATTCCTGTCATGAAACATCAATGACATGTGGATGAGGAATTAAAACATCAAATTTCTTGGGTATTCGGATTGAGCGGTTGGATCTTCTAGGCTCAGACATAGGTGCATGAATGTTAGTGTTGTGTGAGTGACTGTTTCAGCAGCAAAGGGTTGTCGTGGAGATTTTTTTGTAGAAGCTGCTATTTCTAGTGATGGTCTGTTTCTTCGCTGGGCTGTAATCTTTGACATTTTCTTGCTGATAACCACGTCCTCACTGGGCTGTAATCTTTGACCTTTTCTTGCTGATAACCACGTCATCGCTGGGCTGCAATCTTTGACCTTTTCTTGCTGATAACCACGTCATCGCTGGGCTGTAATCTTTGACTTTTTCTTGCTGATAACCACGTCATCGCTGGGCTGTAATCATTGACCTTTTCTTGCTGATAGCCACGTCATCGCTGGGCTGTAATCTTTGACCTTTTCTTGCTGATAACCACGTCCTCACTGGGCTGTAATCTTTGACCTTTTCTTGCTGATAACCACGTCATCGCTGGGCTGTAATCATTGATCTTTTCTTGCTGATAACCACGTCATCGCTGGGCTGTAATCTTTGACCTTTTCTTGCTGATAATCACGTCCTCACTGGGCTGTAATCTTTGACCTTTTCTTACTGATAACCACGTCCTCACTGGGCTGTAATCATTGATCTTTTCTTACTGATAACCACGTCATCGCTGGGCTGTAATCTTTGACCTTTTCTTGCTGATAACCACGTCCTCACTGGGCTGTAATCATTGATCTTTTCTTACTGATAACCACGTCCTCACTGGATGTAATCATTGATCTTTTCTTGCTGATTGTCACAAGAGGGGCTGACTGGTAGGGTGTGTCAGCTATAGAGAGATGGGGATTCTTAAGTACAGCGCCTTCCACGATTTTGAAAGAGAATTTGATGTATGCCTGGCTGTCAGCATGACCCTTCATGCTGGCTTTTTGTGTAGCGTCTGTGAGGCGCACATTGTGGTCAGCATCACGGCCTTGTGCTGGACGTTGGAGCAGTTTCATCTTCAACGCGTGGCCAAAGAGAACAGTACCAAAAGCAGTAGCGGTGGCACAGTGAGGGGTTGTGCGGTAGTCAAGGAGGAAGTTATGCATCTCCTGCCTGAAGCTGGGAAAGGTGGATGATCTGATAACTGTTTTTAATGGTGCGCAAGAAGCATTCAGTTCTGCCTTGGTGCAGGGCCATAAGGGGATGATCTTACGATGTTTCATGCCCATGTGTTGACAATATTGAGCAAACCATTGAAAACTGAAGGGAAGTCCATTATCAATTTTCAGGATTTCAGAAATCCGAACTCCGCAAAAATCTTGTCCAGGCGCTGAATGACGGCGCTTGCTGATGTTGAGTCTAGTACATCGACTACGGGGTACCTGGGATACTCGTCGCTGACGACAAGGATGTACTTGTCATTGGGAAGATGTCTAAAGTTACAGAACAGCTTGGTCCGTGATGCGTTGGGCAGATCAGACATCTGGAGTGGTTCACAGGTTGTTTGAGGAGTTGCCACTTGGCATGTCATGCAAGCCCTAATTGTGTGTTCAACAAGAGGTAACATGCCTTTGAACCAGACTTTCTCTCGCAGAAGTGCCATTGTTTTAACGACGTCCTAATAACCACTGTGTGCGATATTCACAGCTTTGATTGACAGATAATGAATGAAGCAGATAGGGGAATGAGACCCACAGGTGGGATGAATACGTAAGGAGACAGGATAAACAGGGGATGGATAGGTAGAGGACAGATATAACCAGTGGTGGGGGTGGGACGGATAAGGCATGGAACAAGTGAAGGGAAATAGGATAGACAAATGGGAACATCGCGATGGGTTGGAGCAGATAGAACTAGTGATACATGACCTGGAATCATCATTTTACCGCAAAACTAAAAACCTAAGAATGACCTTGCTCATTTTAAAGACATGGACCCAAATTTTCCTCCCACAAATTATATACGCTAATACGTATGGAGGGTCGTGTGACCTTGAGAAAGCCTCATATGACATAACACTTGTTCAACAAGGACAATGGCAGACGGTCATGAAACTGAAAAGGGAGTGTATATACTGTCAGATGTAAGTGAAAAAAATGCAGTTCGCACACTGTCCTCAGAAAGTGCTGATTTTAGGCACATTTCTGACCTGTGTGGCCTTGACCTTGGCCCTTTGACTTTCACACCTCCGCATTCGCGACTCCTCAACCCTTTGGTGTAAATTTAATAAAGCTCCAACACACAGAGACAGAAACACAACGACACATATATACACACACTACGCACATGAACACGCACGCACGCACACACACACGCACGCACACACACACACACACACACACACACACACACACACACACATACACACACACTTTCAGTCGATATGAAACTGTTATCATTAAACTAACAGAAAGGAGACTGGAAAATAAGATGATTGTCATGATTATTATTTTGGTGCACCATGAATTAGTTTTAATAGGATTTCATATTCAAACAAACAAATCCTAAAATACACACAACAATTAGCGATAGAACATCCAAACAAACTTATCAAACTCCTATCTATCATATCTATCAGTCAGAAGCTTCCTTTTGGGCTGGCAGATGGCTTGTGATTGAAACATCTAATAATACATACATATGTATACATGTATCATCATCATCAGGTGCCCTGCCGCATGGCGTTGGCGATCATGGACTTCCATCTGTCTCTATCTCTCGTTGCCCCCAGCACCTCTCCCACCCCCCTCGTCCCCAGCCAGCCTGTAAGTCCGTCCAGCATTCTCTCCCCGGGTCTACCCGGTGCTCTCTTTCCCTCCAGCTTTCCCGTTGTGACCAAGTGCTCCAAATCCCCCTTCCTCATAAAATGGCCTATAAATGTTGCCTGTCTTTTCCTAATCTTCCTTATGAATGATCTACTTGTGTCTGCCTCCATCAAGACAGTCTCATTTGTTTTCTTTGCTGTCCATGGAACTCTCAACATTCTTCTTAGAAACCACATCTCGGCTGCCTCAATCTTGTTCTGGCTTTGTTTGGTGACTGTCCACGCCTCACATCCGTACAACAGTATTGGTTCTATATAGCATTCAAGAACCAGTATTGGTTCTATATAACATTCAAGAACTCTCTTCCTGATGTTAATTGATAGGCATTTGTTGGTAAGAATGCCTGTCATCTTCCAGAATGCTGTTTTGGCTTGGCCGATTCTGCCGGCTATTTCTGATGTGCATCTGCCGTCTGATGAAATGGTCGTTCCCAGGTAATTGAATTTATAAACCTGTGTCAAGGGTGTGCCATTTGCTGTTATTTTGCATGAGGGGATTTCATGTTTTTTACTGATCACCATGACTTCAATCTTCCTGCTGTTTAGTTCCAGCCCCTTACCTTTGCTTTCTATTTCTAGTATATTCACCAGGTTTTGTAGGTCCCTTTCACTTTCTGCAATTAGCACGGTGTCATCTGCGTATCGAATGTTGTTTATCATTTTCCCTCCAACCTTTAATCCATGGATCCAGGGTCTTCTTCTAGTTTCTCGTGATGTTTTCGCTGTAAAGTGAAAACAGATCTGGTGACAAAACACAACCCTGTCTGACTCCTCTTTTGATGTTTTGGAAAGAGCTTACATTGTTTTCTATTCTCATTGCAGCTGTTTGTTCCCAGTACATATTTCTGATTATTCGTAGATCTTTTCCATCAACATTGAGTCTCTCCAGTTGGTTGATCAATTCATCATGTCTTACCCGATTGGTGTAGTCAACAAAGCATAAATACAAATCCTTGTTCATCTCATTTGACCTCTCTATGATAGTTCTTAGGATGTATATGGCATTAATAGTTCCTTTCCCTTCCGCAAATCCACACTGTTCTTCTGCTATTTCTCTTTTGATTCTATTCCTTGTCCTCATCATGATTATTCTTAACAGGATTTTTTAATATATATATATATATATGTGTGTGTGTGTGTGTGTGTGTGTGTGTGTGTGTGTGTGTGTGTGTGTGTGTATGTAAAGTGTATATATATTATAATTATATATACATATATAATATACATATATATATCTCTGTGTGTGTGTGTGTGTGTGTGTGTGTGTGTGTGTGTGTGTGTGTGTGTGTGTGTGTGTGTGTGTGTGTGTGTGTGTGTGTGTGTGTGAATGAATGATAGATTATGATGATTTGAACAGTAAAATCAGCTCTTTCAATGACAACTTTTTTTTGAAGAGAGACAGAGAGACAGACAGACAGGCAGGCAGAGAGACAGACAGACAGACAGTGACAGAGACACAGAAAGATACAGAGGCAGAGGCAAAAAGACACAGGCCGAGGGAGAGAGAGACAGAGAGAGAGAAAGAGAGAGAGAGACAGAGAGAGAGAGAGAGAGGGAGGGAGAGAGAAGAATAAAGTCAAAGTCAAAAGGCCCTTTTGACTGAACAGGCCTCTGGCCCATTACATTAAGGGGTGAAGAAAAGTGAATATCAATTAATCAACTAAGTACAAGTCAGCATAATTAGCTACCAATATGACATTTTCTTAAGTCCAATGCTGTGAAAATGAATATTGCAATTTTTATCATGTCATTGCTTCGTTGGTACATGCCACTAATAACGTAACAGTAAACATTGACGGATGTTGATAGAATTTTACTGGAATTAATTCTGCTCTTCCACTTTCATATCTGGGACAGACTTTGACGAAACGTATCTCAGTCTCACTGCTTTTTTCACAAAATGGACAGCTATGATTTCTGTCATTGTTCGTTGTTTCGTATCGGAAAAAGTTAAAATTCAAACATGACATTCCTATCCTAAATCTAATTAAACATTGTCTTAATTTCATATTTTGAATTTGACAAAGATATGAACATACAACAACTCTCGATTGAAATGCAAGTAAACATAACAGGATTCACGATTGCCGAGAGAAGAAAGCAAGTCTTGAATAAAGCAATCAACAAGTCTTATTTCAGTCTCAGGACCTGGCCAGCTCGTGGGTTCATGTGCGGGCTTAAGGCTTGTGCCGTGATCATTCTGGATCTTCTCTATCACATGGCACCTGTGACGTTAGTGCAGAAGGAATTCATTCCGAGTGCGGAGACGTCATCTTGAGAAACTGAAACTGAAACTGTCTACCAATTCATCAATGAATGTTTTAACATTGCTAACACTTGTGTTTACCAGACTATGCCGAAACCAGAAGATGCGGACTTTACAAGCCCATGTGCCGTAGTTTTAAGCCTGTAAGTCTAGTAACAAAATGTATGTTTTTTGGGGGGAAGTTTGTCATCTTTTAACAAAGTAAGCCTGAGCCAAGACATTATACATCGTACATATATATTAACATATATTGGGTATCTGCGAATTTCTCCATAGAGTAAGTGCCTTAGAGCTTTGGGGCTAAAATCAAGAATTTTCTTAACAGTAAACAAAAGTATCCTTTCATTGTATTCTTGGTTACCAGATAACCTCCAAGGTTCAGAACCATAAGTTAGGTTAGATCTCAGTGTCAAACAGTTTGAAGAATATTATGCTAGAGTGTTCACCAGCTGATCAGAGGAAGTCTACAATAGGCTTATACCTTTCCTTTTAACCTATTTTTAGCACGGCCTGCAAGGTTATTCATGGTATGAATAAAAGACATCCTAGTTGACAAATAAACACCCAAATACTTGTACATGTTTACAATCTTCTATGGGTAATCTCTAAAATACCAATTTTCTTTGAGAGTAACGAATCCACCATTACAAAAAAACTGCAAATTTGGTTTTGTCCAGATTGACAGTTAACCCAAGGATCTCTAACAATCATATACTACATTAAGTTGTGTTTGAAGGCCAATTCTATTCTCAGAAAATAAAGTAACAACATCAGCAAAAAGTAAAACGTCTGGAAAAAACTGAACGCATTGCTTACCTTGAAATATAATCTCTTAGTTAGTTCATGGTAAATAACAAAAATAAAACATGGGAATAAACTTCACCGTGCTTAAGTCCCTGAGGGCAATAGAATGCATCTATCATGTCGCCTCCTGCCTGTACTTTTGCTTTCACAATGGAGTACATGCACTTCAGAGCATTGACAATGTTTCCATGAATTCCATTTTATTTTATACAAAATCCTCCATAATCTTTCTCTGCGTACAGTATCAAGTACTTTACGAAAATCAATAAAGGCTATGTACAATTTCCCGTGTCTCAATGGCCGCTTCTGAATCATAGATAAGAAAGTAATCGTATATTGTACCATGTGATCTAAGAATTACCATGACATAAGATAAACAAACAAGATAAACATTATACAACTATACAATGACCTTTCTGGAAACCTGCCCGTTTTTCACCTATGATACCATTGTGCTTAATCCAGTTTGTAATCCTTTTGTTCAAAATAGAACTATTGATCTTGCTGCAGATGTTTAGAAAAAAAATACCTCTATAATTATCAGGATCATTAAGATTACCTTTCTTATGGAGGGGTTGCAGAACTGAACAGGGACCGCTGATCAGGAAATAGACCATTATCAAACAAGGTTGAACTTTTTTTTACAAAAAATGGTATTATTATTTGTTTACCATGTTTACGCATCAGGGCCTGAAGCCTTTGGGTTTTTAGCGTTTTGATTGCCAGAATAATTTCGTCGGCAGTAATGGGCACCTTTAGGGAATCACAGTAGACTAAATCTGCATCTGTAACAAGCTTAAGGTCATTAGTTTGATCATCGTTTAACTCAGACTGACGTAGAATAAACTGAACAGATTATTGAAATGGTCATACCATTGTTTTGTGGTTCAACCGCTGTTTCCCGTGGGCTTTCTACGTATGGATCTTAGCGTGTCCCAAAATGTTTTGGGGGTTTTAGAGAAGCCTTGTACGTTGTTAACGATTTTTTTCTCTGTATTCTTTTTTCCTTATTTTTAACAACGTTTTGTATTGTTTTCTGACTGCAACATATTCAGTAGGATCCACATCGGTGTGTGTCTTAAGTATTGTTCGCAGTTTACGTCTAAGTCTTTTTTCTACTCTTATTGCATTCAAAATCAAATCTAGTCTTATTCTTTGTAGCTCCAATAAGTCTTGTCTGTTTCATACATTCACCAGCATATCTGAGGCACTGATTAAACTTCTGACAAACGCCTGATTAATATCTGAAGAGAGTAAAACTCTGACAAAGCCAGAATTTAATTTTTCGCAAAAAACGGCTTCCTTTTTATCATCCCACTCATATCTGTTGGTTTTACACGGTTTATCGTCGTGTACTTTTACGAAACTGTCAGGTTTGTCAGTTAAAACATGTAGTTAAATAGCAGAGTGTTTTGATTCCAATCATGCGAAGAATATTAGATTTGTCACACTTTGTTACTAATCAACAGTCTGCCATAGACGATGACAACTTTACTCCTGTACTGTCAATCACAACACATGAAGGGACTAACGTCTCTGGACTGTATTTTGTAAAGATCTCTACCACCAATGCAGTGTCAAAGTTTGCGATCAGGGATGACATGTCCAACTCATTCTGAATATTGAGCAAACCTTTAACGTTAAACGAAAAGAAAGATGATAATGCATTGACTTTAGTTCCGTTAGATACATTAAGTCGTAACGAACGACTTTACATCATTGGTACTGTTTAGGCAGCATGGGCCTTGGCCTGGATCCAATCTGTGCTCTTTCCCAACACCACACCAGTTATCAAGAAGTGTGCTCTCTGTAGATTCTGAGCACGAAGTCGCTGCCTTCTGGGTGATGTTTCTTGTGGACATGCTAGTGTCGCACGTTGGCATGTGGCAGCTACTTCTGACCTCGCCGTCTCATTCTCCTGCTGGCTGCTGTGATTGTTGCAGGATGCCCAGTGGTTTCCCTCTTTCCAAACCACAGAGTCGTGGGCTCAAGAGTGATTCCACAGCAAAGTCCTTTGCATGAGAGAGTGATGAGTCATACCTACCTTTAGTTTATTTCTCGCATCGTGACTCTGAGTGTAGTCACTGTGGCTGACTGCTGATCTATTGGACCAGACTGGGCAAGATGTTTGCTGGTCTTGATCACCATCAAAAACGAACCATTTTTGCTGAGGAGAGTCACTAGTAGACGACTGACAGTTCTCGTTTCTGGGATTGGACTGTGGTGTAAGGGAACGGGAAGGGCTGCAGTCAGGAATTTTGGGAAAATGGGGATTGGTCTTTGGGATTGAAGCTGATTGGTATCCTTCACTACCAGTTTACCTTTGGCATAAAATGCACGCTTTCCTTTCTCTCTCAGTTGCTTAAATGTGTAAAAAGAATATAATGACTTTGCTGATAATCAGAATGATCCTGTCATAAACAGCTGAGAAAATTCCATTTGAAATTTTAGCTGCTCAAAAGAAAATCAAGAGTTTATTGTACTTCTCAAGGTCACTGTGACCTTGGAGAAACGATTGTTGGGTCACTCTTCTGAAAGAATCACCATGACATAAGATAAACAAACAAAACGAGAACAAAAATTAAACATACCAACCCCCAGTTCATACATAGTCATTATCACCATGGGCTGTGAAGCGGATTCGAGTGCGTACCAAGGGAAACAACTCAAGCAACACGCATTAGAAAAAATGTACTTATTGCCTCCCATATTTCTCTGCATGCTTGCCTGGTGTTATCAGCCTGTCCCCTTCTATCTCATTTCCCGAGGTCCTAAAATATTGATGTTAAGCCTTTCCATCTCCATCTTGAATTTTACCATTTTCCCCTTTGCTGCAATGTCCTTACATTTCCACGTTGCCATTTTCGTATTTTTTAATTTGATTGCAGTAGCATGCTGACGGTCGGGTGTAAAAAAGACCTACAAAACCTTGTGAATGTAATATAGAAATAGAAAGAAATAGAAAGAGTTGAAGCTAAATAGCAAGAAGACTAAAATCATGGTAATCAGTAAAAAAAAATAAATAAATAAAAATAAAAAAAGACGAAAAACAAGAAATTCCCTCATGCAAAATAGCAAATGGCATAACTTTGAGACTGGTTGGTAAGTTTAAATATCTGGAAACGGTCATCTCACCAGACAGCAGATGCACATAAGAAATAGCCACCAGAACCGGCGAAGCCAAAACAGCATTCAAGAAGATGAAAAGCGTTTTTACCAACGAATGCCTATCAATTAACATCAGGAAGAGAGTTTTTGAATGTTATATAGAACCGATACTGTTGTATGGTTGTGAGGCTTGGACAAGTAACATTTACAGGACATTTTATGAAAGAAAGGGAATTGGAGCACCTGGTCACAACAGGAAAACTGCAGAGAAAGAGAACACCAGGCAGACCCAGGACAAAATATTGGACGGACTTGCAGGGTGACATGCGGCAGGGCACATGATGATGATATATATATGCACACAACACACACACACCCACACACATACACACACACACGCACACACACACACACACACACACACACACACACGCATATTATATATTATATATATACATACATGTACATTCATATATATATATATATATATATACACATACATATACATTCATATATATATATATATATATATATATATATATATATATATATATATATATATATATGCATACGGCATCCCCACATAAATACAAAAATAAACAGAAATATATGCATATGATCAAGTGAATGGAAAAACATAATTGAGAGGTATCGCTAATGTAAATGGCCATTACATACATTCCTACATAATACCTACCTATGTATACATACAGACACACACACACACACAACACACACAACACACACCACACACACACACACCAGCACACACACACACACACACACACACACATTATATATATATATATGTATGTATATATCTTTCTCTCTCTCCCACATATATATATATATATTTATATCTATATACATATCTATATATATGTATATATCTATCTATATGTATATATATAGATAGATACATATATATATATATAGATATGAATATAGATATAGATATAGATATATGTATGTGAGAGAGATAGAGAGAAAAAGAGAAAGAGAAGAGAGGAGGAGGAGGAGGGGGGCTTCGTTGATTTTAAAATTTGCGTATACTTTGAATAAGATTAGAAATGTTACTGAGCGAAAGTCTAAATGTTCAATGTAAGATGCGAAATTCAAAACAAACAGGATGATTGTGACATTATCATTCTACAGTCAATGATCACGGCATTAGACCAGGCTTATGACGTAACATTTGAAATGACGTATAATGGGATAAGGTTGGTCACGCAGATTCGGATGCCGGCATGCCTTTCATGAACACAGTAGGCTCTTTTGAGCAGGCGCTGATCGTACTACTGGCCAATCATACAACTGATAGACCGGTAAGTTCTCTATTTCTCTATTTCCTTTACATACTGCGCAAACCTGGATTTTGACCAATGGTTAACGTATGATCTATACTCAATACTGCATATCGACTGACTAGACTCTTATGCTGTTTATTTTCATTATCATTATTCATCTGTTTATCATCTATTCATTTATTTATCTGTATTTTCAGGGTTTCGATGTGTGTATGCACGCTGATTTGTCCTCTCTGCTTAGGCGGTTGTTGCTTTTGTTGACTCCTTCACCAATCCATCAGCATCCCGCATCGTCATCAGTGACAGCGAACTAAAAAATCAACTCTTCGACTCCCTCACCCTGTCCACCAGTTTTCTGCAGAAAGCTGGTGGACCAGGGTGAGTCAGAAGTTAAAGCTTTTGCAGCTGGTGGATAGGGTACGGGAGTCAAAAGGTTAAAGCCCAGCCGACTGCACAGAGCCGTATCAGGTTTGATGCAACAAAATCTGCATACTTCGTCTTTGTTCCAAGGGCGTACATGCTGGGTGTTCTTGTGTCTGCATAAGCCATCGGATACTGATGTAACTGACAGAATATTCAGCGAGCCACTTGATGTTCTGTGTGCCTATAGGCCAACACACTAAGGGGCTTTAGGCACTAGCTGGTTTGCATACACGTTGACCTGAGAGATTGGAAAATTCCCCACCTTTTAGTTTTACCCACAAGCAAGAAGTACCCACACATAATCGAATCCAGATGTTTCCACTGGAAGTCTGATATTTAAACCACTCGATTATCGCTCCAGTCATAGTCTTTGCTTATTTAAGTTTCAATCAAGACCGATCAACATGAAGAACAGCTGAAATGACCATTCACTTCTACTTGCTTGTCCAGACTGGGACGTCGCAAAGGCTGTAATTATCTCTAAAAGTAGATCCCTGCCAATGTGGCTGTGCAAAAGCAACTGTTTTGTCATCAGTAAGATATGTGCCTACCCTGGTGACTCACTACAGCATTACTATAGATATCTAATTCCATTCATTCAGTTTAAGTCCCAATAACAGGAAGTCCATGGATTCTGCGGTATTAAACTGTCATTGGGCCACCACTTGAGGAGGCCCTGCTTGGGTACTGGGTCATTGTAGTTCCGCAGTACCTGATCTGAGCCAATTGCTGAGGATGCTACCTACTATACAGTAGTAACTAACCACTCAGTCACAGAGCCAGACCGATGAATGACTCCCCCCCCCCCCTCCCCAGTCAGGAGACCTCCACCACTTCTTTCCAGTGACAGTCCTCAAGAATAATTGACACCAAAGATCCCCAAGCAGAATTCATTTGAAGCACGAAAGCAGCGAAGTAAAGTAAACCGAAACCGAATTCATTAAAGGCATGAAAGACCACAGGACTTTAGAAATACGTCTGATTATGGAGAAAGGGTCACCACGAAATCAGGATCTTGGAAAGCACGTCTGATTATGAAGAAAAGACCACCACGAGATCAGGAAGGCAACAGGACTTTTCGAAAGCAGTTAATTTGAAGAAAATAAAGCATAATCGCATAACACCAGTACTCTAACGTCAAAGAACTCTAACGGTTACCAGTCAAATCTCACTCTGTATAAAATTGCAACTGCTAGCCAAGAATATCGCCACTTCGATGGATTTTTACCACCAAACCTTTCAGGTCTCCTCTCCACATATCAAACATTACTCATTCTTCACTTATCAAAACAAAAGCTTCTGATGGTGCCGAATGGCAGTCTTAAGTCAGCTAGTGAGCTTGCTTTCAATTTCATCGCACCATCTGTTTGAAATTCACTGTCAGCCGATCTGAGGGATTTGCCCACCCTTTCATGTTTCAATTGTAGTTAACGACTTACTTGTTCCCCCGAACCTTCCGCAGTTGACATCATGATCTCCTATCCAGCAACCTGCATATCCACTTTGAGTGTTGATCATATGTCATCATACATGTACGTATATGTTTATGACCATGTCTATATATATAATTTTTTATTATATGTGTGTGTGTGTGTGTGTGTGTGTGTGTGTGTGTAGATAGATAGATATGATATATATATATGTATATAATATTATATATATATATATATATATATATATATATATATATATACACACACCTTTGTTCACCTGTGTTAATGTGTGTATTCTGATGCATGTGTGTGTGTGCAAGTGTGATGTATCAATGTTTCTGTATGTATTACGGTCTATGTCTTGTACAACAAGTGTGTGTAATGAACAGTGAAACCAAATCAGTTTAGAGTATGTCGCTATACAAAAATGTTCTGTTCAGTCACTGAGATCAGGGCATGAAAAAGCATAGAATGTTGGACAGTTTTCACTGTGCTAAGCTGATTGATAATTTCATGACTATAGCGATGGTTGAGCATAGTGCTATAGAGTTACATCTGGAGACTGCATGACAGGGCTGTAGTCTGCGCTTTTAAAATAAATCCTGGCTACAGGCAGACCCGACATACATAGACATCTGCAGCATTGGCCAGGAAATCTCAGCAACACCCTCTATAGTGTACTGTTAGAATGGATGAGACTCGACTGTGTGCTCACAGTCATCCCAACAAGCCCATAGCACGCTCAATTCCGTGTAGGAGATAGTCTGGGCAGACAAATCCTTCAGTGATTATTATTATTTCTTTTTTTTCTTTTTTTTATTTGTTTTTGTTTTGTTTGTTTGTTTTTGTCAGATTTGGGTTTGATCCCACGACTTCCCAGTCAAGTAGTCAGTTGTGTTAACCACTTCGCCACTTTAATTTGTATGTTTAGTATGTTGACTCTGCTTATAAAAATGTTGATACAAAACACTGCAATTGTACGTGCACACATTCACACTCACAAACGCACACACATACGCATTCAGATGTGTGTCTGTATTTGTATGTATTCATGATCAAATGCCGCAACTTAATGTGGTTTTTGTTCATTTTGTTTTATTTTCAATTATTTGTTTATCTATTCATTCATTTATTCTTTCTGAAACAGTTCTCTCACACGCGTGCGTATCATTTACCAACCCCACCCCTACACTAAATGGACCTGGTCGACAATACCTTCACTCTCAGATCAACCTAACTATACCAGCCCATCACTATGACAATAATGAAGAGAAGCCTGAAGCGGCATGACCGCAGCAGCAGCAGCTTCAAGGCAACAGCTCTCTGCCACAAGAAGCTGCAGTCTCGGCCCAGCTACATGATGCTGCAAACCTCTCGCTATGACCTGCTGCACTCCTGGAACAAGACGGCTGCCAGACTGGACCTGGTCGACCCTGAAATCATGACCGATGACTTCTCCATCTTTTTGGAAGATTGGCCTCAGGTCAGTGTATACCCCCAGTAGAGTTGCCAGGGTCTCTTTCAGTATAAATAGTATCCTCACCTTCTGGAAATTCTGTGTTCCTCTTTTCTGTCACTCTCTTTGTTTCTGCCTTGTTCCTTTACTTTCTGTCATTTCTTCCTATCATTTTCTGCCTTGCTGGTTCATTCACCTGTATGTGTTCGATAAAGTCTTACGAACATTTTCTTAGGACTGATAATTGGGTACATGAACAGAACTGAAAAATTACCGGCCTATCTCTAATCTCTCTTTCTTGTCAAAACTGCTTGAAAAAGTTGTCCTCAACCAATGAAACTGCCTTGCTACACATTCTCAACAATCTCCTCCTTGCAACTGATACTGGCAAAGTCTCTCTCCTCACACTCCTTGATCTGTCTGCAGCCTTTGATACCATTGATCATGGTATTCTCCTTTCTAGACTTCATCATACTTTTGGCATCTCTGACATTGCTCTCTCCTGGTTCACTTCTTATCTATCAAACAGAAAACAAACTGTTCTCATCAATGGCACTTACTCTCAACCTGCATACCTGACCTGTGGTGTTCCACAAGGATCTGTCCTTGGCCCTGTTCTTTTCACTCTTTACACCTCCCCCCTGTCCACCATCATCAATTCCCACTCTATAAAACACCACTTCTATGCTGATGACACCCAACTTCAAGACAGTGACTCACCTGACAATATACAGCGCCTCCTGACTCGCACCACTGAGTGTTACTCGGACATCAAAAATTGGATGACATACAACAAACTTCAGCTAAATGATGACAAGACAGAAGCTATCCTCATTGGCACCCGTCAGAAACTTTCTCAGCTGCCTCCTCTTTCTCTCCCATTATGTAACACATCATTCCCAATTTCTGATTCAGCTAAAAACCTTGGTGTCTGCATTGACTCTACCCTCTCCATGAACAACTTTGTTTCTCAAACTGCCAGATCTTGCTACTATCACCTCCATCGTATAAGCCTGATCAGGAAGTATCTCTCTGTGGAAACAACTGCAAAACTCGTTCTCTCCTTCATAATGTCTCGCATTGACTATTGCAATTCACTCCTGTCCTGGTCTTCCTGCCTCCACCACTCACATCCTACAGCGCATTCAAAACAATGCTGCACGCCTTGTACTCAAAAAGAAAAAAGCTGACCACATATCTCCTCTCCTGGCACAACTTCACTGGCTCCCTGTATCAAAGCGCATACAGTACAAACTAGACACCATGTGCTACAAAAGCCTCAATAACGCAGCCCCCGATTACCTGTCAAGCCTACTTGAGATCTATTTCCCTCACGTACCCTCCGCTCTGCCTCCG
The DNA here is from genome assembly GCA_030674185.1 of Monoplex corrugatus. Taxonomy (NCBI): domain Eukaryota; kingdom Metazoa; phylum Mollusca; class Gastropoda; order Littorinimorpha; family Ranellidae; genus Monoplex; species Monoplex corrugatus. The sequence continues at coordinate 54,370,978 of CM060306.1, read as the reverse complement.
ATCCTCTGACTTTTCGCTTTCCACGCACTAAGCTCAATACCTATGGTCCACGAGCCTTCTCTGTTTCTGGTCCGCTCTCCTGGAACAAACTTCCTCTCTCAGTGCGTCAGCAATCTACTTTTGTTTCCTTCAAGTCCGCTTTCAAAACTCACCTTTTCTCCTCTGCATAAAATCCTGACCTCACTCAATCCCCTCTGCAGCCTGTCTCCACTCGGAGGGGAATCACATTGCAATATAATAATTGTATATAATATGCTCTCTATAATTTTCCATTGTTTTTATTCTTTCTCCCCATTTATAGCCGTGTGTGTGTGTGTGGTGTGTGTGTGTGTGTGTGTGTGTGTGTGTGTGTGTGTGTGTGTGTGCGTGGGTGCGTGTGTGTGCGTGCGTGCGTGCTTGCGTGTGTGTGCGTGCGTGCGTGTGTGTGTGTTTCAGCGCTTAGATTTGATTTTATCAAGATTTTGCGCTATATAAATATTGTAATTATTATTATTATTATTACATGCATTAAGTGCCTTTTTGGCTCTAGGGAAGTGAGATATACGGAAGCAATTTTAGGTAATTTACTTGTATGCCCGTTTTTAATTTTAGATGTTTTTGTGTCCTAAGGTACGCTTAAATTTGTATTTAGGTGTTGTTGTTTTTTTAAATCCCCCGTGCGATAAATTGGACTGAGTGGTCAACGCCAGGGAGCATGTCCTTAGATTATGTGCGCCAATGCATTGATATGTGTACTTAATTTTCTTTTCTTTCTTTTTTTTTTTTCTTCTGTTGAAATTGTGTATGTTTTTGAAGCGGTTATAGCCCTGATATGGCTCCACGCAGTCGGTTGGGCTTTAAACAACAATAACAATAACAACAATAAAGGTCAGTGTATTGGCCAGTTACGCGACTATTGTGAGGACACAGTCTAAGTTAGTTTGGGTATAGGCATAGATTAGATTGTTCACCATGTTTTTGATTCATCATCTCGTTAGCTCAGTAGGAAAGAGTACCATGCTGATAATACAGAGCCAGGGTTCGACTTTCGGTAGACCACAGCTGTTTTGTGCATACTGGTTGGTTCTTTTGACAGAATCGTGACATCAAGACCTAATATCTTGAGTTCAATCCCAGCCCGCAACATTAAAAACTGTCCTGTCCACTGCCCATGTTTCCGTCATCCTGGCGGTGCCAGCTTACTGTTTCATAGATCCCTCTCCCCCTTCCCATTTCAGTTTTTTCTTCAACTTTTCTTTCTAGCTCAACAATATTACAAACACATTATCTTCGTAAACTTTCTCTTTTCTTGGTAATTTTATATGTAAAATGTCATCCAGCCCCTACTCACCACACCCGTATTTTTTCTTCAACTTTTCACTGTAGTTCAAATATTGATTATATTTGTAAACTGTCTCTTTTCTATGTAATTTTGTATCTAATTTTTTTTTCATTTGGAACATAGATTCCACCACTAGATTTTATTCTTTCTTTACGATTTTAGTTCAGACAAATGCATGATATTTTTCATCCCTTTTTTGTAAGTCTAGCAAACGGGCAAGGGGCCAAAACCACGGACCCAGTCATTATCGTGAATGGAAGTCTATCTTCATGACTGCCAGAACTACTGCACAATCATTTGAATCGGCCATGCCAGCGAAGTAATGTTCAAAGTCAGAGTCATTCTAAATAGAGTACAGTCGCACACAGATACACATTATAGCTGAAGAACACACCAGATTCTACAAGGGCACAAGTACCATCAAACAGATTTTTTATCTCCGTACACTCTGCGAAATCTACCTCCAACACCAGATAGAATTTTACCATATCCCCATAGACTTCAAGATGGCTTTTGACAGGCTGATAGCAAGCATTGTGGATCACAATGAAGAAATTTAGCGTCAGGCAAAGTACTCATCAATACCATCCAGCAACTATACTCCAAAGCACACAATGCGGTACCTACACAGGGAAAGTGGATTCCATACTTTGGTTGGAGTTTATCAGGGCTGCTTTCTGTCTCCCACGCTTTTTGGCATATTCTTTGAACGTATCATGACTGACGCACTTAAAATTGTGTCAATACAGTCAGCATTAGAGGAACATCCATCACAAACTTTTGTTTCGCAGATGAAAATTGACTGGCCTGGCAGGCAGTGAGCAAGAACTCGCTAAGCTGGTTAAAAGAGTATCAATGAAACATGGACAAGACATGGCATAAAAATCAGTTTCAAGAAGACCAAGTTAATGGCCAGCAAAAACATTACCGTCACTACCGATGTCACTGTCCAAGGACTGAAGCAAGGAATTGCTCAACAGTTCATATTCCTGGGGCCCGTCCTTATCAAAGATCGATCCCAGGCCAGAAATCCTCTCGAGGGCACCAAAGACAACATCTGCACTGTCCAACCTAAAACCTGCATGGAAGGACAAGAACACCTTCATGAAACACAAGGTCAGGCTCTCACATGCATTGGTGTATTCTATCTTCCTGTATGCACGCAAGACACGGATCTTCACAGCATATCTGGAAAGACGAATACAAGCTATGAAAATGAGACGTTACCGCAAAATACTAAATATCAGATACAGTGGATATATCACCAATGATCAAGTGAGCCAAACCATCAAACAACACTTCGACCGAACGAAAAGTTTTTGACTTCGATTAAGAGAAGAATAGTACGTTGGAATGGCCGAGTAACAAGATCCAATGGCCTTGCTAAATCAATCCTCAGGTAAAGGAAAGAGACTTAGAGGAAAACAAAACAAAACAAAAAAGAAAAGAAAGAAAAACAAACAAAACCCAAAACCAAAACAATACAAAACAAACAAACAAACAAACAAAAGCAGAAAAACGATGGACTGACAAAACAGCGGGATGGACAGAGAAACCATTTGCAGAGACCCAAGAATCTTGTAAAACACTTATTTAGTAGGGCGCCTCAATGATTCTTCAAAGAGTCAACCTTTTGACTCCGCACACTGTCTACCCGCATCGGGCATTGTCAACCACGCTAGCAAAGCAGAAACGTAACTCTTTGATTCCCTCACCCTATCCACCAGCGTCCTGCAGGAAGCTGGTGAATAGGATGAGGGAATCAAAGGGTTAAGTTTTTGCAGTTGGTGGATAGGGTGTGGGAGTCAAAGGGTTAAGAAAGAAAAGAACAAGAGGAGGAGGAGGTAGAAAGTGAAGATGATGATGATGAAGAAGAAGAAGAAGAAATAACATTTTACTTTTAACTTCCCCACCCGTCTTTTTACCCCTTTTAACAATCTCTTTTTCTGTTCCAGATGAAGCACAAATTCACTTGCTACGAAGTACTGAAGGACGTGACCCATTCGCAGCATATGTCCTTTGATGTCATCTATGCTCTCACTTCCACCCACACTGTCCTGGAGTGGCAGTTCAAGGACAATGGCCGAGAAATCCGTGTTAACAAGTACGAACAGTTTCCAGTGGGATGGTAGTGTAGGGTAGGACATGATATGGAGTGGTATAGACAGGATAATACGGCATAGTGTGGTACTGTATCAATGGTATGGTATGGTATCCATGAGATGGGATGATGTAGTATGGCATGGTATAGTCTGGTATTGCAGTATGGCATGGTATAGTCTGGTATTGTAGTATGACAGGGTATATAGTCTGGCATGATGTGATATGGAATGGCATAATGTTACATGGAATGGTATGATATGGATGGAATGGGATGACGTGGATGACATGGTGTTGTATGGTACGTATGGTATGGTATGGT
>CM060306.1:54352235-54354735 GCA_030674185.1 Monoplex corrugatus | reverse complement strand
CCCCTCTGTCTGTCTGTCTGCCTGTCTGTCTCTCTCTCTCTCTGCCTACCAGTCTGTCTCAGTACGTCTCTGTCTTCCTCTGGAGGGATGGATGAAAAGCAAAACAAAACAAACAAACAAACAAAGTAACTAACTAACTAACTAACTAGCTAACTAACTAACTAACAAACAAACATGAAGGCCTAATGAACGTATGCAACACATATGTGTGTGTGTGTGTGTGTGTGTGTGTGTGTGTGTGTTTGTGAATGTGTGTGTGTGTGTGTGTGTACGTGTGTGTGTGTGTGTGTGTGTGGTGTGTGTGTGTGTGTGTGTGTGTGTGTGTGTGTGTGTGTGTGTGTGTATGATTTGATTACTCTTTTGTGCTTAATATTTATTCAATCTGAAATGCAAGATATCCATATTTCTCTTTTCCAACGCTGCACGAGTTAAGCAAAAGGTTTAATGCAGTCAGTATTCCAATAAAGCGTTGTTTTTATTCTGATATATTCGTGCTGTTATTATACAATTCTTGTTAATGTAGACCCCAGCAAGCGTGAGAGTTGAATGTAAGAAATAAGCTTTTTTATGTTTATGCCACTAGAGTGTGGTTGATAGTTGTTCTTGTTTTGTTCCTTCTTGCCACCACCATCCCCCCTCCATCTCTCAAACCTCCTCCTTTCCTTTCTCCCTTTTTTAGAAATGCAGTTTATCAATGGTAAAAGGCGTTCCACAAAGTCAACTGTAGTACCCCATTCTCTCTCTCTCTGTTTGTCTCTGTCTGTCTGTCTGTCTCTTTGTCTGTCTGTCTGTCTCTCTTATGTTTGTCTCTGTCTGTCTGTCTCTCTCTCTCTCTCTGTCTTTGTTTCTATCTTTGTCTCTGTCTTTGTTCCTGTGTCTGTCTGTCTCTTTCTCTCTGTCTCTCTCTCTCTCTCTGTCTCTCTCTCTCTCTCTCTCTCTCTGTATGTGTGTGTGTGTGTGTGCGCGCGCGCGCGCGCGTGTGTGTGTGTGACGAGTGTGTATGTGAGTGTATGTGTGTGCGTGTGTGTGTATGTGTGTGTGGGGGGGGGCGGGGGGGTGTATATGTGTACGTGGTGTGTGTGTAAGCGTGGTTTGTACGTGTGTGTGTATGTGTGTATGTGTGTGTGTGTGTGTGTGTGTTTGTGTGTGTGTGTAACAGTATTAGAATATATCATACTTTGTTTATCTTTTTTTTCCTTTTTGATGTTTCTACAAGTACATGACAAATGTATGGAATAAGTTTAGTCAACAAGAAACATCCCAAGGGTGGGGACCCAGAGCACCAATGTCTCACCACCATCCCGATAACCACCTCCCAAGCTCCCGACGCCACTCGACAGTCATTCCATCAAGCAAAGGGGGACTATCCATACGTTGCTTGACCCATTCGGACCCAGTCATCAGTTACCTTGTTTGCAAACCGAATGGCAAGAGGGGGGGGGGGGGATGATAAACCCCGGAGCATAGCCACACAACACGCACCAACCAGGTCCAGCCCAACCACCAGACCAAGAGGGAACGAAAGAGCCCTCTCTCGCCCCACTCTGCGTCTCCATCTCTGTTTCGGGCAACCCACCCCGCCACCGGCTCGCACAGGTGCCACCCCGCCCCCCCCCCCCCCCCACCAGAGTATATCAAACTTTGTTCATCTTTTTCCTTTTGATCTGTGCACAAGTAGATGCCCATGGTATGAAATAAGTTTACAATATCTCTATTTTCTTGTCAAGATGCGTAACTGCAATTGCATGCGGTTAGTTTTTGTAGTTAATGCTTTTTAAAAAAAAAAAAAACAACTATTCTCCGACAGTGAGGAACTATGGCTTTTCTTCTTCTTCTTCCTTTTTTTGTTTTGTTTTTTGTTTTTGTTTTTCTTGTTTCGTGTTTTCTTTCTTTCTCTTTCTTTCTTTCTTTACTCATATATTTGTCATTTATTTATTGTTCGTTTACTTGTTTGATTTTCTCTTCATGCGTGTGTTTTTTCTGTTCTATTTGGGGGAGTGATTGTTTTTAAACAATGGAAGCATACGTTTGTTCAGTATTTCTTGAATGGTTTTAATCTTTATTGAATTTGTTTATTTTCATATTGGGGGTGAAACATACTGAAAGATGAAATACGATGGCAAATATATTGTCAGATGTTTGTTCATGTTTGCTTCCTTTCTGAGATCTGCAATTTTTTATGGTTACGGTTACGGTTTATTGTATGTTCATTGGATATGTTGCCTGTCTGGATGTAGTTAATACCCACGTTTTCTCATATTCCTTTAGTTATGTATCTGTTGATCTATTCATTTACACGTTTATTTATTTTTTGTTGGGGCATACAATTTCAAATACACACGTATGAAGTTTATGGTATAACTGTTCTCTTTGTGTGTGTGTGTGTGTGTGTGTGTGTGTGTGTGTGTGTGTGTGTGTGTGTGTGTGTGTGTGTGTTGTGTGTGTGTGTGTGTGTGTGTGTGTGTGTGTGTGTGTGTGTGTGTGTGTGTGTGTGTGTGTG
>CM060306.1:54342235-54344735 GCA_030674185.1 Monoplex corrugatus | reverse complement strand
CCATAAGTTCAGTACAGTTCAATCCAGTTCAGTACAGTTCAGTCCAGTTCAGTCCAATCCAATCCAATCCAGTTCAGTCTAGTTCAGTCTAGTTCAGTCCAGTCCAATTCAGTTCAGTTCAGTCCAGTGTAATTCAGTGCAGCGCTGATTAGCTCTGATCAATTCAGTTCTGTTTCGTTTCGTTTCATTTCGTTTCGTTTCATTTAGATTAGTTTAGTTCAGTTTAGTTTAGTTTAGTTTAGTTTAGTTTAGTTTAGTTTAGTTTAGTTTAGTTTAGTTTAGCTTAGTTTAGTTTAGTTTTAGTTTAGTTGACTGACTGTTTGGTTGGTTAGTTGAATGGTTGGTTGGTTGTCAGGTTGATTAGTTTATTGTTAGCTGTTTGTTGGTTTGTTGATTGGTTGGTTTATTGGTTGGTAGATAACGAACAGTTTGAATTCATTAATGTAACAAAAAGATCACTGTACACGTTTGTGTGTAGAAACGTGTATAGTCTCGAGATGGACGGAGAGAGAGAGAATTAAAAACAAAATGTAAGATAAAATGTAACCCAACAAAGAATTAGTGAGTTTCGAAACACAGAATGATCCATATATTGCTGTACAACATATAAAATAAAAGTACTCTTATAGGTTATGTATGTGATGGAAGTTTCAGTCCCATACATTGCTCTATGTCATTGAAAATTTGCCTCCTAGATTGTTGTATTTGATCGAAATATGACTGTTTCAGCTCGTGCAAAAGCTTGCGTACAACGCTTTTCGTAGACGGACGTACATGGTGATGGGCGAGGGATCGGGTAAGACTCGGTATTTTCCCTCTCTCTCTCTCTCTCTCTCTCTCTCTCTCTCTCTCTCTCTCTCTCTCTCTCTCTCTCTCTCTCTGTCAGTCTGTCTTTCTCTCTCTTTGTCTGTCTGTCTGTCTGTCTGTCTATCTGTCTGTCTGTCTCTCTCTCTCTTTCTCTCTCTCTCTCTCTGTCAGTCTGTCTTTCTCTCTCTCTCTCTTTCTCTATGTCTGTCTGTCTTTCTCTCTCTCTCTCTTTCTATGTCTGTCTGTCTCTTTCTCTCTGTCTGTCTGTCTGTCTCTCTGTCTTTCTCTCTATGTCTGTCTGTCTGTCTCTTTCTCTCTCTTTCTCTCTCTCTCTCTCTCTCTCTCTCTCATTCTCTCTTTAAACGTATGCATGGTCAAGCCTACAGTTTGTATTGAACATATCCCAGTAGTGGTACTTCTGACTCTGTACTCGTACTGCCTTCCCCCACCGTTCCTCCTCCCGCTTGCATAACCATTTTCTCTTGTTTCAATTCCAGTTATCCTGCCATATAACAGAAGACGGAAGATTCAACAGAGATATTGAAACCAAAATAAAAAAACAAAAACAAAAGCAACGTCAGTTATCAACTTACCTCACCGCTTCACTCCCATCTACTTTCTCCACGATAAAATTGGGTTTTAATCCGTCTCTGCCAATGGACAGGCTAAAGATAAAGATGTACCCTCTGTCATTCCTGAGCCTTAGTAGCATGTTTGAGACTTAATTAATGCTCTCACAAGGAGATGTCAGGAAGTTAGACAACTCGTATGGTTATACAGGGGGGTGCAAAAGTAGGTATACAGTAAGTATCACATCATTATTATAATGCTTAATTCCGCTCTCGATTAGAGGAGTGTGTGAATACCGACGGCAAGCAGTTTGTGTATCTGAGGGATTAAGGCTGTGCTTGTTATTACATGTATATGCAATATTCATTTGTTTGTATGATAAATGCAATGAGTATTGTACGTGTTTTCTTTTTTTTATAACTGTATACCTACTTTTGCACCCCCCTGTATAATTGTGAACTGCAGTCCCTTCAGATAGCTACCAAACTAACCATTGGTTTTGGATCAGAATCAGCGGACGCTCATCATCATCATCACCATTGTCATCATCATTATCTTCATTATTATCATTCTCATCATCATCTTTACCATCCTCATCCTCATTCTTTTCATCTCTCCTTGTCGCCCTGCTTCCCTCTGTGTATAAGAGAGAGAGAGAGAGAGAGAGAGAGTGTTGTGTGTGTGTGGCGCGCATGTGTGTGTGTGCGTGTGTGTCTGCGTGTGTGTGTATGTATGTATCTGTGTACGTGCATGCGTGATATATATATAATTTTTTTTTTTTTATAGATACACATATATGTATATATCTATGTATATGTGTGTGTGTGTGTGTCTGTCTGTCTGTCTGTCTGTCTCTGTGTGTGTGTGGGGTCTGTGTGTGTGTGTGTCTTTGAATCCCACTATAACGAATACGTGTGCAGTACTGGTGCTTAACTGTGATAAGTCGCCATTCCGAGGTCTGGAAGTACACCAACCGGCTGCTGCTGAAGATGCAGTGACGTGCGTCATGGCAGGAATGCTGGTACGTTTAGTTATTAGCTTTACTGTTAAAAACGCTATTGACATGTTGAGACCATATGTTTTATGTATATATGCATACATATATATGTATATGTATATATAT
>CM060306.1:54332235-54337235 GCA_030674185.1 Monoplex corrugatus | reverse complement strand
TGAGCCCGACCCGGGACGAGGTGTACCCCTCTATCACAACCATGGTCTCTGCCGGTGCCGACTACGCCGTCAAGGTCTGGAAGCTGCAGTGTACACCCAAGCCCCGCACAGGGCTGGAACTCAGTCTTCAACTTCTCTTGCAGGTAAGAAAAGAAAAGCAGCAATCAACATAATGCTGCTGCTACTGCTGGTGCTACTACTACTACTATTACTACTACTACTACTATTACTACTACTACTACTACTACTGCTGCTGCTACTACTGCTATGCTACTACTATTACGACTACTACTACTACTACTTCTACCATCACTACTACTACTACGACAACTACTACCACTACGACTGCTACTACTACCACTGCTGATAAATAACAAAAGACATACAAAAAAGTAAACAACAGGAGATAAACAAGACACTCAATCCATTGTGATGATCTCCCTTGTTACACAAATCTTATTACAAAAAATGTGACCTTGAACAGGGAAGAGGTATCAGACGAACTGAGAAAATGCCCCCGAGTATTTTCTCAAAAACTGATGATTTTAGGCACTTATGTATATACATATATATATATACATATACACATATGTGTGTTTGTGTATGTGTGTGTGTGTGTGGGTGGGTGGGTGGGTGTCGGATTGATGTTTGTAAATTGAAAAAAAAAAAACATTCTTAAGATCTTGTTTCTTCAAACAATGACGTGTTGACTATCCAAACCTATGGATTTTTAGAACTATGAAAACAGAATAATATCACCTAGTTACCTGTTGCCTATTGTTGTACTTTGTATACTTGATTTTTGCAGTATGATGATTTGATATCCTTTTACAGCATCATTTGCTTTCTGTTAGATTCGCTGTCACACAACGCCGAAATATGTGGCTGCTACAACCGACCGGATTGCTGTGGTTTACTTTGCCAACAAGTAAGAATGTAACGTTAAATCTGAGTTTGTAAGTATTCCCTTAATTGTTGTTAAGCATTACGTAGCAATAACTCGATGTTGTGAAGAATTGTAGACAGTTGAGTTTCGGTTTTCTTCTTCCTCGTCTTGTTTTTCCCTCCCACTTTCTGCTACCTTTTCGTTGTCGTTTTGTTGTTTTCGTCTTTCTTCTCCCCCTTCATCATTACATTATGTCTATCACTAGCGTCTACTTCATATTCTTTTTCTTCTTCTTTTCCTTCTTCTTCTTCTTGTCATCATCATCATTATCAGCAGCAGCAGCAGCAGCAGCATCACCATCACCATCACCATCATCATCATCATATTCATCATCGTCATCGTCATCGTCATCATCAACACCACATTCTTTTTCTAACTGTTTTGTGTTCTTTTTTTTTTTTCTATTTCCGTGTATGTGCATGTGTCGGTCCGTGTTTGTTTGTACAAACAAACAACAAGCAGTGTGTGTGTGTGTGTGTGTGTGTGTGTGTGTGTGTGTGTGTGTGTGTGTGTGTGTATGTGTGTGTGTGTGTGTGTGTATGTGTATGTGTGTGTGTGTGTGTGTGAGTGTATGAGGTGTGTGTGTGGTGTGTGTGTGTGTGTGTACGTGATGTGTGTGTGTGTGTGTGTGTGTGTGTGTCTGTGTGTGTGTGTTTGTGTGTGTTGTATATATACAGCCTGTTGGACATGTATAATATCAACCCCAACGACTCATCGTCAGCGTCATACCCGCTTGCACGCCTTACACATACCCGTGATTATGACCACACACACACTGTGAGTTTGCACGGGACTTCTGTTTCTGGTTGTGTATGCGTGCATGTGCCGGTATGTGTGCATGTGTGTGTCTGTCCATGTGTATGTGTGTGTGTATGCACGCGTGTGTGTGAGGGTGTGTGTGTTTGTGTGCACGCGTGCATGCGTGTGTAGCGTGTATATATGTGTGTATATGTGTGTGTGTCTCTCTCTCTTTTCTCTCTCTCTTCTCTCTCTCTCCTCTCTCTCTCTCTCTCTCTTTCTCTCTTTCTCTCCTCTCTCTCTCTCTCTCTCTCTCTCTCTCTCTCTCTGTGTTTCAGTGTGTTTCTCTCTCTCTCCACCCCCTTTCTCTCTCTCCCCCCCCCCCTTCTCTTTCTCGCTCTCTGTCTCTGTCTCACTTTGTCTCTGTCTCTGTCTCTCTGTCTCTCTCTGAGTGTGTGTGTCAGTGAGTGTGTAATTGTGTGTGCGTGTGTGTACGTATGGTGTGTGTGTCATAGTGTGTCTGTGTGTGTGTGTGTGTGTTATAAACAAATAGCATCCTTTTTTTCAGATCACGTCCCTGCAAAAGTGTGCATTGCTCAGGATATTTGCCACTGGGAGTATGGACTGTACAATCAAGGTAAACGTATCTGTCTGTCTGTCTGTCTGTCTGTCTGTGTCTGTCTGTCTGTGTCTGTCTGTCTGTCTGTATGTCTGTCTGTCTGTGTCTGTTTGCATGCATCACACTATCTTTCAATGTGTCTGTGTGCCTGTGCGCATATGGTCTCCAGCATCAAAAGTTTCAACGAATAAGCCAATGTGTGCGCGCGCGCGCGCGTGTGTGTGTGTGTGTGTCTGTGTCTGTGTGGTGTTTGTACGTGTGCGTGTGTGTGTGTGTATGTGTGTGTGTGTGTGTGTGTGTGTTTGTGTGTGTTTGTGTTGTGGTGTGTGTGTGTGTGTGTGTGTGTGTGTGTGTGTGTGTGTGTGTGTGTGTGTGTGTGTGTGTGTGTGTGTGAAAGACGCGTATTCGTTTGATTATCCACGCAGTTCTTATACCTATTTTCGACTTTATTGTGTTACTGTCTGTTGTGATTATCATTCCTGATGAGTAAGTCTTCTTCTTCTTCTTCTTCTTCTTGCTGTTGTACTTGATGACATTGTCCGTTGTATTTAGTTATTCTTGATGAATCAGCTGGAATGATTTCCACATACATTCGTGATGAATCAACTGGAATGGTTTCAACATCATTTCTTGATGAATCAACTGGAATGGTTTCCACATCAATTCTTGATGAATCAACTAGAATGGTTTCCACATCAATTTTTGATGAATCAACTGGAATGGATTCCACATAAATTTGTTATTGTTGAACCTCTCCTACTCGTAATAATGATAAAAATACAAACAGAATGCTTGAAATGGTTTGTGCTGCACCAATAAAATCATTAATAACTCCATGTGGTTCTAGGGATGTGAATCACGCTCACAAAGAGCTTTCTGAACACGCGACTTCCAGTCCACCCAGTTGTGAATGCCTACCTAACCCCGTTTAAGAATGAGGAAGATAAAGCAGCAGAGAGAGGAACTTGGAACCGATGACCCTGACGGAAGTTGAAGTCTCTACCACTTCACTCCCCTACGGTCTCAGAGTTATTAGATTACCATTATTTTTTTCTGTATAGCCCTGATGAAGCCTACAGCAGTAGGCAGGGCTGAAAAAACAAAAACAAAAACTAAGAACTGCGAATTGATTGCTTCTTACCTTTCCTCCAGTTGATTCGATGTTGATGTTGGTTTGTTTGATGTTGGTCAGCTCTGGAATGACCAGAACGAGCTGATCAGAGAACTGATTTTCCTTACACCAGTGGTAGACTGCTGTTTCGCTACAGACCATGGAGATCTGCTCTTTGCTTCAGAAAAGGTCATTCGGTAAGTTAATAGTCCGCTATTTTTCGCTTCTTTAATATGTTCTTTACCAATAGTGTTTTTTGTTTTGTTTTTTTGTTTGTTTGTTTTTTGCTCTTTGATTGTCTGTAAGTCTTGTGGGTTTGTTTGTCTTTCTGTCTGTCTGCCTTTTGTTCTTTCTTTTTTCATTTTCTTGTGATTTTTTTTTTCTTGTCTGTGTATATGCATGCATATCTGTTTGTTGGTCTTCATTTCTTACATTCTCTTGTGTCTGTTTTTGTTTGTTTGTTTGTTTGTTTGTGTGTGTGTGTGTGTGTGTGTGTGTGTGTGTGTGTGTGTGTGTGTGTGTGTGTGTGTGTGTGTGTGTGTGTGTGTGTGTTTTCCTTTTTTTGTGGTGGTATTGTCGATTTTTCAAAAACTCAAGTAATCTGTACTTTTCTTTCTTTGCTCTGTTTTTTCATCCTTTCTTCTTTTTCTGTGCCACCATCTGCACTTTCCTGTGTCTGCACACTTGTTTTTACTCTTCCACACACCTCTAAACTCACCGAAAATGAGGCCAGTATGAGAGTGGGATATGAAGAGCCACAGAGTCTATAACATTTTTTTTCCACAATGTTGTGATGATGAGAATGGTGATGATGGTGGTGATTTTGTGGAGTTCCGTTTTGGATTGAGACCACGTGACTGGGTACATTCTCTATTTTCATGATATATCCTGGCGTCAGCCAGGCCCAAGAGATACAGACACTTGCGGTTTTTGTCGGGAACTTTGAGAAACACCCTCAGTGAGCATCCGTAAAGTGGATTAGAGTTGACTGTGTGGTTCTTGTCGGTCTTCCCAACGACCCCATAACATGGTCAGTTTTGGGTAAGAGCTGGTCAGCGTCGAAAGAATCCACAATATCTTTTGGGACTGATACTCACTTACCTTTTATCTGTATATGTGTTTCTCTCTTCTATTATTTCTCTGTGTTTTCTGATCTTGTTTCTGGTTCTTACACTTCCACGAGATAGTCTTGATAGAGGCAGACACAAGTAGATCACTCATAAGGAAGATTAGGAAAAGACAGGCAACATTTATAGGCCATTTTATGAGGAAGGGGGATTTGGAGCACCTGGTCACAACGGGAAAGCTGGAGGGAAAGAGCACCAGGTAGACCCAGGAGAAAATGCTGGACGGACTTGCAGAGTGGCTGGGGACGAGGAGGGTAGGGGAGATGCTAGGGGCAACGAGAGATAGAGGCAGATGGAAGTCCATGATTGCCAACGCCATGCGGCAGGGCACCTGATGATGATGATGACACTTCCTTTCCGACCTCGTCTACGGGGCCTCATCTTGTCTGAAAGACATACACGTGGTCGTATCTTACACATGTCGGACAACCAAAGTCGAAGCAATTCCGCCATGTTGTG
>CM060306.1:54319735-54327235 GCA_030674185.1 Monoplex corrugatus | reverse complement strand
TATCAAAGCCATATTGTACTGCTCTTCCTTAAACTTTTTAAACTTATTGTATTCACGTCTTGCACGGCAATAATTATATCTATCATTTGCAAGTAAAGTGCGTCTAAAAATCTGCAATGAATTTCGAACTTTCTTCTTTAGAGTAACACATTCCTTGTCAAACCAGGGATTCGCTTTTTTACGCCTACCAATAATAACACTTTTTTTCATACACTGAGCTGCGTCTTTTATACAAGAATTAAACAATTCTAGAGCAACATTTATATCAGAGTACACCATGTCTCTAGCTGTCTCTAGTCTTTGGTTTAGTTCCCCTGATCTTAAGTTATGAGTGTATGTTCCTTGAAAATCTTCATCCCACACAAACTTATCTAATGAATGCGAAAAATCCTCTTTTTGTTCCAATACGCAGTTGCTATCTTTCATGTGAAGCCTAAACTCTACAGGCATGTGGGTGGATTCTATCCGATCTGCAACGTTAAGATGACAACAATCAGCTATCCTGCTATATAAATCACAAGACATGATAAAATAATCATTAACACTGCACCCAGAATCAGAAATAAACGTGTAACGTCCATGAGAATCCCCATGGCACTCACCATTTAAAACATGTAGATCAAAAACACTGCACATGTTCAGTAATAGTTTGCCATAATTATTTAGTTTGTCATCCTCAGAGTGCCTATTTGTATACACTGGCTGACTGTTCAATCCCAAGACAGAATCATTATCATGATCTTTACATACATGGGAAATATTTGCGATTCTACTATTCAGGTCTCCACATATCAAAATGAAAACATCATCAGACTCAATCAAAAAGTCACACAGAAAATCTTCAAGCAAAGAAATGCCATTATCACAATCAAAAAATGAATAATAAGGAGAACCTTCTGGAGGACGATACGTGCATACAAACAACACATCTTTCTCTGTACCAAACAAAAATTTGTTTATAAGAAAAACACACGTGTTATGAACATTGGTTTCAATTTCCTTTACATATTTACATAGATTTCTTTTAATAAGACACACAACACCTCCAGATCGTCTCCCCTGCATAGACAACTTCTGAGCAGGTTTATAGAACATTTCAAAATCAGTGAAGCAATTGTTATGAAAAGTATCAAGAAATGTTTCAAAAATGCAAACAAGATCAAATGATTGAATGTAATTAACAAATTCATTGTTATGTAACTTTGACAATAAGCCATCAACATTCCAACTAAGAAATGAAAAGGAGCAATTTATAATACTTTGTACAAGGGACTGAACCCCATGATCAACCACACTGTCAGTGTCACTCCTAACATTTGCCACACTTGGCCTATCTAAGCATGTTTGGCTTGACACATAGCCAGGTGAAGCGACCACCAAGTTAGCAACATCGAGTGCGCTGCCAACATAGTTTGCACGTGAAGGTGACGGTTCACTATAACTGTCGACCTGAACCGGGAAAACCGGTGCTAGGGCAATTTGTCTACCCTCAGCAAAAACTGTCACAGGCCGGCCACACCCCTATCTTAATTCTACCAGATTATTCTTATCATCTAAATAGTACTTCTTGCCATCAACAATCAAATGATCATGTACAAGCATTGCTCTTTTGCCCTCTTCACGAGCCTTTTTAAGATATGGTGTTAACAGTTTCCTGACATTTCTTACTCTCACAGTAAAGTCTTCACTAATGAATAGGGTTGTTCCTTGCAGCTTCTTTCTGGCTTTCAGGATGGCTTGTTTTTGCTTATAGAATGTGCAGCATGCCATAACTGGAGAGTCCATTTTTGAATTTATGCGATGCACTCTCTCAAATCGGATGTCATCAGACATCTCTAGCTTAGTGATAATGTCTTTCAGCATGCCTTCACACTGATCACTGGTTTCATTTTCCTGTCTTATCATACCGTGGATGACGATGTTGTTTCTCCTGGAACGTCCCTGCAGGTCGTCCACTCTCCTGGCCAGGTCTTGGTTCTCCCTCCTCAGGCTCTGCACCTCCTCCTTCAGCTGCCCCACCTCCCCCTGCAGCTTTGTGTACTGATCACGCAACATGATCACTTCAGCTTTCACGTCGTCCATTTTCTTATACATATCATCACGTATATCGTCCATCTTCTGGTTCAGTGAAACGTTCATGGAAGTTAATGTGGTCATAATGTCTACCAAAGATGGATTTTGGGACATACCTTGGGGCGTGAAGTCTTGGGGTGATCGAGCCGGAGAAGAAGTACTACTATTCTTCTGAGTGTAGCTTTGCATCCTGGTTTGTCTTGTATTGGTGGTTTTGCTGCTTTTATCACTGTCCACTGGGCCGGGGTGGGGGTGAACGTCTCCTGCTCGTTGCAATAGGTCGCAAAAAACAAATTGAACGAGGAGCAAACCTACTGTGACACCGGCTTGCATGTTACGAAGTATCAATGTCCGTGTAAACACTTTGTTTTTCATTCGCCGATACATATAATTTACGTATACGGACAAGAAACTGCCACATTTCGCCCTGAAATCGATGCCCTCCGCTGGCATGGCTCTCCACACTGCAGTCCGCAAAAATTAGGGATCCAATATGGTGCAACAACGTCGTAGTATGCAGAAATTCGGCCAACCGCGCAGATACCGACCATCACTCTCAAGCCGCCATCTTGTTCCCCCTAGATAGATAGAGAGAGAGAGAGAGAGAGAGAGAGAGAGAGAGAGAGAGAGAGAGAGAGATTGAAATATATAGATGTGTGTGTGTGTGCAAGCTCGCGGGCGTGCATGCGCGCGCATGTGTGTGTGTGTCAGGGGGATAGATGTGTGTGTGCGTGCGTGTATTTGCAGTATTAGGACGTATGGAAATATTTCGAGCACGGAGGCACTCTTTTGAAAAACTTAAACTTAACTAAAACTAATACTACACATATTTCTTATAGTAACGCTGCTTTCGCTGCCGCTGCTGCTGCTACTAATAATGTCAACGACGACAATAATGATATTGATGATGATGATGTTTACTCTAAGCAACATGCACACTAAAAAAAAACTAAAAAAACTAAATGAGTGTTAAAAAAAAAAGCAAAACAAAAATAGTTCAATCGGTTTTCATGAACATTGCAGGAAGTTTGGAATTCTTTGGAGTTTGTTCATAAGGGTTTTCGTCGCGCTCGGACATTTTCATATGCGTTCCACCCAGATCTTCCAACAGTTATCTAGTAAGCTCCCTGAGCTTGCGCAAAATCCTTTGCGCTGGAAAAATCTTGAAATGGGTGTGGGTGTGGGGGACCCATGAAATACTAAGCTGACGCCGTCTGAATGATGGAATCATTAAGATGTGCAGCGAACAGACCAGTTTTAATTCGCTAGCTAGAATTCAACTTGAGATATCAGATCCTGAGTCTCTATCAGAAGAGCCAACCAATCCGCGTGAAATGTGGGCTGCCTAAGGGTTGAACCCACAAATTATACAGGGAACTTGAAGTTACAGTCCACTCACAGGATCAACACCTGTACAGTAGACACAAAGACGCATGAAGTTACAGTCCACTCACAGAATCAACACCTGTACAGTAGACACAAAGACGCATGAAGTTACAGTCCACTCACAGAATCAACACCTGTACAGTAGACACAAAGACGCATGAAGTTACAGTCCACTCACAGAATCAACATCTGTACAGTAGACACAAAGACGCATGAAGTTACAGTCCACTCACAGGATCAACATCTGTACAGTAGACACAAAGACGCATGAAGTTACAGTCCACTCACAGAATCAACATCTGTACAGTAGACACAAAGACACCTGAAGTTACAGTCCACTCACAGGATCGATATCTGTAGAGTAGACACAAAGACACCTGAAGTTACAGTCTACTCACATGATCGACATGTGTAGAGTAGGCACAAAGACCCTGAAGTTACAGTCTACTCACAGGATCGATATCTGTAGAGTAGACACAAAGACACCTGAAGTTAAGTCTACTCACAGGATCGATATCTGTAGAGTAGGCACAAAGACACCTGAAGTTAGTCTACTCACAGGATCGACATGTGTAGAGTAGACACAAAGACACCTGAAGTTACAGTCTACTCACAGGATCGACATCTGTACAGAGGCACAAAGACACCTGAAGTTACAGTCTACTCACAGGATCGACATGTGTAGAGTAGGCACAAAGACACCTGAAGTTACAGTCTACTCACAGGATCGACATGAGTAGAGTAGGCACAAAGACACCTGAAGTTACAGTGTACTCACAGGATCGACATCTGTAGAGTAGGCACAAAGACACCTGAAGTTACAGTCTCTCACAGGACCAACATCTGTACAGTAGACACAAAGACACCTGAAGTTACAGTCTACTCACAGGACCAACATCTGTACAGTAGACACAAAGACACCTGAAGTTACAGTCCACTCACAGGACCAACATCTGTACAGTAGACACAAAGACGCATGAAGTTACAGTCTACTCACAGGATCAACATCTGTAGAGTAGGCACAAAGACACCTCTGCACTAGTAGCGGTACTCTACATATTCTTCTTTATAATGCTGTTACTGTTTGACTGCTGATCATGATATTAATGATGATAGCTACTGTTTGGCAGCTGATAACAATATTAATGATGATGGTGGTGATTGAGAATGTGATGATGATAAAAATGAAAAGGAGGAAGAGGAGGATTTGCACTTGGAAACAAATCTTTTCAGCCCATATTATCCCATTGTATCCCAAGTGAACATACGTACACGTTCTTCTCTTCTGTCAGGTCCGACTCATTTATCGTCCCCTTCCGAAGAATGTCTAGTCCTTCGGAAGGGGACGAAAAACGAGTCGGACCCGTGTGCCTTCTGGCTGCGCACACTAAAGATCCCGCGGCAGTTGAAAATCGTAAAGAGTAGGGCATTGACCGGTTACCTTGGTATAAAATATTGGAGAGATAGGTTGATTTCCCAGGTCCCACCCTTTGAAGACCAATTAACCTTCTTGCATTTGTGAAGTCTTGGTAAAACAAAATATGAATATGAATGTGAATTTGGATGGAGGGACAAGGGATGGGCACAGCCCTTGTGGTGCTGGCCCCGGGAAAAATTGAGGTCTCTGTCACCTCACTCCCCTAGGACCCCAGGGTTATGGAAATATCTTGGTAGGACCTCAGAAACTGGTCAGCTCGTGGGCATATGATCATTGTGGATCTTTTCCATCACATGGCACCTGTGACGTTAGTGCATATGGAATTCATTCCGAGCGCAGAGACGTGGTCTTGAGAAATTGAAACTGAAACTCTTCTGTCAGGATCGACCCTTCCAGAGTGAGGCAGAAGACCCTGACACACAAATACGGCTGGCAGGCCGACAAGCTGAAACGACGCTGCGTTAACACGGAAGAGTGGGAGATCGCCTGGTACGCGGGCAAGAGCCGCGGGACAACGGTCACAATCCAAATTCCCAGTATCAGGCGTCCACGTATTCCCCGCGATCTAAGTGCCCCCTATGCAGCGGAACTTCTAGAGAGACGAAAATTTCGCGTGACACCAATGGTTAGTCTGGTGATGCCTCACGAAGGCAGTCTGATGAACATGGCAGAGCAGGACAGGGCCAAGGAGGAAGGGTCTGTCAGTTCTTCATACCACAGTGAAAGCACGCATAGTCTGGCCAGTGGGGACACGCTCCTCGCCAGTGGGGAGTCAGCAGAACCAACTGACACCACACATTTTTCTGTGGATTACGCACCGACTCGCACGAAAAAAACAAGAAAAGCGCAGAAGGAAGAAGAAGGGAAAAGACTCAGACTGGTGTCGTTCGCAGCGAAGCTAGAACGGCGAAAGAAGATGCGTGAGGAACTGGAGACAAAAGACGGCAGTAAAGCGGACCAAGCGGAGGTTCAATCCACCTCCCTTGACGAAACTACCTCCATTCCTGTGACTGCAGAGGACATGGACTTGTCAGAGGTAGGAGTCACGATACATTGTCTAATCTCTCTTTTTCTTTCTTTTGTTGTTGTTGTTGTTGTTTTATTTTTGGTTACCCCACCCCGTCCTTTTTTTTTTTCTAAGCAGATTCTTTCATGCCGACTGGCCACTCTTTTTCTTATTCTTTTTTTTTTTTTTGGTTGTTGTTGTTGGGTTTTTTTCTCTTTCTAAGCAGATTCTTTCATGCCGACTGGCCACTCTTTTTCTTATTCTTTTTTTTTTTTTTTGGTTGTTGTTGTTGGGGTTTTTTCTCTTTCTAAGCAGATTCTTTCATGCCGACTGGCCACTCTTTTTCTTTTTCTTTTTTTTTTTTTTTTTGGTTGTTGTTGTTGGGTTTTTTTTCTCTTTCTAAGCAGATTCTTTCATGCCGACCGGCCACTCTTTTTCTTTTTCTTTTTTTTTTTTTTTGGTTGTTGTGTTGTTGTTGTGGTTTTTTTTCTCTTTCTAAGCAGATTCTTTCATGCCGACCGGCCACTCTTTTTCTTTTCTTTTTTTTTTTTTTTTGGTTGTTGTTGTTGTTGGGGTTTTTTTTTTTTCTAAGCGATTCTTTCATGCCGACCGGCCACTCTTTTTCTTTTTCTTTTTTTTTTTTTTTTGGTTGTTGTTGTTGGGTTTTTTTTTTTTTCTAAGCAGATTCTTTCATGCCGACTGGCCACTCTTTTTCTTATTCTTTTTTTTTTTTTTTGGTTTTGTTGTTGTTGTTGGGGTTTTTTTCTCTTTCTAAGCAGATTCTTTCATGCCGACTGGCCACTCATTTTCTTATTCTTTTTTTTTTTTTTTGGTTGTTGTTGTTGGGGTTTTTTTCTCTTTCTAAGCAGATTCTTTCATGCCGACTGGCCACTCTTTTTCTTTTTCTTTTTTTTTGTTGTTGTTGTTGTTGGGGTTTTTTTCTCTTTCTAAGCAGATTCTTTCATGCCGACTGGCCACTCTTTTTCTTTTCTTTTTTTTTTGTTGTTGTTGTTGTTGTTGGGTTTTTTTTCTCTTTCTAAGCAGATTCTTTCATGCCGACCGGCCACTCTTTTTCTTATTCTTTTTTTGTTGTTGTTGTTGTTGTTGGGTTTTTTTTTCTCTTTCTAAGCAGATTCTTTCATACCGACCGGCCACTCTTTTTCTTATTCTGTTTTTTTTTTTTTTTGGTTGTTGTTGTTGTGGGGTTTTTTCTCTTTCTAAGCGATTCTTTCATACCGACCGGCAACAAGCGTTTATGTGACTGCCTGTCGCCTTTGTATGTGTGTGTGTGTGTGTGTGTGTGTGTGTGTGTGTGTGTGTGTGTGTGTGTGTGTGTGTGTGTGTATGTGTGTGTGTGTGTGTGTGTGTGCACGTCTGTCTGTCTGCTTATGACAGCAACGAGTTGGCAAGATTTCTCTCATTTGTATGTGGATGTATCTTTACTGCTTGGGTCAGATTCAGTTTCAGTTTCAATTTCTCAAGATGACGTCTCTGCGCTCGGAATGAATTCCATATGCACTAACGTCACAGGTGCCATGTGATGGAGAAGATCCGTAATGATCACAGCACAAGACTTGAGCCTGCACATAAATCCGTG
>CM060306.1:54309735-54317235 GCA_030674185.1 Monoplex corrugatus | reverse complement strand
GACGTCGCCTCTGCTGCCAGTATCGTCGTGGAAGAACCAGGTGCTCTGTCTGTGTGTGTTTGGTTGCTGGGCTGGCTAGTCACTGGTCATCTCGGTGAAACCTCCAACACACGTACACATGTCATTTACACGTAACCAAGATGATTCCAGTGGCAGGCTGATAAAATACCAGTACAATATACAGACCAGGTAAAACATAGTCTAGGTAGGGCCCCAGGATCTGGCCAGCTCATGGGTTTCTGTGCAGGTTTAAGGCTTGTGCCATGATCACCATACACGTGGCACCTGTGACGTTAGTGCATATGGAATTCGTTCCGAGCGCGGAGACGTCATCTTGAGAAACTGAAACTGGTTAGTTGGCTACGGCAGGTTGTAAAAGAAAGGTTGGTGGTCAGATGGGATAGTAGGTGAGTTGCCTGGTTTGTTGGTGGGTATTTTTGGTTAGTTCTTCTGTTGATGATGGGTTTGTGGGTTTATTGTTTGGTTAGTAGGTTGGTTGCTTGCTTGCTTATTGGTGCAAGCTGATTGACTAAATTGGTTGTCCCTGTTTATATCTGATTATATCGTTGACTTTTTCACAAAATTGATTTCTGTAGACTATAATCTATCCCCCACAGAATTTTTTTTCTTGAAAAGATATTATAAATCAATTCAAATCGGTATTTTAATGCACTGATCGCAGCAGAAAGAACGCCATTTCCTACCAAAAGTACCTATTTTTGTCTCTTATTATGAACCGTAACCTGTACAGCACCCGTACATGTAATATACTGATGGAAAGCTCTTTGGTGTACCTTTCAGATAATGACAGCGAAAATTAGAAACAAACTGGGTTACAACCACCAAATAAAGAAATTTAAGGAAAATGTGTAGGAGAACACACAAAAACTTTAGAGGCCGTTTTCTCAAAATGGCCGTCATAATGACTTTAAACATACATAACTTCTACATTTTTTTGAGTACAAGCTTTATTCAAATACCAAAATAATCAGCAGAATGTACACTTTACAGTGATATGAATATCTCAAAATGCTAGCTAAGACTGATTTCGTGGTGGGAGGTCACATTTTAATACGCTATCTGCACATCTCCGTTTAATTTGATGTTTGTTTCTCTCAGTGTATCATTTGATATTACAGTATGTTGGTCTGCTGTCCCCTCCGCCCCCACCATCATGATACCAATACCACCAACATCACCATCACCATAACAATCATCAACACCATCATCAACACCACTACCACCGACATTAGCGCCACTGTTACTGCAGCAGCATCACCACTATAGCTTTCAAACTACTATAACCGCCAACTGCCATATTGCCACTAAATCACCATCAGCATCACCACCACAACTATCGCCACTATCGCTACCACATTTAACAGTATATCACCGTCATCACTGTAACACCATTACCACTAAACCACCATCAGCATCACCACCACAACTATCGCAACTATCGCTACCACCTTCAGCAATTATCACCGTCATCACTGTAACACCATTATCACTAAACCACCATCAGCATCACCACCACAACTGTCGCCACTATCGCCACCACCCTCAGCAGTATATATCACCGTCATCACTGCAACACCATTACCACTAAACCACCATCAGCATCACCGCCACTGTCACGTCACCACTGTAGATGCCATGGTGGTAGGTGGGTCACATGTTTCTGCGGGCTTGTGAGTATTTTGATAAAGTTGTGGACTCAAGGTCTGATATCTCGAGTTCAATCCCAGCCCGCAGCAATAAATTTTGGCCTGTTTGCTGCCCATCTTGATGTTTCCATCATTTTGGTGATGACAGACTAGTGTTGCATAGGTCTTTCCCTCCACCCCATCTGCATTTCAAGACCTTGCCAGCGAATAGGAATTTGCGCTGGCTCGGGGAGTCTGCCAGATAATAGCTGGCAGGTATGGGTGTGGCACATATGGAATTGTACGAGTGCGATTAATTCTTTTTGATAAAACTCCAACAAATCAAACTGTTAAGTCACAACATAGTCAATTCTATCACCACCACACCACAACACCACTACTGTCACAATCATATCTACATCAACACCAACACCACTACTGTCACAATCATATCTACATCAACACCAACACACTACTGTCACAATCATATCTACATCAACACCAACACCACTACTGTCACAATCATATCTACATCAACACCAACACCACTACTGTCACAATCATATCTACATCAACACCACTACTGTCACAATCATATCTACATCAACACCAACACCACTACTGTCACAATCATATCTATATCAACACCAACACCATCGCCATCAAAACCGCGACCACACTGTGACCATCACCATCACCTCTACCACCACCAACACTACTACTGCCACCACTACCACCAACAACACCAACGCCATCACTATCACCACCTCCACTGCCATCACTACCACCATCACCACAACCACCATTACCACCATGACCGCCATCATAATAATAATAATAATAATAATTACAATATTTATATAGCGCAAAATCTTGATAAAATCAAATCTAAGCGCTGAAACACACACACACGCACGCACGCACGCACACACACGCACGCACGCACGCACGCACGCACGCACACACACGCACCCACGCACACACACACACATACACACACACACACACACACACACACACACAAAACGCATGGCTATAAATGGGGAGAAAGAATAAAAACAATGGAAAATTATAGAGAGCATATTATATACAATTATATATTGCAATGTGATTCCCCTCCGAGTGGAGACAGGCTGCAGAGGGGATTGAGTGAGGTCAGGATTTTATGCAGAGGAGAAAAGGTGAGTTTTGAGAGCGGACTTGAAAGAGACAAAAGTAGGTTGCTGACGGACTGAGAGAGGAAGTTTGTTCCAGGAGAGCGGACCAGAAACAGAGAAGGCTCGTGGACCATAGGTATTGAGCTTAGTGCGTGGAAAGCGAAAAGTCAGAGGATCAGAGGCAGAGCGGAGGGTACGTGAGGGAACATAGATCTCAAGTAGGCTTGACAGGTAATCGGGGGCTGCGTTATTGAGGCTTTTGTAGCACATGGTGTCTAGTTTGTACTGTATGCGCTTTGATACAGGGAGCCAGTGAAGTTGTGCCAGGAGAGGAGATATGTGGTCAGCTTTTTTCTTTTTGAGTACAAGACGTGCAGCATTGTTTTGAATGCGCTGTAGGATGTGAGTGGTGGAGGCAGGAAGACCGGACAGAAGTGAATTGCAATAGTCAATGCGAGACATTATGAAGGAGA
The DNA here is from genome assembly GCA_030674185.1 of Monoplex corrugatus. Lineage (NCBI taxonomy): Eukaryota > Metazoa > Mollusca > Gastropoda > Littorinimorpha > Ranellidae > Monoplex > Monoplex corrugatus. The sequence continues at coordinate 54,313,959 of CM060306.1, read as the reverse complement.
GAACGAGTTTTGCAGTTGTTTCCACAGAGAGATACTTCCTGATCAGGCTTATACGATGGAGGTGATAGTAGCAAGATCTGGCAGTTTGAGAAACAAAGTTGTTCATGGAGAGGGTAGAGTCAATGCAGACACCAAGGTTTTTAGCTGAATCAGAAATTGGGACTGATGTGTTACATAATGGGAGAGAAAGAGGAGGCAGCTGAGAAAGTTTCTGACGGGTGCCAATGAGGATAGCTTCTGTCTTGTCATCATTTAGCTGAAGTTTGTTGTATGTCATCCAATTTTTGATGTCCGAGTAACACTCAGTGGTGCGAGTCAGGAGGAGCTGTATATTGTCAGGTGAGTCACTGTCTTGAAGTTGGGTGTCATCAGCATAGAAGTGGTGTTTTATAGAGTGGGAGTTGATGATGGTGGACAGGGGGGAGGTGTAAAGAGTGAAAAGAACAGGGCCAAGGACATATCCCTGTGGAACACCACAGGTCAGGTATGCAGGTTGAGAGTAAGTGCCATTGATGAGAACAGTTTGTTTTCTGTTTGATAGATAAGAAGTGAACCAGGAGAGAGCAATGTCAGAGATGCCAAAAGTATGATGAAGTCTAGAAAGGAGAATACCATGATCAATGGTATCAAAGGCTGCAGACAGATCAAGGAGTGTGAGGAGAGAGACTTTGCCAGTATCAGTTGCAAGGAGGAGATTGTTGAGAATGTGTAGCAAGGCAGTTTCAGTGCTATGGCACTGGCGGTAGGCTGACTGGAAAGGATTGAGGAGATTGTTGGCAGACAGGTGAGAGTTCAGTTGGTTGAGGACAAATTTTTCAAGCAGTTTTGACAAGAAAGAGAGATTAGAGATAGGCCGGTAATTTTTCAGTTCATTTGGGTCTAAATTGTATTTCTTGAGGAGAGGGTGAACAATAGCAGACTTGAAAGAATCTGGGACAGTTCCAGTTTGGAGAGAAGTGTTGATGATGTCAATGATGAATGGGAGGAGCGTAGGGAGACAGTCAGAGTAGAGAGAACCTGGAAGAGGATCCAGTTCGCAGGTTTTGAACGACATGGATCTGATTGTGTTGAGAATTTCTTCTTGTGAGACTGGGGTAAGAGTAGTAAGAGGTGAGCCAGAGAAGGAAGGGTCAGGTGGGCATGGTTGACAGGGTGTCCTGTCGAGCCTGTCACGAAGAGTTTGTATTTTGGTGGTGAAATACTTGGAGAATACAGATGGGAGTTCTTCATTTGTGTGTTTTGTTGGGAGAGGTAAATCTTTTCGTGTGCCAAGGAGATGATTCATGCTTGTAAAGAGTTCTTTTGAAGAAGAGGCATTCAGGATTTTGGTTTGGAAATAGTTTGTTTTTGCAGATGCAATGAGGGTGGATACTTTTGTTTTAGAGGCTTGGAAAAGTTGCCTATGTACAGTGAGTTTGGATTTGCGCCAGCGGCGCTCTGCTCTGCGGTGGGCACGTCTTGCACAGGCAATCTCATGAGTGAGCCAGGGGGTAGGGGGGCGGTCAGGTAAAAGACGGGTTGTGGCTGGAGCATGAGTGTCCAGAAGATGGTGGAGAGTAGTGTAGAATTCATCGGCAAGGTTATGTGACTTTTCAGAAAGGAGACGGAAGGCATCAGATGAAAATGAGGAGAGGTCGATAGATTTGAGATTGCGTCGAGTCACTGTGCGCATGGTACGGGAAGGAGGAGGAATGTCAAGAGAACAGAGAATTGCAGAGTGGTCAGATGGAAGGGCTGAAGTTAGACGGGTAGAAAGAACTAAGCAGTTATCAGTAGCTGAATTGTGGTGATCATGAGAAATGATCCAGTCAAGAATGTGACCTTTTTGATGGGTTGGTTCAGAAATGTGTTGAGTCATATTGTGATTGGACAGAGAGTTGATGATATGTCTTGTGTCATAAAGGTGAGTGTTGTCATAGTGGACATTGATGTCACCTAGAATGATGAGATTTCCAGGTAAGAGACAGTAGTAATCAAGAAGTTGATCAAAGTCAGAGAGAAACATGGATGTGGTGAGCTTGTTGGCAGAGCTAGGTGGAGGTCGATAGACACAGGAGAAGGTGATGGGGTGAGGGGTGGATTGGAAGGATACTTCAACGTGCTCGAAAGAAGGATGGGAGAAAGGCAGAGACTGCGAGAAAGACAGGCGGGAATGGAGTGAGTCGTTGTAGAGGATGGCGATACCACCACCTCGGGATGAGCGATGGAAAGAAGCAAGCCTGTAACCACTCGGAGTGAGATTCACTTGTATAGGTTCATGACCAAGGGGGTTAAGCCATGTTTTGGTGATAAAAGCAATGTCAACATGCTCATCTGCGATAAAGTCAGCAATGACATCAGCTTTGCCATCAGTGCATGTTGACTGAGCGTTAAAAAGGCATAGTTTCAGTTTATCACAATGCGGCGGCCGAGGTGGAGACGAAGGCAGCACTGACGGGACAGAAGACGAAGGCGACACCAGCGGGGCAGAAGACGAAGGCAGCAACGACGGGACAGAAGACGAAGGAGGCACCAGCGGGACAGAAGACAAAGGCAGCACCAGCGGGACAGAAGACGAGGGCAGCGCCGGCGGGACAGAAGACGAAAGCGGCACCGGCGGGACAGAATGCGAAGGCGGCACCGGCGGGACAGAAGGCGAAGGCGAAGACGGCAGAGGAGGAGCCGAAGTTTGCAGCAGCAAGGTCGAGTGCAGGGGCAATGGAGGAGACGAAGAAGCAGAAGAGTGGTGTCGGACTGGCACAGCAGGAGGCAGATTGTGCCAAAGTCGGTGGAGACGTCCACCACGACAGGATCGCGCAGTGCGGGGCTTAGGACACAGCCCCAGTGTTCGTATGCGCTGGTAGACGCCTCCACCGAGGTAGCACTTGCTGTGTTTAAAAAGTGTCAGTCCAATTTGTTTTATAAAAGAAGGGTCCATAATTGCGAGCCAGTCAGGAGAGGAAGATACTTGCGGAGAACACAAAGGTTTGGGAAAGCTGTAGCGTTGGGCGAACACAGTAGGCTAAAATGTAAACACAGTTCACAGATAAAATGTCCGACTTCAGCGGCTGAATTAAAATGATGAAAAGTAGGCGTAAAAACTTTGAAATCAGATTATCTGGTAAAATATTCAAAATTTTAAAAAAAAAATTTACATCACCGTGTGTCGGGATTTAAAAGCAACAAACTGATACAAAATTCAATGCATAAAATCAAATAGAACCACGTTAAATTCACTGTAAAACACCACACACACTTTTGCTGCCTGCTGGCGCGATATTCAATGCATAAAATCAAATAGAACCACGTTAAATTCACTGTAAAACACCACACACACTTTTGCTGCCTGCTGGCGCGACATCAGCACAACACCACCATAAAATCCACCACCGCCATCACCACCACTACCACCACCGCCGCCATCATCACCACCATCCACCCTCACCACCACCAACAGCAACAACCTATTGCTACCACTACCATCACCAGTCACCACCACCAACAGCAACAACCTATTGCTACCACTACCATCACCAGTCACCATCCCACCACCAACAACAACAACAACTACCACCACCATCAATAACCACCACCACCACCATCAATAACCACCACCACCACCACCATCAATAACCACCATCGCCACCACCATTTCACCGCAAACACTATCACTATCCGCCACCGCCTCAACTGCAACCACGATCATCACAGCCATTTCATCAGTTGACAGTTTGACTGTTTTCGTACTTACGAATCTGACAACAACTTTCCGTTGAAAAGAATTCATTCGTCTCCCTCAACAGACTAACCTGTATTTCAAGTAAAAAGAATTCCAGTGTGACCACCAAAAAAAAAAACCAAAAAAAAACGTCCGGTCCAATTCAATCCATATCCAACTGAATTTAATGCAATTCCATTTAACTCTTTGTGTCTCTGTATCTGTGGTGGGCCATCTCATAAGACGTGGAGAGGGAAGATGTGTCACCGTTAGGTATAGGCCTACGACAGAGGGAGACGCTACGTCAGTACATGGTGCGTCATGGTTATGGCATCTTTACCAAGTTACCAGAAACAAAGTTGTCCTGCATCATGACACATCTGAACGACGCCATGGAGTAAGTTGGTTTGATTCTCTGTCTCACTCTGTTTGTCTGTCTGTCTGTCTGTCTCTCTCTCTCTCTCTCTCTCTCTCTCTCTCTCTCTCTCTCATCTGCAATCCTCTAATGTTATGATGACATTTTCATG
>CM060306.1:54294735-54307235 GCA_030674185.1 Monoplex corrugatus | reverse complement strand
GATTTCATGATCGTAGGGATAATTGTCATGATCCTACGAAGTTCCATCAAACATTCAGACTAAATGACTGGTCTCTACTCTGTGCTTGCTTCTATAATATACCCTAGCGTCAACCAGACCCAAAAACACAGACGTCTGCAGTGTTGATCAGGAAATTTGAGCAACACCTTCAATGACATATCCGTCAAGAGTACTAGACATGACCGTGTGGCCCCAGTGTTCCTAACGAGACCATCGCACGGTCAAATGTGGGTAGGACCTGTTCAAAACTGAACAACTCCACAGTTATCTATCTGGATTGATGGGACTTCGAACCCATGACCTCAGTCAGTAATTGGTTGCGCTAACCACAGCACCACGTTGGACTTGTAGTTAGTCGTTTGGTTGGGTGGTTGGTTACTTACTTACTTACTTACTTACTTACATTACTTACTTATTTACATACTTACTTACTTACTTACTTACTTACTTACTTACTTACTTACTACTCAATTACTTAGTTAAGTACTTAGTTATAAAATTGCATTGTTTAAGTTAGTTGTTTGGTTAAAGTTGTTGTTGTTGTTGTTGTTGTTGTTGTTTATTGTCAGTAAGTCAGTTTGTTGTTTGGTCGGTTGGCTGTGTGGTTGAATTAACCCTAACCCTGACCCTAAACCAAACCAAAACCCTAACCCCAGTCTGGAACTCAACCCTAGCCCTAACTCTAACCCTACCCCTAACCCTAGTCTGAAATTCAACCCTAACCCTAACCCTAACCCTAACCCATACCCCAACCCTAACCCTAACCTTGTCAAACTTAACCCTAACCCTAACCTAACCATAAACTCCAACCCTAACCCTAACCCTAAACCTAACTCTAACCATAACCCTAGTCTTGAACTCAACCCTAACTCTAACCTAACCCTAACCCTAACCCAAATCCTAACCCTAACCCTAACCCTAGCCTGGAACTCAACCCTAAACCTAACCATAACCCTAAAGCTAACCCTAACCCTAGTCTGGATCTCAACCCTAACCATAACCATAACCATAACCCTAGTCTTGAACTCAACCCTAACTCTGACCCTAACCCTAACCCTAACACTAACCCTAACCATAGTCTGGAACTCAACCTTAACCCTAACCCTAATCCTAAACCTAGTCTGGAACTTAACCCTAACCCTAACCCTAATCCTTTTCCTAGTCTGGAACTCAACCTTAACCCTAACTTTAACCATAACCATAACCCTACCCCAAGTCTGGAACTCAACCCTAACCCTAACCCTTACCCTAACCCTAACCCAAGACTGGAAATCAACCCTAACCATAACCATAACCCTATCCCTAACCCTCATCTGGAATTCAACCCTAATCCTATCCCTAACCCTAACCCTAACCCTATCCCTAACCCTAACCCTAACCCTAGTCTGGAACTCAACCCTACCCTAAGCCTAACCCTAGTCTTGAACTCAACCCTAACCCTAACCCTAACCCAAGTCTGAACGTAATCCTAACCCAAACCTTAACCCTAGACCTAACCCTAATCCCAACCCTGATCCTAACACTAACCCTAACCCTAGTCTGGAACTCAACCCTAACCCTAACCCCAACTGTAACCCTAACCCTAACCCTAGTCTGGAACTCAACCCTAACCCTAACCCTAACCCTTACCCTAACCCTAGTCTGGAACTCAACCCTAACCCTAACCCTAGCCTTGAACTCAACCCTAACATTAACCCTAACCTTAACCCTAATCCTAACCATAACCATAGTCTGGAACTCAACCCTAACCCTAACCCTTACCCTAACCCTGACCCTAGTCTTGAACTCAACCCTAACCCTAACCTTAACCCTAACCCTAGTCTAGAACTCAAATCTAACCCTAACCTAACCCTAGTCTGGAACTCAACCCTAACCCTAACCCTAGTCTGGAACTCAATCCTTACCTTAACCCTTACCCTAACCCCAGCCCTAAACCTAACCCTAACCCTAACCCTAACCTGAAACTTAACCTAACCATAACCCACCCTGTCCTTAACCCTAACCCTTATCCTATCCCTAACCCCTAACCCTAACTGTAACCCTAACACAAACACTAATCTTAACCCTAACCCTAACCCTAACCTTAACCCTAACCCTAAACCTAACCCTAACCCTTACCCTAGTCTGGAACTCAACCCTAACCCTAGCCCTGACCCTAACCCTAACCCTAACCCTATCCTTAACCCTAACCCTAACCTTTACCCTAGTCTGGAACTCAACCCTAACCCTAACCCTGTTCTAGTCTGGAACTCAACCCTGACCCTAACCTTAACCTTTACCCTAACCCTAACCCTAGCCCTAACCCTAGTCTGGAACTCAACCCTAACCCTAGCCCTAACCCCAGTCTGGAACTCATCGCTTACCCTGACCCTAACCCTAACCCTGACCCTAGTCTGGAACTCAACCCTAACCCTAACCCAAACCCTAACCCTAACCATAGTCTGGAAATCAACCCTAACTCTAACCCTAGCCCTAACCCTACTCTGGAACTCAACTCTAACCCTAACCTTAATCCTAACCCTAACCTTAACCCTAATCCTAACTCTAACCCTAACTCTAACCCTAACTCTAACCCCAACCCCAACTCTAACCCTAACCCTAACCCTAGTCTGGAACTCAACCCTACCCTTAAACCTAACCCTAACCCAAATCCTAACTGTAAACCTAATCCTAACCCTAACCCTAAACCTAACCCTAACCTTAACTCTAACCATAACCTTAACCCTAATCCTAACCATATCCCCTATCCCTAACCCTAACCCTAACATAAACCCTAACCCTAACCATAACCATAACCCTAACCCTAGTCTGGAACTCAACACTAACCCTAACCCTAACCCTTACCCTGACCTAACCCTAACCCTAACCTTAATGAATTAATTTAGGTTAGTTTTCTAAGTTTAGCTGTGTTTGTTTACTTAGTTAACAGATAGTTAACTAGTTGGTGAATCAGTCAATAATTCGTAAATTATTATGTAGTTATTAGTTTAGATAGTTGGCTATAGCCTATTTGACAGATCGGATATTTAGTTAGTTTATCTCGAATTTATTTATGGAACAAGTTTTACCTTACCTTACTTTACCTGTTATCATCATCATCATGTGCGCTGCGCATGGCGTTGGCGATCATGGCCCTCCATATGTACCTATCCCTTGTTGCCGCAAGCACATCTTCCACCCTCTCTGTCCTCAGTTACCCTGCAAGTCCGTCCAATATTTTCTCCCTGGGTCTATCTGGTGCTCTCTTCACCCCCACCTTTCCTGTTGTGACCAAGTGCTGTAATTCCCTTTTCCTCATGAAATGGCCTGTGAATGTTGCCTGTCTTTTCCTAATCTTCTTTACGAATGATCTTCTTGTGTCTGTCTCCATCAAGACTGTCTCCTTTGTTTTCTTTGCTGTCCATGGAACTCTCAACACACACACACACACACACACACACACACACACACACACACACACACACACACATATATATATATATATATATATATATAGAGAGAGAGAGAGAGAGAGAGAGAGAGATATGTGTAGTATATATATATATTATATATATATATGTATATATATAGATATAGATATATATAAGTATGTATGTATGTATCATCATCGTCATCGTTATCAACATTCTTCTTAGAAACCACATCTCAGCTGCCTCAACCTTGTTCTGGCTTTGCTTGTTGACTCACAAACGTGTAACATTATCGGTTCTATATAACATTCAAGAACTCTCTTCCTGATGTTAATTGATAGGCATTTGTTGGTAAGAATGCATTTTCATTTTCTTGAATGCTGTTTTGGCTTGTCCGATTCTGTTGGCTATTTCTGTTGTGCATCGTCGTCTGGTGAGACGATCGTTCCCAGATATTTAAACTTATCAACCTGTCCCAAGGTTGTGCTCTTTGCTCTTATTTTGCATGAGGGGATTTTTTTTTTACTGATTACCATGACTTCAGTCTTCTTGCTTTAGCTGTATGTAAACGAATTGTCTAAGCAATGAATATCTACACTGCTCACAAAGAGATCCCGACCAGAATCTAATGACACATGCTGTTTAACTTACCCATGTGCCCAGGTTGTTTTCGCGAGGCCATTTTGAAGTCTGAAGGTTCGGATGTGGACGAACTGGCCGACAGGTGTTTCCGTGAGGCGTTCAAATCTCACATGAAGCAAGGATCAGCGTTCTATAAGTCCAAAGCCAAAGGACAGTCGACAGATCAGCAGCTCCAGCAGCCTGAGCTGACTGTTCTGGAAGCATTGCAAAAGAAACTGGTGAGTATGATAACAGTGATAATGGTAAGGCACTTTATTTTTATTTTCGTTTGTTAGATTTGCATTTTATTTTATTTTATTTTTAGCTTTATCAAGTAGATTGTTAGCAACAACAGACATGGAAAATTGACCAAACACTATTACATTCTGTCTTTGCATTTAAACTGTTGGTAAATAAGATTACGAGGAACTGACAGAAATCATCAGTAGTTTCAATCACAAAATACCTTACAACCATGAAATTTACCCAGAAGCACAGCTTAATGCGAGTTAACTATGGTTCACAGATATAAAGCAAAATTTTTAATGAAATTGGATGGGGCACTGTTATATCAAGCATATATTAGTATATCAAGTACAGGCATAGATGATATTTCTCACGCTTCACATCTGAACCAAACTGTACTTTTAAGTACATAATCAACCCATGTTTTGCGAGGAAATTACTGTAAAGTACGTCCAAATACGAGGTACGTTCCTTTGATTTAAATCTGAATTTCGTTTACTAACTAAAAGAAAAAATGTGTGCAGTTCTGCATGCATAATTATGTTTTATATGACAATAATGATTATGAACTCTCCCGTCCATGCGACGGATAAGAAGGCATACTGGTCTGCGGGGCCTTCATGTGGAAGAGAATACAACTATAAAGGCGCATATTCTTCTACAAGTACAGCATGGGAAAGAATAGTACGACCCATGCCCATTGTAAAGCTTTGTGTATTTCCTCAGAAAAATAGAGATGGCTAATATTGTTGGACCTTGATATTGTTGTTGTCGCTTTTCTTTTCATTCCTTTTCTCACATTGGACACAGCAGCAGGGAAGTTTCAGTCTTTACCTCATAAGTTTTGTATCTGGTGTTTGTTTGTAATCTTACGCTTGACAAAGGACAGTTGGCCGAAAATTTGCGCATGTCTTGTCTTGTTATATTAAATACGCGTTCGTATTCTTCTTTCGTGTTTTTTTCTGGTTCCTGTTTGCTTGAATTCGGGCAGTCACATTTATTTTGGATTGCTTTTCTTGTTTTTGTTATTGGTTTAAACACATATCTATTTCGGATATTTTTGACATCAAGTAATGTCGCAATTTCTTTTTTACTTCAAACAGTTTAGTTGTTGTTTGTATATCTAGTCGTTTTAGAGAGAGAGAGAGAGTGGTGAGTGTGGTGTGTGTGTGTCGTGTGTGTCTGTCTGTGTGTCTGTGTGTTCTGTGTGTGTGTTGTGTGTGTTCTGTGTGTGTTGTGTGTGTGTGTGTTGTGTGGAGGTGTGTGTGTGTGTGTGTGTGTTTTTTTTTTATGCCCTTGTTGCTGTTGCTGGTAGTGGTGGATGTGTTTCTTGTTGATGTGTTTCCCTGTGTTTGTGATCTGTGTGTATGTGTGTTTTTATGTGTGTGTGTAGTTTTCTTTTTTTTTGATTCATTTTTGTATTTTGGTGGTATGTGGTAGCGATGTTTGTCTTTTCTGTTTTCTTGTGTTTCATCGTGATGTATTGTGATAATGTATTGTTATTTATTCAAATTTTTTTTCTTGTTTTGTTTGTGTGTGTGTTTTTCTGTGATGTGCGTGAGTTTATGTTTGTGTCTGTGTGTGTTTCGAGTAGTGTGTAGTGTTAGTATAGGTGTGTTTTTTTGGTGTGTGTGTGTGTTGTGTGTGTGTGTGTGTGTGTGTGTGTGAGTGTGTGTGTATGTGTGTGTGTGTGTGTGTGTGTTGTGTGTGTGTGTGTGTGTGTTGTGTGTGTGTGTGTGTGGTGTGATGTGTGTGTGGTGTGTGTGTGTGTGTGTGTATGTGTGGTGTGTGTGTGTGAGTGTGTGTGTGTGTATGTGTGATGTGTGTGTGGTTGTGTGTGTGTGTGTGTGTTGATGTGTGTGTGTGTGTGTGTTGTTGTGTGTGTGTGATGTGTGTGTGTGTGTGTGAGTTGTTGTGTGTGTGTGTGTGTGTTGTAGTGTGTGTGTATGTGTGTGTTGTGTGTGTGTGTGGTGTGTATGTATGTGTGTAGTGTGTGTGTGTTTGTGTGTGTGCGTGCGTGCGTGTGTGTGTGTGTGTGTGCCTTTGTGTGTGTGTGTGTGTGTGCCTTTGTGTTCGTTCCTTGATTTAACGTCTTTTCACTATGAGTGATATTAGATATTTGTGTGTGTGGTTGTGTGTGTGTGTGTGTGTGTGTGTGTGTGTGTGTGTGTGTGTGTGTGTGTGTTGTGTGTGTGTGTGTGTTCCTTGTCCTGTCACTATGCTTATCTCTCCTGCCTTTCCTTCGCTCTCTCTCTCTCTCTCTTTCTCTGTCTCTCTGTCTCTCTCTCTGTGTCTCTGTCTGTCTGTCTGTCTCTCTCTCTCTCCCTCCCTCTCTCTCTCTCTCTCTCTCTCTCTCTCCCTCCCCCTCTCTCTCTCTCTCTCTTTCTTCCCTCTGTCGCACCTGCTCCATAAATTGGTATTTTCTAATTCGAGACAGATATGTTGATTACCAACGACAAATTTGAAAAAAAGAATGGCATATCTTAGTCAATACCTTCTACCGTTGGAATATAAAGTATCATTGTCATTGTCATTGTTGTTGTCATCGTCATTGTCATTGTCATTGTCATCGTCATTGTCATTGTCATTGTCTCTCTGTTTCTATCTCTTTCCCTCTCTTTCTCTCTCCCTCCTTCCCTCCCACCCTCTCTCTCTCTCTCTCTCTCTCTTTCTCTTCTCTCTCCCTATTTCTCTTTCTCTCTCTGTCTCTCTCTTTCTGTCCCTCTCTCTTTCTCTCTGTCCGTCTGTCTCTCTCTGTTCTCTCTCTCTATTTCTTTCTCTCTCTGTTTCTGTCTCTGTCTTCTCTCTCTCTCTCTCTCTGTCTTGGTCTCTCTCTGTCTCTCTTTCTGTCTCTCTCATTCTCTCTCTCTCTCTCTCTGTCTCTCTGACTCTCTGTCTCTCTCTCTCTCTGCGTGCGCGCAGCGTCTGTGAGTGTGTGTGAGCGTGTGTGTGTGTGTGTGTGTGTGTGTGTGTGTGTGTGTGTGTGTGTGTGTGGTGTGTGTGTGTGTGTGTGTGTTGTGTGCGTATGAGAAAGAGAGAGAGTGTGTGTGTATGTGTGTGTATATATGTGTGTGTGCGCGCGCGCGCGCGCGCGCGTGTGTGTGTGTGTGTGTGTTGTGTTTGTGTGTGTGACAAAGCTGCAAGAAAAGGATGATGGGGGCACAACGTGGCCAGTTTTTTAATCATATATTTTTAACGTTTGTCGTGGTGTGTGTGTATGTGTGTGTGTATGCAAACACACACACACACACACACACACACACACACACACACACACACACAACACACAACAACAAGACGCACACGCAGGCATTTCAAAGCGCTTTGTAATGAACTATCAGTACCATCAGTATTTGCACAATCCATGATGAGAAGTAGTGCCAAGAGGCGTCGTTTCTGTTTTGACTGTGTTCAACTTGAGTTTGTTTATGTTTATCCAAGACAACACATCTTAAACATTTGACTGAATGCTGGATTGAACCGAGGAGAAAATATTTGGTGGAGATATTTTTGACAGTTTTGTGTCTTTTTGCATGCAGGATCCTTAACGCGCAATTTTGACGTCCTGTATGTGTGTGTGTGTGTATACATGCACACGAATGGGGTGTAGGCACTCTGCGCACGTATCCATACGTAACGGATTTAGGCGTTAACATCTGTACGCATATTGACCTGGGAGTTTGGAAAAAAAATCTTCATCCTTTATCTACCAAGCGGCAGGTGCCCAGGCAGGTCGAACTCAGATCTTCTGTTTTAGAAGCTCAGTGTCTTACCCACAAGACTATAGCGCCTGTACCTTGTTTATCTATTGACGTTGTAATGTCATACAGTATCGATTGTTATCTGTTTTCAGACGCTTGGTCTCCGCTTTGCTCCCCCGGTCCTGATCCACAGGCTTCAAGTAAGTGATATACACACTCTTCACAGTACTGCTGGCCATGTTGTCATCATCATCATCAGGTGCCTTGCCGCATGGCGTTGGCGATCATGGACTTCCATCTGTCTCTATCTCTTGTTGCCTCAAGCACCTCTTCCACCCTCCTTGTCTTCAGCTACTCTGCAAGTCCGTCTAGTATCTTCTCCCTGGGTCTACCTGGTGCTCTTTTTCCCTCCAGCTTTCCCGTTGTGACAGGTGCTCCAATTTCCCTTTCCTCATAAAATGGCCTGTAAATGTTGCCTGTCTTTTCCTAATCTTCCTTATGAATGATCTACTTGCTGTGTGAAATCCTTATATTATACATCTTGCTGATGCACAGGGCTTAAGCCTATGTGCTGATATAGGGCATCTGCCATGATCACTTTGGATCTTCTCCGTCATATGGCATCTGTGGTGTCAGCGTGTATGGAATTTTATTCCGAGCGCGGAGATGTTCATTTGACAAACCGAAACTGAAACTGGGAAAGCATTCGCTGTTCATCCAATATCATGCTTGTATTATGCAATCAGTATGTTAGTTTATTTAGTTGCTTTCATTAAGTGACACATTTTGGCGTCATGTAATCATTCAGTGTTTTATACATTCCATGTCATCATCCTGTATGTTACAGTTTTCATATACTGACTTAATGTCGTCATTTTGTGTTGTATACTGGTCTTCATGTACTGATTTAGTGTCATCATTCTGTGTTCTTCACTAGTTCTCATATATTGACTTAGTGTCCTCATTCTGAGTCTTAGAGTCCTCATGTACTGACTTAATCTCACCATTCTGAGTCTTATAGTCCTTTTGTATTGACCTAATGTCGTCATTCTGTGTTCTACTCTGGTCCTCATATACTGACTTAATGTCGTCATTCTGTGTTCTACTCTAGTCCTGATATACTGACTAAATGTCATCAATCTGTGTTCTACTCTGGTCCTCATATACTGACTTAATGTCGTTATTCTGTGTTCTACTCTGGTCCTGATATACTGACTTAATATCATCAATCTGTGTTCTAATCTGGTCCTCATATACTGACTTAATGTCGTCATTCTGTGTTCTACTCTGGTCCTCATATACTGACTTAATGTCGTCATTCTGTGTTCTACTCTAGTCCTCATATACTGACTTAATGTCGTCATTCTGTTCTACTCTGGTCCTCATATACTGACTTAATGTCGTCATTCTGTGTTCTACTCTGGTCCTCATATACTGACTTAATGTCGTCATTCTGTGTTCTACTCTAGTCCTCATATACTGACTTAATATCATCAATCTGTGTTCTACTCTAGTCCTCATATACTGACTTAATGTCATCAATCTGTGTTCTACTCTGGTCCTCATATACTGACTTAATGTCATCAATCTGTGTTCTACTCTGGTCCTCATATACTGACTTAATGTCATCAATCTGTGTTCTACTCTAGTCCTCATATACTGACTTAGTATCATCAATCTGTGTTCTACTCTGGTCCTCATATACTGACTTAATATCATCAATCTGTGTTCTACTCTGGTCCTCATATACTGACTTAATGTCATCAATCTGTGTTCTACTCTGGTCCTCATATACTGACTTAATGTCATCAATCTGTGTTCTACTCTTGTCCTCATATACTGACTTAATATCATCAATCTGTGTTCTACTCTGGTCCTCATATACTGACTTAATGTCGTCATTCTGTGTTCTACTCTGGTCCTCATATACTGACTTAATGTCGTCATTCTGTGTTCTACTCTGGTCCTCATATACTGACTTAATGTCGTCATTCTGTGTTCTACTCTAGTCCTCATATACTGACTTAATGTCGTCATTCTGTTCTACTCTGGTCCTCATATACTGACTTAATGTCGTCATTCTGTGTTCTACTCTGGTCCTCATATACTGACTAAATGTCGTCATTCTGTGTTCTACTCTAGTCCTCATATACTGACTTAGTATCATCAATCTGTGTTCTACTCTGGTCCTCATATACTGACTTAATGTCATCAATCTGTGTTCTACTCTGGTCCTCATATACTGACTTAGTATCATCAATCTGTGTTCTACTCTGGTCCTCATATACTGACTTAATATCATCAATCTGTGTTCTACTCAGGTCCTCATATACTGACTTAATGTCGTCATTCTGTGTTCTACTCTAGTCCTCATATACTGACTTAATGTCGTCATTCTGTGTTCCATATACTGACATAATGTCGTCATTCTGTGTTCTACTCTAGTCCTCATATACTGACTTAATGTCGTCATTATGTGTTCTACTCTGGTCCTCATATACTGACTAAATGTCATCAATCTGTGTTCTACTCTGGTCCTCATGTACTGACTAAATGTCATCAATCTGTGTTCTACTCTGGTCCTCATATACTGACTTAATATCATCAATCTGTGTTCTACTCTGGTCCTCATATACTGACTAAATGTCATCAATCTGTGTTCTACTCTGGTCCTCATATACTGACTAAATGTCATCAATCTGTGTTCTACTCTGGTCCTCATATATTGACTTAATGTCGTCATTCTTTGTTCTACTCTGGTCCTCATATACTGACTTAATGTCGTCAATCTGTGTTCTACTCTGGTCCTCATATACTGACTAAATGTCGTCAATCTGTGTTCTACTCTGGTCCTCATATACTGACTTAATGTCGTCAATCTGTGTTCTACTCTGGTCCTCATATACTGACTTAATGTCGTCAATCTGTGTTCTACTCTGGTCCTCATATACTGACTTAATGTCGTCATTCTGTGTTCTACTCTGGTCCTCATATACTGACTTAATGTCGTCAATCTGTGTTCTACTCTGGTCCTCATATATTGACTTAATGTCGTCATTCTGTGTTCTACTCTGGTCCTCATATACTGACTTAATATCATCAATCTGTGTTCTACTCTGGTCCTCATATACTGACATAATGTCGTCATTCTGTGTTCTACTCTGGTCCTCATATACTGACTTAATGTCGTCATTCTGTGTTCTACTCTGGTCCTCATATATTGACTTAATGACATCATTCTGTATCTTATAATCCTTATGTATTGACTTAATGTCGTCATTCTGTATTCTATACTAGTCCTTATTTATTGGCTTAATGTCCTCATTCTATGTCTTATAATCCTTAGATATTATCCTTATATATTGACTTAATGTCATCAGCCTGTGCTGTACACTAGTCCTCATATATTGATTTAATGTCATCATTCTGTTTCACAGTGCCTATTATATATAATCACTTAATGTATGACAACCATATCAAAGAGTATAGTACCTACGGAAAGAGCAGTCACTGCTTCTTAGCACCCACCAAACAAAGTGGCCCTCGCTCACCGGCTGGAGCAGGCGGCCGCACCCTTTTCCAGACGTAAACACCGGTGTGTTGCCTGTGTTTGTAAAGCACGGTGGGCAGAAGACGGATGCTTTAGAGATGTTGTATATTTTAGAGGTCAGCGAGTTTTCATCATACACACACACACATACACACACACACACACACACACACACACACACACGCGCGACAAACATTTGTAGTCTATTTATTCCGTTGGCAAAATCGCATATTGACCGAGATAGATGATTCACATGAACTTGTAATTGTTTGAGGGTTCATAAGTGTATTTAATTAAGGACTGATCTTAGGCAAGCTCCTGTGACATTGATCCAAGCGCGCTCTCTCTCTCTCTCTCTCTCTCTCTCTCTCTCTCTCTCTCCTCTCTCTCTCTCTCTCTCTCTCTCTCTCTCCCTCTCACTCACTCTCTCTCATTCTCATTTTCTCTCTCTCTCCCTCATTTTCTTTCACAAACACACACACAGAGCACATACATTCACAGAGAGAGAGAGACAGACAGACAGACAGACAGAGAGACAGAGACAGAGAGAAACACACACACACAAAGATTAACTGATCGATTTCACAAACATCAAAGAACTTCGCGAATGTCTCACACAAGAAGACTTACGAATGCTTTGTCTGTCTGTCTGTCTGTCTGTCTGTCTCTCCCTCTCTCTCTCCCTCCCCCTCCCTCCCTCCCTCCCTCTCTCATATCTTAAGTTGTGTGTATGTGTGAGTGAGTGAGTGAGTGTGTATGTGCGTGCGTGTGTGTGTGTGAGAGAGAGAGAGAGAGAGTGTGTGTGTGTGTGTGTGTGTGTGTGTGTGTGTGTGTGTGTGTGTGTGTGTGTGTGTGTGTGTGTGGGTCATTGGTTTAATGTCTATTCACTTAGTGATTTTAGACCCAAAAAAAAGTATTAAAATAGTATACAAAAAAGAAAAGAAAACGACG
>CM060306.1:54262235-54282235 GCA_030674185.1 Monoplex corrugatus | reverse complement strand
CCATCTTTCTTTCCTTCCCCCCCACCCTTCATTTCTCCATTCTTCATTCCTTTCGTTTTTCCTTTCTTTCTTCCTTTTTCCCATACTTGTTTTATCCTTGCCTTGCTTCTTTCCTTCCATCCAGCCTTTTTTTTCTTCCTTTTACTTATACCATTCGTTTGTTTTTCTTCAGGCCCTTTCACCCGGTAAAGCAGGTCCCGTGGCCAAAAGGTCCAGAGAAGATAGGGTCAGTAGAACGCGGATTGACAGGGGCCAAAGACCAAGCCAAACTGCACCAACTCTTCGGGTATATATTACTTTATAATATCCGATCTATAGTTTGATCATACATCAACATATATATATATATATATATATGGTCTTCAAGGGGTCGGACCTGGGAAATAATCTGTCTGTCCAATGATTTTATACCAAGGCAGCCGGGTAATGCTCTGTCTGATATTCACAATTTTCAACTGCCGTGGGATCTTAAGCGTGCACAGCCTAGAAGGCACACGGGTCCGACTCGTTTTTCGTCCCCTTCCGTCAAACTGAGGAGAAAAGTCGAGGCCTCTACGGGGAGCGAACCCTAGAACTTCGAGTTTAGTTATTGGCAGGCCAACGTTTGAACCATTCTGCCACTCTTTTCCACAATAGTGATGTACCGTATATATTACGAGTGTGTGCGAGAGTGCTTGTTTTTCGACAGTAATGATGTAACGTATATGTTATGCGTGTATGTGTCATAGTGCTTGTCTTTTGACAATTATGATGTAACGTATATATTATGTGTGTGTGCGAGAGTGTTTGTCTTTCGACAATTATGATGTAACGTATATATTATGTGTCTATGTGTGATATTGCTTGTCTTTCGACAATAATAATGTAACGTACATATTATGTGTGTGTGCGAGAGTGTTTGTCTTTCGACAATTATGATGTAACGTATATATATTGTGTGTATGTGCGATAGTACTTGTCTTTCGAGAATAATCAGGTAACGTATATACTATGTGTGTGCGCGCGAGAGTGATTGTCTTTTGACAATGACCATGTACCGTATATATTATGTGTGTATGCGAGAGTCTTTCGACAATGACCATGTAACTTATATATTATGTGTGTATGCGAGAGTGCTTGTCTTTCGACAATAATGATGTAACGTATATATTATGTGTGTATGTGAGAGTGCTTGTCTTTTGACAGTAATCATGTAACGTATGTATTATGTGTGTATGTGAGAGTGCTTGTCTTTCGACAGTAATCATGTAACGTATATATTATGTGTGTATGTGAGAGTGCTTGTCTTTCGACAGTAATCATGTAACGTATATATTATGTGTGTATGTGAGAGTGCTTGTCTTTCAACAGTAATCATGTAACGTACATATTATGTGTGTATGTGAGAGTGCTTGTCTTTCGACAGTAATCATGTAACGTATATATTATGTGTGTATGCGAGAGTGCTTATCTTTCGACAGTAATCATGTAACGTATATATTATGTGTGTATGTGAGAGTGCTTGTCTTTCGACAGTAATCATGTAACGTATATATTATGTGTGTATGTGAGAGTGCTTGTCTTTCGACAGTAATCATGTAACGTACATATTATGTGTGTATGTGAGAGTGCTTGTCTTTCGACAGTAATCATGTAACGTATATGTTATGTGTGTATGTGAGAGTGCTTGTCTTTCGACAGTAATCATGTAACGTATATATTATGTGTGTATGTGAGAGTGCTTGTCTTTCGACAGTAATCATGTAACGTATATATTATGTGTGTATGTGAGAGTGCTTGTCTTTCGACAGTAATCATGTAACGTATATATTATGTGTGTATGTGAGAGTGCTTGTCTTTCGACAGTAATCATGTAACGTATATATTATGTGTGTATGTGAGAGTGCTTGTCTTTCGACAGTAATCATGTAACGTATATATTATGTGTATATGTGAGAGTGCTTGTCTTTCGACAATAATCATGTAACGTACATATTATGTGTGTATGTGAGAGTGCTTGTCTTTCGACAGTAATCATGTAACGTATATATTATGTGTGTATGTGAGAGTGCTTGTCTTTCGACAGTAATCATGTAACGTATATATTATGTGTGTATGTGAGAGTGCTTGTCTTTCGACCGTAATCATGTAACGTATGTATTATGTGTGTGTGCGAGAGTGTACGTTTCTCGACAATTATTGTACATACAACAAAAGCTTTGTGCTTGAATCATTAGAATTTACAAGAACACATCATCACCTCCCCTTCTCTTTCCTGTCCTATTTGTTCCTGACAGTCTGTGTATGTAAATGTGTGTCTGTGTGTGTGTGCTTGTGCGTGTGTGTGTATGTGTGAGTGTGTGTATATGTGAGTGTGTGTGCGCTAGCACGCGTACGTGTTTGTACGTGTGCGTGCGTGCGTGCGTGTGTGTGTGTGTGTGTGTGTGTGTGTGTGTGTGTGTGTGTGTGTGTGTGTGTGTGTGTGTGTAATTGTGTGAGAGAAACAGAGAGAGAGAGAGAGAGAGAGAGGAACAGGTTCTCGAAATAAGTATATTTCCTGCACGTGGTGACAGGTTGTCAGTAGAGAAGAAAAGGAGCCAGTGAAAGAGCCAGTGAAGAAACGAGAAAAGGAAACACTGATGGAGCCAATACAGGAACCAGTACAGGAGCCAGTAACAGAGCCAGAAAAGGAGCCAGAAAAGGAGCCAGAAAGATCGCCGCTACCGGCCGACCTTCCAGCCGTACCACTTCCAGCCGTACCACTTCCACCACTTCCACCAATTCCATCCAAACCGCCCACGAAAACCCGGCCCAAGCGAATGCCTATTGCCAAGCCACTGACAATGGCGAAACGAACAGAAGCAGAAGAAGAAGTTCCAGAACCAGAAAGTGTCGCCATCACACCGACAGAAACCTCTCCACTTCCACAAGCAGAATCTGATGCGTCCGAAACGTCTTCGGGCAGAGCCACCAAAGATAGCTTTGTATACAGACACGCTAAGTCCATGTTAGCAGGAGAGACGAGCGTAAAGAAACAACTACCGTCGCAGGAGTCGAAGTCAACAGGTGAAGGCATCGACGATACAAAAGGCAAAAAGCTCTTAAAAGACAGAAGGTCGGAAGATGGAAAAAGCACGCAACTCGAACGACCGAAAAAGATAAAATCGGCCCAAAGTGATTCAGCAGAACGACTTCACAAGACCAAGTTTTTCAAGAGTGGCAACCGATTTTCTGTTCTTCTTGACAGTGTCAAAGACAGAGCAGATGTTCGCAAGACGACCCTAAAACAGATAAAGGAGAAAGAAGGCGCTGCACCTGAACAGTATGTAACAGAAGAGGAAAGTATGGTGACAATTGCTTCAAGGCAGTCACTCAGTACACAGTCTGATATCAAAGTAGAGGAGGCTGCTGTCATTAGTGTCAGAGTCAGTCCCACAGACAAACTCCTGCTGTCAGACGACAAGATTGCAGGTGTAGTTCAGAGGTCTAAACACAAACAACGGTCTCGCCCAGAAGAGAAAGGCAAACAGGCGTTGAAGATAACTGAACATAAGTTTACGTTTTTAGAAGAAACATTAATAGACAGTCTAAAAGATGTCACTACAATCATCCGCGAATCTGAGCTAGGAAAAGACAAGATGAGCGACACACAGGCTGCTAAAAAAAGTCCGCAGCCTGCGAAGACTGCAACCAGCGTAGCCCATAAGACGGACACAGCTAGAACCTTAATAGATACAGTCACCGACCTTTCATCTTCAAGAGAGTTAAGCTCGTCAGTCGAAATGAAAAGTAACGTTTCCTTTTCAACATTTGAACAAATACTGGCTGAAGCCCAGACCAAATTGGAAGGAAAAGAACGTGACCAAAAAGGACGACTCGAATCACATGAAATGCTTTCCCCCGTAGACAAAGTTGAAAGACACCCAGACCAGGAAGGACGTGGGCCAGAGGCAGAGTTGCCGACTGAATTTAAACCACGACAGGACGACCTCGTTCCTCAGCTGGAAAAGGAAGAGCAAGTGAAGAAAAAAGCTGCGGAAGACGATGAGGTCTTTATCTCTCATGAAGTGGATCTGTCAGGTTTAAGTGAGTCGTTGGTTCAGAAAGAAATAAGCTTAGAAAGTAGCATTTCAAAGGGTGCTGTGTCAAGCACACAGGATGTTGATGTCGTTACAGAGATATCCAAAGAGAGCAGAGAGTATATGCCTGTACTGTTGCCAAGCACACAGGATGTTGATGTCGTTACAGAGACATCCAAAGAGAGCAGAGAGTATATGCCTGTACTGTTGCCAAGCACACAGGATGTTGATGCCGTTACAGAGACATCCAAAGATGAGCAAGAGAGTATATGCCTGTACTGTTGCCAAGCACACAGGATGTTGATGCCGTTACAGAGACATCCAAAGAGAGCAGAGAGTATATGCCTGTTACTGTTATGCCAAGACACAACAGGATGTTGTTGCCGGGGTTACGTACAGAGACATCCAAAGGAGAGAGAGAGAGTATATATGGCCCTGTTACTGTCGATATCTCAACCAAGTCAACAAGAAGTAGAAAGAGGACAACAGCAGACGCTACCGGGTGTTTTTGAGGAAGCACAAGCAGAAGTGCCTTCAGGCGTGCAACATTTGATCGACAGTTCTTCCGTCCGCCTTCCTTCACCCAGCTTTGGTCAAGTTCCACCATCAACACCAGCCCTGTCCTTCTTTGTGGAAAAGGAACTGCAACAAAAACCACAAAAAATGGTACAAATAGATGAAAGCGCAGAACAACTCAGTCCGAGACCGTCAAGCTTGCCTGAGCTTGAGCGCTACATGGAGGAGAAATTTGGGCTCACAACGAAAGACCGAACGCTATTGGAAACGCAGAAATCCACCATCAAGGCAGAATTATCTAAAAGTGAACAGGTGACTGCCAAGACCAAACGTTTGCTATTTCTTTGTGACAAATATGACCCTAAGCGGGTTGCCGATACAAAAGAAGCAGGTACCGATACGGACCGTCATCCGAAAGAAATGATCATCAAGAAATTGTCTCGTCCGAAAAAGGGAAAGGAGATACACAAACGGCAACACGTTTTAGAGAAACACGAGGTGGAGCAATACGTCGAACCCCGCAAAGTGAATGTTCCTGTTACTTTGTGGAACAAGAAAATACTGAATGCATACAGGAAAGTGTGGAAGGTATCCCCCGTGTGTCCTGAGTTAGGTCACAAGATGAAAAAAGCAGTTTCACAAGACCAACGCCAAAGCTTTCTGGGGGAAAAGAGAAACAGTCACGTGCCGTTTGCCCAGAAGACACAGAAGGTACGCTATAAGAACATGCGGATTTTTTTTCATGAGATAATTACATGCAATGTAAATAATCACTTTCACGATTCACACAGTCATCATTCTCATGGTCTGTTGAAAATTGAAAAAAAAATAACCGTCAGCATAAGGACTATTGTCTGTTGTTTTCTTTCTGTTAATGATAACTTGAAATCTGTTGCATGTTAACTTTTGTGTCAGTTAGTGGTTAACAATTACCGGTGCAGCTTTGAGAACATTCACCAACAATGCCGGGATTCTGAAAACACGACCGTAGTGTATTCCAAAATACAAACTTCGAAAAATGCCGAGCTCATCTTTGATCTGGTTATAATTTCAAGTGGAATATCGATGCAATAAGTCACCTACGTAATCAGTGCCTATTTGAGCCCATATTAACAGGAAAAGACATTGCTTTGATATTTTATGTACTTATAGTTCCAGATACATTATACTCATATATTTGTTTCTGTATGTTCAAAACAGATGTTCAACTGTATCATAAGGCAATTCAAAAAACAAACAAACAAAACAAGACTATGTGAATTTCAATGAAAAAATATAACACTTACCAAACAACATTCTGTTGAGAGAAGTAGGCATAACGGAAATTTTTAAGTATAAGAAGTATTGTGAAAATGATTGTGTAGAACATTTTTTCTTCTTTCATTATTAACGAAAAGCTTAAGTTTGGTCATCTGTCGAAGAAAATATTAAGCAAAATTCAGGGTTAAGGTGAAGTTAGGTGCGGATGTTGTGCTGCTTGGTTATGATAGTAAACAAGAATGTTGCGTTCAGCAGAGTTGTACATTAATCATAATAATACTAACAGCGAAAATGTCTATCGGAATGTTTAGATATAGGAAAACTGTAAATATCGCAAGGCTCTTGAATCCCATTTGTCTCTGAGAAATATTACGTAATCCTTTAAACATATATTTTGCTCTTTTGTCACTAAATGTCAAGGTTTTTCTCCAAAACCTGAGAGGCCTTTGAGGAGCAAGGTGTCAGAGACCATAATATTTCTCGATACCAACAATATGAGGGCTGTGCTCGTCTCTCCTCTCCTTCTGCTTTACCTTCCCAATCCCACAAAAGGACAAATGCCCATTTATAGCCGAATAGAAAAGGGCAGTTTGTTTTGCAAGCCAGTTGGCGGATCTGATAGCCCATCTCCGTGGCAACCACGATCGATCGCTTTGAAACTATTTCCCTCAGTTTGTGTACGGTGGTTTTTTGTTGTTGTTGTTGTTGTTGGCTTTTGTTTTTTGTTTTTTGGAGTTTTTTTTCTTAAAGATTAAACATTGCAACAATGCAAGGTAGTCTTTGTCGATTGTATGCGTATGCTTGGTGCGTGAATGCGCTTTGATTTGAAATGTCAAGATTTGGTTCTGTATAAATATTGTTATGATGATTGGTAGTAGTAGTAGTAGTAGTAGTAGTAGTAGTAGCAGTAGTAGTAGTAGAAGTAGTAGTAGTAGTCGTAGTAGTTGTATTTTTATTATCATTAATATTAGTAGTAGTAGTAGTAGTAGTAGTAGTAGTAGTGGTAGTAGTAGTAGTAAGCTCGGCTTTCGGGAGCTGGTGCTCTAATCACTACATTGTTCCAATACTATACATAAAAACATCTGTTTTGAGTTCCATCAAAGCATGGAGGTTGAATTATGAACCTCTCCTTCAAAAATGTGCACCTGAAGTGGTATGCCCCAGTAGTTAAAGCACGTGTAATGAATGCGAGAAACCCGGGTACGATTCCTCGATCGAGTAGGGATTTCTCACCCTCCACACCCCCATCCCCACCCCACACCCCCACCCCCACCCCCACCCATCCATCAACTAGATCGTAAATGGTGGTCTAGGTGCTAAATCTTTCGGATGAGACGAAAAACCGAGGTCCCTTGTGCAACATGCACTCAAGGCACGACAAGGAAGGAGTTGTCCTGGAAAAATTATGTAGAAATAAACATGTCTTAGGAAAACAGAAATACGCGCATAAAGAAAAGAAAGAAAAAGAATAGGTGGCACTACACAGCGGCGACTTGCTCTGCCTGCAGAGAGCAGTCCGAATTTCACATTATGACTGACAATAAAGAAAAGTTATGCAAAAAGTATGCGAAAAACTAAATAACCAAAAAAACGTTACGAGCAGAATCAGTAGCATGATATCGTAAACAGGCTTTCGCTCCCTTCTCTATTACATCTATGGGCGAAGTTCTTTGCCTTCACACCATCTGGACTGTGAATGCTTGACTCTTGACATGGAATGGAAACTTTTCAAAGCATAATTATTGGGGATTTCCTATCCACTTCACTAGGGGTCGTGCTTGCAGTTCGACGGGAAGGATTATGTCTTCTGATCAGCTGTTGTAGACACATTAGACCCTGATACTAAGGAATGGTTTTCGCTGTGCTCTTATTGTGCCATTACAATGTTCTAACCCAGGATGGATAAGTGTTAGGACAAAATATCCGGGATACGGAAAACAAGCAGGATAAAATGTCATGAACTAAGTAAAACAACAGGACAAAGTCATCAATCAGGAATTGTGGCCAAGGTGTGGAAATGGGAATTCAAAGCATTAACCATTGCATCTTCAACAGTCTGTTTGTTTGAGTGTGTGTGTGTGTGTGTGTGTGTGTGTGTGTGTGTGTGTGTGTGAGTGTGTGTGTGTGTGTGTGTGCGTGTGGTGTGTGGTGTGTGAGTGTGTGTGTGTGTGTGTGTGTGTGTGTAACGGGATGTGTGTGTGTAACGCAGGGTGGGGGGTGTATGTGTGTATGTATTTGTGTAACGGGTGTGTGTGGTGTGCTCTGTGTGTGTGTGTGTGTGTGTGTGTGTGTGTGTGTGTGTGTGTGTGTGTTTTACGGTGTCTGTGTGGTGGGTGTGTGTGGTGTGTCTGTGTGTGGTGTTTCTGTGTGTTTTCTCTCTCTCTCTCTCTCTCTCTCTCTCTCTCTCTCTCTCTCTCTCTCTCTCTCTCTCTCTTTGTGTGTTGTGTGTGTGTGTGTTTTGTTTTGTGTATATTTTTTGTGTGTCTGTGTATATGTGTGTGTGTGTCTGTCTCTGTATGTGTCTGTGTCTGTGTGTGGGTGTAATGTTGTGTTCTGTGACAACTAAGGCAGAATCGAAATATTTTGTCCATTTGGTGGATTTAAGTTATTGGGGACAGTTACAGGTTTTTAGTTTAACAGGACAAGTTTACAATTCTAATCGGGCAATGTCCTGAGACCGACGCCTGGATGCAAGCACTGCCAATCATCAATATCTATCAATTCTGACCAGTCGCCGTGCTGTAGCGGTTAGCGCAACGGACTACCGACTGGATGGTTGTGGGTTCGAATCTCCATCAGTCCCTTCAAAAATGATTGTGGGATTTTTCGGCTCTAACATGCTTCTACCCAGAGTTGGGCGTGCTAAGGGCTCATTGGGAAGACTGGGGATGCGTCATTTAAGGTCTTGCTCAAGTCTTCTGACCAGCACCGCAGGTGTCTGTATCTCTCGGGCCTGATTGACGCCAGGATTTTTTATGATAGTAAGCGTAGAGTACATCCCTGTCACGTAGTCTCAATCGTAGACGGAAATCCATAGTATCATGATAATCATCCTCATAGACATCATCATCATTGCAATGTGAAAAACTGTTCCACCTTCTGTGGCCATTAAGGTGGCGTGGAAAATGGGACCAAAAAACGGTGAGCACAATGGTAGCCTCCCTGAGTGCAATGATCCCTATAAAATTAATATCTATCATTTTTTACGTTTTGACAGCTGCGGTGAGCACAAAGGTAACCTCCCTGAGTGCAATGATCCTTAAAAAAATATCTACCATTTCTACGTTTTGACAGCTGCGGTGAGCACAAAAGTAAAATCCCTGAGTGCCATGATCCTAAAAAAATCTATCATTTTTTACGTTTTGACAGCTGCGGTGAGTAGCACAAAGGTAACCTCCCTGAGTGCAATGATCCTAGAAAAAATATCTATCATTTCTACGTTTTGACAGCTTCGGTGAGCACAAAGGTAACCTCCCTGAGTGCAATGATCCTAAAAACACACACACACACACACACACACACACCACACACACATAACAATAAATATAATTATATATATATATATATATATATATATATATATATATATTTATTGTATCATTTCTACGTTTTGACAGCTTTACAGCGCCGCATCAAGAACGAAACTGACCTACTGTCCCTGCTGCAACTGCAGCGGATGATGTCTTCCTGTGTGTGGACTAAGGGCGAGGCAGGCCTAAGGGTAGCGCGTGGTGCCACAGTCCGCTCTCGCCGGTTCCGTCCACCCAGAATGGTTCCATCTGACGTCATCATGGCTCTGGACGGACGACTAGGCATGATTACCACACACCGGTGAGTTTTTTATATATATATATATACTGTTTCAAGTGCTTGTTTTAGGATTATAAAAATGTATTTTCTCTACTGAGCAATGTGTCTCGCATTTCTTCTTTTTTTTTTCTTTTTTATGAGCTAAAAATATGGTTGAAAACAATTCAACAATTGATATTTTTCATGCATCCATGTACATATATATATATACAGATATATGTAGATGTATGTATACATAATTATATATGTATTAACATATATGTGTATATACTTATGTATACACACACTCATGCCACACACACACGCACATACACACACACATACACACACACACATACACACACACTCACACACACACACACACACATATATATATATATATATATGATTTATGTATGGATGACTGTATGTACCCTTTAAGGTTTCAGTAGCCAAGCTTTGAACTAATTAAATCAAGTTGAATCGACTTTTTTTTCATCAGTTTATTTATTCAGCATTTCTTCAATAAACTGACAATCCACAAATACACAATATATCTTTTTAGCAAAATAAAAGATCTGCACCAATCATATGTTCATCATGATCCTATTACATACACAAATCTATTTGAAAATTTGTATTATAAAAAAAATGCTTTATGTCTTCATTATTTTTTGCCTTAAAAGATAGGTAAGGTTGAATCCCTACAACAGGAAACGTTCTTTACATGTAAGTTATAATATAACGACAGTGGGAGTTGAATTGATTTCAATTAAATCAAATCACTTATGTTCAACCACTGCCTTTGACGAGAGCAGCTAAAGCTAAAGACGAGTTTCAAACTGAACTGGATAGTGTCTATTCTGATAGGAGCTTTAGCGAGAGCAGCTACAGCTAAAGACGAGTTTCGACCTGTATTGAATATCTGCTCTGATAGGAACTTTGACGAGAGCAGCTACAGCTATAGACGAGTTTCAAACTGAACTGGATAGTGTCTGTTCTGGTAGGAACTTGACGAGAGCAGCTACAGCTATAGACGAGTTTCAAACTGAACTGGATAGTGTCTGTTCTGGTAGGAACTTGACGAGAGCAGCTACAGCTAAAGACGAGTTTCAAACTGAACTGGATAGTGTCTGTTCTGATAGGAACTTGACGAGAGCAGCTACAACAGAGAAGGAGTTTCGAACTGAATGGAATGTTTTCTGTTCTGATAGGGACTTTGGCGAGAGCAGCTACAACAGAAGACGAATTTCTAATTGAATTGAATGATGCCTGTTCTGATAGAGAATTTGGCGAGAGCAGATACGGGAAACTAAGCCTGCAGTGGACAACCAAGGTGCCCTGCATTCCAGTGGAGGGTCTGGAAAAGCGATGGAGAGAACTGGAACAGAGAGACCTCCACCACAGACAAGCTGTCAGCAGGGTGCCTCCTGGTCTGGCCCGGTCCTCCTCTGCTGTTGCTGCTGCTATGAGTGCAACTGATACTGGTGGTGCTGAGCCGGCGTCTGAACACTTTTCTTCTGGTCGGATTACCGTGACTAGCTCTGTACATATACATAAGGTTGGTGTGTTCGCTGATGTTATGCTTTGTCTGTTCTGTGTGTGTGCGTGAGTGTGTGTGTGTGTGTGTGTGTGTGTGTGTGTGTGTGTGTGTGTGTGTGTGTGTGTGTGTGTGTGTGTGTTGTTTGTTTGTTTGTTTGAAGGGTGTGACTGTGCCTATTCATTTGTAAAAAGAAATTTGACTGCCAGGGATGGCATTGCCTAACAGACTAAATGTCGGTACATTGTCACAGTCCCGAAAGAGGGGGAAGTAGGGTTGTCCAGTTTACTATGGTAAAAACGAGCAGAAAGACAAAAACAAGCAAATAAAATAGACCCTTTACCTGACAGAATCAAAACAAACTGTCTTATCTGGAACACAAAAACGAAACAGTTTCAGCTCAATTTCAATTTATCAAGATGACGTCTCCGTGCTCGGAATGAATTCCATAATGCACTAACATCACAGGTGCCATGTGACGGAGAAGATCCAGAATGATCACGGTACAAACCTTAAGCCTGCACATAATCCCAGGATCTGGCCAGGTCCTGAGGTCCTACCTTTAATAAATAGTTCTTTTATTCTGGGGTCGTAGGGGAGTGAGGTGATAGAGACCTCAACTTTTCCCAGGGCCAGCACCACGAGGGTGGCGTCCATCCCCTCTCCCTCGTTTCAAATTCATATCCATATTCCCATCTGTTTTATCAAGACTTCAGAAAGGCAAGAAGACTAATTTGTCTTCAATGGGTGGGACTGGGAAATCAGCCTGTCTCTCCAGTGTTTTTACCAAGGCAGCCGGACAATACCCGGCTCTTCACGATTTTCAACTGCCGTGGGATCTTTAACGTAAGCAGCCAGAAGGCACACGGGTCCGACTCGTTTTTCGTCCCCTTTCGAAGGACCAGGTGTTCAGTTCGATTTTCCCGTCAAACTGAGAAGAAAAGTCGAGGCCTCTACGGGGAGCGAACCCCGGAACCTCGAGTTTAGTTATTGGCAGGCGAACGTCTGAACCATTCTGCCACTCTTCTCCCCAAGCGAAACAGAGACCTTTGAAGAAGACGACGCTGAAATAAAGAAAATTGTGAATGTTGGGTATTTGGGGACAAGCTAGGTACCCTCCTAGAGCGTGCTGTCAGTATGTAGGTCCTTTACAAGAAAGGTTCTTTTGTTCCCGAAGCAGGTGACGATAGTTTTGTTCTGTATAGAACACTTCAGACCTGTTGCCCGGGATAGCGACCCATCTGAACATACATACCTTCCCTTTGAATGACTTAAATACTGACAGAGCGCTGTACAAGGTTCAGTCAGTCTGCTCCCTGATTCCTATATTTTTATTTCTTGTTTGTTTGTTTGTTTGTTTGTTTGTTTGTTTGTTTGTTTGTTTGTTGTTGTTTTTTAGTGTCAAAATGACATTTCTGTCTTTTTTTCTTTTTTTTTTCATCCATCATTCGAAATCTTTCACAATATTCGTAAGTTGGTTGGTCTACCTGTTTGACCATTTGGTTCCTTGGTTGATTTTACTTTGACTGCATGTTTGTTTGTTTTCGGAGGAGCAGGGTGTTTTGTTGATTGTTGTTGTTTTGTTTAGTTTTATTGTTTAAGCGTTTTCTTTGTTTATTTTTCTTTTTCTTTTTACCCATAAAATTATCGCTTTGTTTTTCAACCCCAAGATTGTCTGTGTTTTACAGAAAAGCGAGATGAAGCTGCCGAGTATAGTAGCGCCTCTTTCCACCAAAGCCATAGACAAGGAGGGAAGCTTCCTCCCAACCATACTACAGCATAGCAGTTTAGCAGTCATGCCGAAATCAGTCCAAGACGATGTCATGTACCGTCTGGGAATGAAACTGCGATAATGTTTGTACGAAGCTGTTACATCGAAATCGGGTGAGAGTGGGGGTTGGGGTGGGGGGATGGGGATGGCGGCTTACATATTACAAGTCTAAATCTGTTTCAACTCTACGCCTGTTTTAAGGCGAAGATGGATTCTTTTGTCTTTGTGTCATTTTAAAAAATGTTTTTGAAATTCGTTTTTTTTAACTCTTCCTGTTTTATGGAAGATTATTTGTCATTTATTTTTTTCGCACCCATTTTGCGTTTTGAAAACGGAGAATTGTTTAGATTGATCTGACTTAGTGCTGTGCCCGTATTATCTGTCTGTCTGTCTGTCTGTTTGTCTGTCTGTCTGTCTGCCTGTCTACCCAGACTGTTTACCTGCCTTTTTACCTCTCTGCATACTTGTCAGTTGTCTTTGGTCAGAATGTATAAGTAACAATTTTTGGATAGTAATTTTTGGATAGTTTATGGCATTTCTTGTATGTTTATAAATGGGTCTTAAACCAGTTTCCATGGCATGAGACGCCTGATGTTACAGATCTAATATTTCACGTTAGACTGGTACCACCCAACGTGTTTGCTTTACGATCAAAACAGACTGGAATGCCAGTATATCTGGGTCACAATCAAAACAGATTGAAGGAGCATCATGACTCGATTAAAAATCATTTTTTAAAACTTCAGAAATGGGAGAGTTTTAATATGGTTTAATCAGCTCTAAATTTCATTTATATTTTCCTATATTGGAAATGAAGAAGTTGGTTTGATTCGACAATTCTGGACTGTTAATATTGTGGTTTAATCAACTCTAATTTTACTTTTTATTTTCCCATATTGGAAACGCAGAAGTTGGTTTGATTCAAAAATTCTGAATTGTTTTTATTATTTTTATGAAATAAAAATGCACACAAAAAAGAAATAAAAATGGACAAGTGAATCAACGATTTTACAAGTTTAAATGACCATTATCTTTATGAACATTACCTATTATTATCATTGTTATTGGTATCATTACTATAGTCATATTATTAATGTTAGTAGGAGTAGTATCATTATTTTCCATTAATAGAGTAGATTATTATCATTATTGTTATTATTATTATTATCATTATATTATTACTACTACTTTTGTTATTATTATTATTATCATTGTTGTTATTATGATTATTATCATTATCGTTAGTATTAGTATTATCATTATTTATTATCATTATTATTATATAAAAAACTTACTTCCTTTTCTAAAATCTGTCTATGAAAGGGTATTTATGTAAGCTGTGATTAAAAGTTTATGGAAAATTGTTTCATAACTGTGTTCAGGTGCGCATGCTTGCACACTTGAATGTACGCGTGCGCGTGTGTGTATGTGCGTGTGTGTATGTGCGTGTGTGTTCCTCTGTATGTCTCTCTCTCTCTCTCTGTCTCTCTGTCTCTCTCTGTCACTCTCTCTGTCTCTCTCTCTCTTTCTCTGTCTGTCTGTCTGTCTCTCTGTCTGTCTGTCTGTCTCTCTCTGTCTCTCTCCCTCTCCCTCTCCCTCTCCCTCTCCCTTTCTCTTTCTCTCTCTCTCTCTTACTTTCTCTCTCTCTCTCTCTCTCTCTCTCTCTCAGTCTCTCTCACACGCACAGACACACACACACACTCTCTCTCTCTCTCTCTCTCTCTCTCTCTCTCACTCACTCTCTCTCACACACACAGACCACACACACACACTCTCTCTCTCTCTCTCTCTCTCTCTCTCTCTCTCTCTCTCTCTCTCTCCTCCCTCTCTCTCTCTCTCTGTGACGTGCACACGTACCCTGTGTTCTTGTGTATATGTAACACGCTAAATCACTAAGATCACATTTCTTCATCAACAGCTATCCAAGAACATACCGAACATAAGAGGTCTGCACTTGAAAGCGGTTGAACGAGACAGGCTGTCTAAAAAGTACACGTGGACTGACGAAAACGCTTAGTTTACTATCAAATCCGTTTTTGTTGTAGGCTGACTTGGCCCTGCTGATAGAGCCGTAGACTTGTTGTCTCGTGTTCAGTTCCAACCGGCAACATACAACCTGGCCTGTTCGCTCCACCTTCTTGATAGCGGGCCCCTGTAGCTCAGTTGGTTTGAGCGTCGGATTCACATTCTAATGGTTGTGGGTTCGAATCCCGGGGTGCGCTATATTAAAACTGTCACTTCTCACTGTCCCATCTTAACATCATCGTTGTTCTGGTGGTGTCAGTGTAGGATTTGATGAGTCCCCCCTTCCCCCACTTCCCTGGGATGGTTATCCCCGTCGGCCATATCACCTGAGGTGTGGGTGTCGACGTTAAACCTGAACCAAATCAATCAATAAATCAATCCCTTTTTAATACCCCAATCATTCTGGTTGTGTCAGCGTATTGTTTCATAAGGGCCCGTCCGCTTCTTTCCTTCAAGATTTTCATCATCATCACCAAGTGCATTGCCACATGGCGTTGGCGATCATGGCCTTCCATCTGTTTCTATCCCTTGTTGCCGCAAGCACATCTTCCACCCTCTCCGTCTTAAGCCACTCTGCAAGTCCGTCCAACATTTTCTCCCTGGGTCTACCTGGTGCTCTGTTTCCCTCCAGCTTTCCTGTTGTGACCAGGTGCTCCAATCCCCCTTTCCTCATAAAACGGTCTATAAAGGTTGCCTGTCTTTTCCTTATCTTCCTTATGAATGATCTTCTTGTGTGCTTGCCGTAACATAAAACCTGGCCTGTCATCTGAGGTTAGTGCTGATTAAAAAACTGAACCAAATCAATCAATCAATCAGCCAAACCCTTCTTAATAAGACCCCAATCATTCTGGTTGTGTCAACGTAAGGTTTCATAAGGTCCCGTCTCATTCCTTATTTCAAGATCATACCGGAGCATAGAGTATTTCTGCAGGATCAAAGAATCTGCCGAATAAATGCTTGCAGGTCAGGGTGAAGCGCATATGGAATTGTTAGAGTACGATGAATCCCTCTTGAACACATTCCGAATTCAACATACTTCATACTTCATGAACAACTTTACGCCAGTGAATACTGGTACGTTTTTGATATATTTGCACATGGAGTGGGGTGGAGGGGATGACATTTTCATTTTATTTTATTAAGAAATCAATACTACGACACATGCATGGTACAGTCCATATTCAGTCTCCCATCCACCCCACCCCCACACCCCCATTACCTCCACCCCTCAAAACTTTCCTTGCATGTCACACATGGCGTCTGATCGACTAAACCCCGACAACAGCCGGAGCTGCCCTGAACCACACAAGAAATTCAAATTCTAGGCTTACTCGCTCTTAGTTTTAGAGCAACATCTGGTGCTAGGGGGCCCAACGTGTCTACTACGTAACCACGTAGGCTACTTCAACACACGCGCTCTCGCGCATACATATATACACATATGGACGCGCCCGTGCCCTCAAATATGAGCACATGTACAACGAAACATAGATATACCAATCCACCAGCTTGCAGACTCACAAACACACATACGTATACACACGCACGCACAAACCACCCCTCCTCCCACATACATGTATACACACAGAAACATGCACTCCCATGTATATACATACGCATGCGCGAGAAGGCACACGTGTGCACACACACTAATACGCTCACACCAATCCCTCAACGCGTGTTCACATACACGCACACACACACATACATACACACCACACACACACACACACACACACACACACACAAAACACACACACACACACACACACACACACACACCACACACACACACCACACGTTGACTCCTCCCATACCAAGAGACACGTTTGTCAGTTCGATAACCACGTTTCATTCGATAACCACGTTCCACATCTCCCACTTGCGCACCATTCTTCATTTCCTTTCTCCTCCCTCATCAAATTCTATTCTCCCCGACGCCATTTTGGGTGACGACAACAAATCTTGCATGCCGGGAAACGGAAACTCTGTGTAGACCGTAAGGAACCAAAAAAAAAAATGTCTTCGCCAAAGTTGGTAATAGTAGGACTTGTGCTGGTTTTAGTGGTGTACTGTTTACGAGGAACGAATGGTGAGTCAGACACAGAATCGCATGTATTTACCAGTCATGCCAACTTGTTGAAGCTGTATTACATTGAGGAAGAGTGTCTGGGTAGTGTGGACGTGTTTCTGAGAGAGGAGCTGCTCAAACATGAGGGGGATGAGGCCGGTGTGGATGCTGCTCATAATTTGTCGTCGGTGCGCAGGTGAGTGTGTTTGTACGTATTGAATGATTGTGTATGTATGAAATTTAGTGTTGTGGGGGAAGTGGTTGTTGTTAGTAGTACTTGTTGTAAGTTGTGGTGATGGAGGTGGTGGTGATGTATGTATGTATATGTATGTATGGGTGTATGTATCTTTGTATGCATGCATGCATGTTTGTATATATGTATGTATGTATGTATGTCTGCGTGTATGTCTGCATGTATGTCTGCATGTACGTCTGCATGCATGTGCATATGTGAATCTTTGACTGACGCTTAACATTCTTTAAAGTTGTTATTGTTGTTGTTATTGATAGTGATGGTGGTGGTGGTGATGTACATAAGGAAATACACGTATTTCTAACTCTACACTGAACAAGGACAACAACTGTTGCTAGAATCCAATGACCATTCATGAATCATTGAACAATTTAAGCTACATATAACTGAAGATATGATAATAGAAAACATTGAATAAAACAGCAGACATAGACGGACAGACAAACTCAGATATATCATGACTAACCAGACTGACAGGCATAGGCCTACTAGTTGACATACATAAGTAGATATGTAGATATATCGCTGTTTAGACGGATACTTGCCTTTGCGAATGGGTGCAGTGCGTGTGTCTGTGTGAATATGTAGCCTACTTTTAGGTTTATTTAATATACATATCTTTTCATGTATGTCTGACGTCCCTTTACTTCTTAACTGCTCTACCTTTCGCCAAAACATTTTACATTTCTCAAAGAAAGGAAGAAATCTTTTATTTAATGTCTGTTCACAATAGTGATTTTACAGAGAGAGAGAGAGAGAGAGAGAGAGAGAGAGAATAACAAGAAAAGGAAATGGAGAAAAAAAAGAAGGGGGGATGTGGAGGGGGAAGTGGGAGTTTGAATGTAAGAAGGGAAACAATTACAATTAATAATTCAGAACATTGAATTAACAGTGTCAGATAATGACATACAACAGTTAATTAACACTTCATAGCAATCTGCCAACAGGGGATCTGAGACTCACCTGGACTACGGAAACAATATCATTATTTTTGTTGTAAAGGATATCTCTAGAGTCAGTACATGAAAAATCGAGATTGTTATTTCTATATGTCGTAAGTAAGATAGGACATTGAAAGAGCAGATGGTGGACTGATAATGGTTTTGAACAAATACATACATTTTGTGTATATTTTGTTTTCCAAGAGTTAAGCCTTACATGAAGTTTGTATATCAAGGACGCTAGCTGTCTGGGGCAGTAAGGTATCAGGCTTTGGGTATTGGAGAAATTTGCATAAACTGAACGTTCTAACATAGAACCAAGTTCATGAACTGATAGTCGTATATTATTGAATGTTACGGTATTTGCATTATTAAATGCACCGCCTTTTGCTAATTTGTCTAACACTTCATTCCAGTGAAGTCCACAATGTGACGGAACCTAGCAAAATTTATACCAAGACCGCTGGATGAAATTTCTTAAAATTGCGCTCACACATGCTGTCATTGAAAATCCATCACACCATCTGTTCCCCTGGACCGTGGCTAGGAGACATTTTAATTGATTGACACGTCTACTCGTTTTGCTCACACTACAAAGCCGTAGCAAAAACTCGTTGGCCTGGTCATTGCACAAAAGTCGCAAAATTTGATAAGAATTGTGTGCAAGATAAAAATTAATTCATCACCTGAGCGGACTTTGGGGAACGAGATAAAAAAAATCTCGATTTCTTTGGGGCCTGTATTATGAGGGAATGCCCATCTCCTTTCCCGCTCAGTGTTTTACTGTTCCTGACCCTCTGGGGGTCAGGAATAATAGCCGTTTACATTTGGATGATTTAGGACGGTGCTTTTAAGCCAGGATATTAATCTGCTCATCCATTCATTTAGCTGCTATGTTCAGTGGTGCTGAAATCTCTGCTACGTTCAGTAGGCTCTAGGGAGTCAGTACTGTGACTACTGTCTTGCTTTAAGCCAATCCACAGTTATCCGTCGAGACTTCATAAAGTCATATATAGCCAAGGGGCTTTATGCCATTTATGACTACAGGAGAGGAAAGGGGCGCCATTTGTTGTGATCTTACGTAGGTTCTTTCCCAACGTCCAAGTTTAACGCTATCAATTTTCGGAGAGTCCCTGAAGGTTTTCGTTTGTCTTTGCGATAACAAAACAACAGCATTAACAACAACCAACAACGACAACAAAGATCAAGAATTTTTTTTCTGCTTGTAGGATTGATGAACAGTAGGGCTGAATGTGAAGGAGTCATCCAATTTGTTTTTGTTGACGTTGTTGTTGTTTTCTTCTTCAGCTTCTTCTACCACTACTACTACTGCTGCTGCTGCTGCTGCTGCTGCTACTACTACTATTATTATTTCTTGTTGTTGTTGTTGTTCTTCTTCTTCTTCTTCTTCCTTCTCCTCCTCCTCCTCTCCTCCTTCTCCTTGTTCTTGTTCTTGTTCTTCTTCTTCTTCTTCTTCTTCTTCTACTTCTTTTTTTGCTTCTTCTTCTGCTTCTTCTTTTTCTTTTTCATCATAATCTTTTTCCTCTTCATCTTTTGTTGTTCTTATTCTTGTTCTTGTTCTTGGGATTATTGTTATGTGTAAATATTTTGGCAAAACAAGAGCTTTTTGTCTGGTTGTTCTATTGGCACCCTTAGCTCAGGTGGTTACAGCTCCGTGTTGATAATTCGGGGGTTGTGGGTTTGACTTTTTGGCGGGACTCAGAGCTTTTTGTTTTTTAAGTAGGTTTGTCGGTTCAGTTGATACAGCCTTGAACT
>CM060306.1:54252235-54257235 GCA_030674185.1 Monoplex corrugatus | reverse complement strand
ATAGAATTAACAATCAATAACAAAATAAACTTATATTACGATAAAGCAATTTCCTGATTTTAGCTGCTTTGAGCAGGAACAAACCAAAATTCTTAATATAATCGAAACTAGTTGAACACATTAACAAACACATTTTAAACATATTTGGCCATCTATAATCCTTTTAGAGAGATAAACCTTGAACGGATTTCATCTAAAGAGAGAGAGAGAGACAGACAGACAGACAGAAAGGCAAACAGACAGAGACAGAGAATATAGAGAGACAGAGAGACAGAGAACCAGAGAGAGAGAGAGAGTCAGACAGACAGACAGGCAAACAGACAGACAGACAGAGACAGAGAGATAGAGAGAGACAGAGAACCAGAGAGACAGACAGAGAGAGATACAGAGAGAGAACCAGACAGATACAGAGAGAGATAACTGGGCCTGAAGCACGCCGTCTATGTTAGTCTCTCTGCAGCACCAGTGCTGGGTTCTTTTATCATTTGTCTTGTTGTTTAGGACACGGTGGGAGGATTTTGCGACAAACTGCACAGGTGTTATCAACATACCTTCACCATCCCGCTCTCCTTTCCCGCCCTTATTCCTCTCACGGCAAGTGACTTCCCAGCGACAAGATATCCAGGATCTATGACAGACAAATATTTTTGTGCCCAAGAGGCGCAAGGCCCGGTTCCCATAGATTTGCAAGAGTCCCTAGGCTACAGCTTCTCCTCACCCCTGAAGTTTGCAGCCTTGAAATGCACTGTAGTGCAGACTGTCCATCAGAGCTGGTCACGCCTGACTGTGACTGCCAGGAAAATGATTCAGTTCCTGTCTCTCTATTCGTGTCTCTGTCTCTCCACGGAGTTCAGCCAGACACAAGTCGTCTCTTTATTTCAGGTCCCAGGTGTACATCACGATTCGATCTCCTGTATTCTAAATGTTAAAATTATTTCAATGTTACACACGTTCTTACCAAAATACTCGAAAAACATTTCAAGGCTACTTTCAACTTGGTAGCGGGTAACCATCGTCTGTGGCGTATAGCGCATGGCGGATAGCGTGTGGCGGAGAGCGGATGGCTTTCCGATAAACAGGTTGGCTGCGAGGTAAGCTGGCCTTGTGTGGACAAATAATCATCTGTAGACCGACCGGCAATGGTTTTTATCACGACAGGGCGGGTTGGTACTTGGTGAGGCCCCACATAAGAAACACCTTAGACGTCCTATGACGATACCATCTAGCGGGGAAAAAAAGGCTGAGTGAAGCCCAGCGCTCACAAAGTAGGTCTTTGATCATGAGTTGAGGGCGAGGAACCCGGACAGAAAACCTAGTGTGCTGAAGCCAGAGTCTTCTAACCATGGCATCATGCAATAAAACGCAAGTGTCCACAGGGTCACCTACAACAGACGAAAATGGCACTCGTCCATGGAATCCTTTCAGGTAGCAGCAGTGCCGGGTCCTGTGCCTGAAGACGATCCACTTTCAGCTACTGGAGATTCCTCCCATCCGTCTTGTTGCATCAGGGAACGCGAGAGGAAAACTACAACTCAACATTGACACATTGCGCTGTTAGAGTCCATTGAACTGATCCCTACTAGGTCTACTCAACTGCCATCATCAGTCTTTTTTCTTTTGTTACTTATTTAAGAAACGTGACAAGAGCATACTCGACGAGCTGAAAACCCGGAGAAAACGTGTACAGGTCATTCTTAAAACGAAATTGATCTTCTTTGGACATGTGTGAAGAAACAAAACAATGCTCTCTCATGAAAGATGTCATTTAGCAAAAAGTCGAGAGCAAAAGAGGAAGGGGAAGACCACGAACAGATTACCTAGGAAACATCAAAAATCAAGGAGTGGATAGGTCATAACAGCACAGAGATTTTCAACTTGTTTGAGGAAAGACAGATGATAAGGACAGAGGCACGGAGAGCAGTGTGGGCAGTCAACATTCCAAGGAATGAAACTGTAGACTGACTGACTGACTGACTGACTGACTGACTGACTGACTGACTGACCGACTGACCGACGACATGACTGACTGAATGACTGACTGACTGACTGACTGACCGACTTATTTTTATATACTCATAAATTGCGTTGTCTTCCTCAAGGTTTTCTGTTTTGTTTCGTTTTGTGTTTTAGACCATATAGTTTATTCTGTCGAATAAAAGATCCAGCTGTTTCTGTTTTGTTGCCTTGTCATTGTTCGTTTTCACCCTTTGCAAGGGAAGACAAGCCTTCGTTCCTTCTCTTAGGTCTACAAAAGTCTATCCACCTTGACCTTATTTTATCGCCGGTCCCTGGCAACCGCTCTTTCTCTATAACATATTTTTGATTGAAGCTTGATATAATTTGTAAACCGCACCATTCCTTTAGGGGCTGTGGCCTAAGTGAATGAAACCATTTGAAATCTGGTTAGCTCAAACTAGTCACACATTAAAACGTATTGGGCCTGACGAAAGTCTCACGAAGATACCTAAGGCCGAAGACGCAGATTCTGTGTGTACATCGTTTTTTGTTGTTGTTGTTGTTGTTTGGTTGGTTGTTTTTTGTTTGTATTTTGTTTTTGTTTTGTTTGTTTTTGTTTTTTTCTTGCGTGTGGTTTTTTTGTTTGTTTTTTTCGTCGAACACAATTTTGGATTGCAGCCCAGCAGAATGAAGTGCCGACTGGAGCCAGCATGGCCCAGGTCCAAGATCTCCTTCTACAAGATGGAAGTGCTGAGACGTAAGCCACCCATTGTCGTCTTCCATGATGTCATTTCACGTTCTGACGCCAATTACATAGTCAACATTTCTAATAAAGAGGTAGGGTCTATAATGATAACAATGACGACGACACGACGACGACAACGACGACATGATGATGATGATGATGATGGATTTATGATGATGATGATGATGATGATGATGACAATAACAACAGCAATAGTAATAAAAACAACAATAGCAGTAATAATAAAGACAACAACAACATCATCAACAACAACAACAACAATAAGAAGAAGAAGAAGAAAAAGATGATGATGATGATGATGATGATGATGATGATGACTGAGATGTGATGCTGATGATGAATGATGACGATGATTATGACGATATAGAAACTTAACAAAAAATCAAACACGCAAAATTTAATAAAAAAAAAGAAAATGCACGTAAGTACGCGTACATACGAGCACAAACATGTACAAACACAATGATGCATGCAAACACACGCGCGCACAGGCATCGGCGCCCACACACACAAAACACACACATACACAACACACACATACACAAACACACACTACATAAACACACACAAAGTACATACAAACACAGACACACACACACACACACACACACACAGACACACACAACACACACACACGACACACACATACACATATACATACACACACACACGCCGCGCGCGCGCGAACGACACTTGCACACTCACAAACACACACACAACAACACAACAACACACACCACACACACAACGTACATACACACACGCACGCACACAATCACAAACACACACATACACACACACACACAGTCACACGTACACAGTTTCACGCACACGTATACACAAGATTGAGAGAGAGACAGGAGGAGAGGAAGGGAGAGGGACAGAAGAGAGAGAGAGAGAAGGGAGAGGAAGGCGAGAGAGAGAGAGAGAAGGTGAGGGAGAGGTGAGGGAGCGTGGAGAGAGAGAGAGGAGAGAGAGGAAGAGAGAGAGAGAGAGAGAGAGAAGAGAGAGAGAGAGAATTTTATTTACAATCGCCATGACCGTTTTTTCTGTACTGAACAGTTATGAGATTCGGCCATATAGATCCTGATGAAGGATTTCAGACACCTGATTTCACGTAAGTGTTGGTTGGTTGGTTGATTTGTTAGTTGCTTTCTTCTTTATTTCCCTGCTTCTGCTTTTTTTTGTGTGTGTGTTTTGTTGTTGTTGTTATTGTTGTTGTTGTTTTCTGGTTTTTGTTATTGTTTTTGTTTGCCAAGGCTCAAGGATTCTGTCAAATAAATGCTGGCGGATTTGGGTGCAGCGCATACAGAATGCCCGAGTGCGATGAATCCCTCTTGAACAAACTCCAACCAACCCAAAACTTCTCTCCCCTTTATTTCTTTTCTGGTGTTCTTTTATTTTCTTTTGGGCGATAGAGCCCCTTTTTTTTTTTAAGTGTGTCGTCAGTCTTGGACAATGTTTTCGTTTTGTTTATGCCATCCCATAGATATTTCACTTTGCTTATAGGATCCTGAGGATTTCTTGGGGAGTAGAGGACAGCAACAGCACTCTCCACGGAATCAGTTTTCGGTTGTTCTCTTCAGTTGGGCCCGTAGTCCATCTACCTCGTCTTCCATGCACCTTCCCCACGTCTTCTTTGGTCAACCCAAACACCTCTTTCCTTTGGGGTTCCACTGCATGCAATGCCTGTCTTGCTGTGTTGTTTCATTGTTTGCTCCTTTATGTGTTTGTTTCTTTGTTTATCTATTTACTTATTCATTTATTTATTATTATATTTATCTATTCATCTATTTATGTATTTATTTTATTTATTTTTCTATTTCTGTCTTTCCTTCTTTATTTCTTTGTTTATTTGTTTGTTTGTGTTCTGATTTTGCTGGGATGCACGTATACTTATTGTTTTGCCTACGTTGTGGTTGGTTGTAAGTCGGTAATTTGATTGGATGGTCAGTCATTTACTTGACTGGTTGGTCAGTCCTTTGGTTATTTGGTCAGTTTATTGGTTCGTCGGTTAGTTGGTTGGTTAACTGGTTAGTTGGATGTGGATGGTTGGTTGTTAGTCGGTAAGTTCCATGGTCGGTTATTTGGTTGGTTGACTGGTTGGTTAATTGGTTGTTTGCTTGGTTGGTTAGTTTGCTTATTGGTTGGCTGGTCGGTTAGTTGAATGGCTGGTTGATTGGTTGGTTGGTTGGTTGGCTGGCTGATTGATTGATCGGTTGGTTAAGTGGTCAGCTGGTTAGTTCAGTGGTTGGTTGATTGATTGGTTGATTGATTG
>CM060306.1:54247235-54249735 GCA_030674185.1 Monoplex corrugatus | reverse complement strand
GTGCAGAACGGCTAGTGCAGTGCCACAGCCTCTTCGACATATACACACGTTAAAGTTCCTGTAAACAGTGTCAGTGTTGGGTAGCTTGTGGAAATGTTTACAAAACCACTCAACAAGCAGAACCCCAAAAGTGGATCATGACTGGCGTAATAATAATATGTAGAAAATAATGTGAATGAATTTGATAAATCATCACTGCCAAAATATGTAGAAAATAATAGGAATGAATTTGATCAATTTTGACTGCCGTAATATGTAGAAAATAATCTGAATGAATTTGATAAGTTATGACTGCCGTAATATGTAGAAAATAATAGGAATGAATTTGATAAGTTATGACTGCCGTAATATGTAGAAAATAATCTGAATGAATTTGATTAGTTATGACTGCCGTAATATGTAGAAAATAATAGGAATGAATTTGATCAATTTTGACTGCCGTAATATGTAGAAAATAATCTGAATGAATTTGATAAGTTATGACTGCCGTAATATATAGAAAATAATAGGAATGAATTTGATCAATTTTGACTGCTGTAATGTGTAGAAAATAATCTGAATGAATTTGATAAGTTATGACTGCCGTAATATGTAGAAAATAATTGGAATACATTTGATAAATCATGATTGCCATGATATGCAGAAAATGATAGGAATGAATTTGATAAATTATGACTGCCGTACGTAATATGTAAAAAAAATAATCTAAATGAACTTGATGAGTTACCAATTACTTAAATGTCTACTCAAATATTCGAGTACACGTTAAAAAAGATGCAGCCCATGATCGAAAACAAACAAACAAAGAAAACAAACATGATGATTAGAAAAGAGGAAATTATATGTTCATTAATCTTACTTTTGCAGGCTCGAAACTTTGGCCACCAAGGGTTTTATATCAAACCTGACCCTGCTTTTGAGGTGAGTTTTTGAGTCTCAGTGTCAATATGTT
Source organism: Monoplex corrugatus (assembly GCA_030674185.1). Classification (NCBI taxonomy): domain Eukaryota; kingdom Metazoa; phylum Mollusca; class Gastropoda; order Littorinimorpha; family Ranellidae; genus Monoplex; species Monoplex corrugatus. Next base: position 54,248,783 of record CM060306.1, on the reverse strand, counting down.
CAAGTTGTTAGACAGTGGTTTATTTCTATACGTGCGACACCAAACCACCCTGCTTAGGACAGACATTCGAAAGAGAGAAAATCCCATGATTTGATTACTTGTAAGACAATAAACGTTTCCCCTTCCACCAGAATTTCAGTAGTTGTTGGACTGCTAGTGTTTCGGATGAGACTTTGATTGATTGATTTGGTTCAGTTTTTACGTCGGCACCCACCTCAGGTGATATGGCCGACGGGGATAACTATCCCAGCGAAGTGGGGGAAGGGGGACTTATCTAATCCTATACTGGCACCACCAGAACAACGATGATGTTAAGATTGGACAGTGAGAAGGCCAGTTTTAATGTAGCGTACCCCGGGGATTCAAACCCACAACCATTAGCGTGTGAATCCGACGCTCAACCAGCTGAGCTACTGGGCATGAGACGATACATAAAATGTCCTTTATTGCAACTTGCAGCATTTTCTACGCGCAAGTAAAAAAAAACCCACAGGGAAAAAACGTGAGTGGGGGGGAGGGAGAGATTGTCCCTTGACAACATTATGTTGAAATAGCCACTTTATCTAGTAAAGTGAAATAGCGCAAGTGAAAAAAACCCACAGGGAAAAAACGTGAGTGGGGGGGGGGAGGGAGAGATTGTCCCTTGACAACATTATGTTGAAATAGCCACTTTATCTAGTAAAGTGAAATAGCGCAAGTGAAAAAAAACCCACAGGGGAAAAAACTGAAGACGGGGAGGGGAGAAAGATTGTCCCTTGACAACATTATATCGAAACAACCATGTTCTTTGTTTAAGTTAAGTGAAATACATGCAGAGTGCGGCGAGGCGCTTTCTATCAGAAGAACAGTCCATAGTTTACAACTGCTTCCTGTGTTTGGTCGTCGCTGCAAAGCGATTCGCTCTGTGCTGAAGGATCTTCTCCAGTGCACAAGTCTGGGAGGGGTACGTGGAAGGCAGCTCTTGCTCGTGAAGCAGGTCTCCCCCTCTCCACCTTGCTGAAGAAGTCCAAGACAAAGGCAAGAACCAGTACAACTTGGCACCAGTCATGTCGCAAGAATTGCTGGAACGAGGTCGAGAAGACCAGCAAATCAGCTTATGATATACGATATGATATGATATGATGTGATACGATGTGATATTATATATGATATGATATGATATGATATGATATGATATGATATGATATGATATGATATGATATGATATGATATGATATGATATGATATGAGTATATAGTAGGATAAGATAGGATAGAATAGGATAGGACGGGATAGGATTGGATAACATAACATAACATAGCATAACATAATAAAGCATAGCATAGCATATGTTCCCCCGGTCTGTGTATGTGTGTGTTTATACACTTGAGTGTCTGTTGTTGCGGGTGGGTGCATGGTTTACGCTCGTGCAGACTCATGCTGGCAGACAGGAGGGCAGCTGCTCTAATATCTCTGCGCCAACTTGGCGTCAGTATCGGTGGAATTATTTTGATATCATATTCAAGTGTCATGAGTTTGTACGATGAGTGTTGCTGCTGCAGATTCAAA
>CM060306.1:54232235-54237235 GCA_030674185.1 Monoplex corrugatus | reverse complement strand
AGTTCAGTTGAAAACACTGGAACCATTGAGAACACTGGAACCATTGAGAACACGAACCATTGAGAACACTGGAACCATTGAGAACACGAACCATTGAGAACACTGGAACCATTGAGAACACTGAAACCATTGAGAACACTGGAACCATTGAGAACATTGGAACCATCGAGAACACTGGAACCATCGAGAACACTGGAACCATTGAGAACACTGGAACCATTGAGAACACTGAAACCATTGAGAACACTGGAACCATTGAGAACACTGAAACCATTGAGAACACGAACCATTGAGAACACTGGAACCATTGAGAACACTGGAACCATTGAGAACACTGAAACCATTGAGAACACGAACCATTGAGAACACTGGAACCATTGAGAACACTGGAACCATTGAGAACACTGGAACCATTGAGAACACTGGAACCATTGAGAACACTGGAACCATTGAGAACACTGAAACCATTGAGAACACGAACCATTGAGAACACTGGAACCATCGAGAACACGAACCATTGAGAACACTGAAACCATTGAGAACACGAACCATTGAGAACACTGGAACCATCGAGAACACGAACCATTGAGAACACTGAAACCATCGAGAACACGAACCATTGAGAACACTGAAACCATTGAGAACACGAACCATTGAGAACACTGGAACCATCGAGAACACGAACCATTGAGAACACTGGAACCATCGAGAACACTGAAACCATTGAGAACACTGGAACCATTGAGAACACTGGAACCATTGAGAACACTGGAACCATCGAGAACACTGGAGCTATTCAGAACACTGGAACCATTCAGAACACTGGAACCATTGAGAACACGAACCATTGAGAACACTGGAACCATTGAGAACACGAACCATTGAGAACACTGGAACCATTCAGAACACTGGAACCATTGAGAACACGAATCATTAAGAACACTAAAACCATTGAGAACACTGGAATCATTGAGAACACTGGAACCATTGAGAACACTGGAACCATTGAGAACACTGAAACCATTGAGAACACTGGAACCATCGAGAACACTGGAACCATTCAGAACACTGGAACCATTCAGAACACTGGAACCACTCAGAACACTGAAACCATTAAGAACACTGGAACCATTGACAGCACTGAAACCATTCAGAACACTGGAACCATTGAGAACACTGGAACCATTGAGAACACGAACCATTGAGAACACTGGAACCATTGAGAACACGAACCATCGAGAACACTGGAACCATTGAGAACACTGGAACCATTGAGAACACGAACCATTGAGAACACAAACCATTGAGAACACTGGAACCATTGAGAACACTGAAACCATTGAGAACACTGGAACCATTGAGAACACTGGAACCACTGAGAACACTGGAGCCATTTAGAACACTGGAACCATTGAGAACACTGGAGCCATTCAGAACACTGGAACCATTCAGAACACTGGAACCATTCAGAACACGAACCATTGAGAACACTGGAACCATTGAGAACACTGGAACCACACTGGGACCATTGAGAACACTGGAACCATTCAGAACACTGGAACCATTCAGAGCACTGGAACCATTCAGAACACTGGAACCATTCAGAACACTGGAACCATTCAGAACACCAACCATTCAGAACACCAATCATTAAGAACGCTGGAATCATTAAGAACACTGGAACCATTGAGAACACTGGAACCATTGAGAACACTGGAACCATTGAGAACACTGGAACCACTGAGAACACTGGAACCACTGAGAACACGAACCATTCAGAACACTGGAACCATTCAGAATACTGGAACCACTGAGAACAACGGAACCATTGAGAACACTTGAACCACACAGGCAAGTGTAATCGTCTTTAAACAGCAGAGGTGGTTTTGAGATATTGTTTAAATTTCCCCACCATCATCACAGGTGTCCGAATGTTGTGTGCCTCTATAACTTCACCACATCATAATGAAAGAAAGCGCAAAATACACCATCTGGACAGCAAATAGGTTAAGCTGGGCAGTAAGAAGGCCAGTTTAATATAGTGTGATCTATAGAAAGGAATTGGAGAGTTTGTTTCTTTCAGTTTCCACTACTTATAACAGGAACAAAAACTGGGGATGCGCTCTTTGACCTTTTAGAATGTGGGAACTTTATCGTATATGACAGGAGGAAGTTCCGTCATAAGTTGGATAATAGGGTGTGGATTCTTAATTAACGTTGGGAGGATTAGATCCTCTGTAAACTTTACTCTCATACAACATTAGGCTGTCATATTTGAGGGATGTTTATACAGAATTACTTCTCTACATAGAAATCACACACAACAAACAAGGTAGGAGAGAGGAGAGCAGAAGTGCGTTAAGCACACTAGCAATAACTATCAAAAGCAGCCCACACATCGCATTATAAGTCAGTAGAGTTTCTTTAATAAAGCATGTTCAACATAAAGCATAATAATTCATCATCGTTATTATTTGCCTGAGTCCTATCCGCCCTAAAACAATCCTACTTTTTTGCCTAGGTCCTATCAACCTTAAAACCCTACACTGGAATACATGTTTCTGGCAAAAGCTTGGCACCTGTGCCAGGGTGAGTGATCTCTCTTCGCATGGGTGTCGCCTTTCTGATCGTTTTCTCTCTGTCTCTATCTCTGTCTCTGTCTCTGTCTCTGTCTCTGTCTCTCTCTCTCTCTCTCTCTCTCTCTCTCTTGTGTGTGTGTGTGTGTGTGTGTGTGTGTGTGTGTGTGTGTGTGCGTGCATGTATGTGTGTGTGTCTGTCTGTCTGTCTGTCTCTCTCTCTCTCTCTCTTTCTCTCTCTCTCCTCTTCACTCTGTCTGTTTGTCTGTCTGTCTGTCTCTCTCTCTCTCTCTCTCTCTCTCTCTCTTTCTCTGTATAAATATTATATATATATATATGTATATATATATATTTATTATATATACATATATATATATATTTCTCTCTGTATTACTATGTTATTTTTCCTTTTTATTTATAGTCAGGGTACCAGAACACGCTGGGGTTCTAACTCAGCTTGCCTAAAGTTTTGTATAGGCATCATTTTCTTACGGAAATCATACTGTTTAATCATCTATACGTGATGATGGATCAGCGTCGAAACTGACTCCGAGTGTGATATTTTACTTGTGTGTGTCATGGAAGAAGACTTTTAAAGTGAATAAACACAGGGTAAGACATGTCCACTGAGGCATTGGGATCTTTCCCTTTCACTGGAGTGATCTTCAAAAACAACCCAATAGAGTTGTATGTACATATGGATCTACTGTTCAAATGTCTCGTTTACACTCTAATATAAACGTGATTGACTGTACTGCTAGATATTGGTAAACTCAAAGTCTGTAATCAACATGTTTGTCTGTCTGTCTTGCCAGACACTGTCAACATTTCTCTCAGAATAAAGTACAGGTATGGATCTGTTTTTACACGAGGGGTTTCTGTGATGACAACCAATCGAATCTCTCGTTAAAACCCACAACTATTGGCGTATGAATCCCACGTTCAACTACCTGAACTAATGAGGCTCGCCCAAACAAGCAGTAAGGCGGGTGGGGTGGGGTGGGGGAGGGGGGAGAAATGGATTAATCCACTGTTTTGTGGATGGGTCATTATCAACAAATAAACTACAATATAATATGAAATACATATGAATTATATCAGTGGATCGCTGTGAACTCACGAAGTCATACGTTTTTATGGAACTGACTGATCCCGAGAGCATATTTGTTAAAACAAACAAACAAACAAAAGAGATACACACAAAAAACGAACACAATTGTTTATAACAACAGGATTTAAAGGCTGTTTACCAGCGACTCTCTTAAAAAATTTAGTCAAGTATTGGGATAAGCAGTGAGTCACGATTAGAAGAGAATACTAATATAGCCTGAGCATCATCTTTATTTTTGCTGTTTTCTGTTTAACTTCTTGAAGAAACTCTTGAACCTCCTTCCATTCCGTCATGTCATTACTTGTATGAGTCACACACATACACATAAGCACGGGCAAGTCATCTGTAATCAAGTCATATATTACGTGAGCCTACAATATATTATGTTCCAATTTAAAAATTGTAAGAAGCCATACTAGAATTATTCCACGCCTTAATCATGTGCTTTTGTGCACGTTTTAGTAGTCGCGGTTATGTGAAATGCTCTGGTCATTCTGAAAGTATGACTACACGGGCTGGCTGGCTGGCTGGCTGGCTGGCTGGTTGACTGGCTGACTGACTGGCTGGTTGGCTGGCTGGCTGACTGGCTGGTTGGCTGGCTGGCTGACTGGCTGGTTGGCTGGCTGGCTGACTGGCTGGTTGGCTGGCTGGCTGACTGGCGGCCTGGCTGGCTGACTGTCTGGCTGATTGGCTGGCTGACTGACTGACTGGCATGCTTGCTGACTCACTGGCGGGCTGACTGACTCACTGGCGGGCTGGCGGGCTGACTGGCGGCTGACTGACTGACTGACTGGCGGGCTGACTGACTGACTGGCGGCGGGCTGGCTGACTGACTGGCGGGCTGGCGGGCTGACTGACTGACTGGTTGGCTGGCTGGCTGGCTGGCTGACTGACTGACTGGTTGGCTGGCTAGCTGGCTGGCTGACTGACTGACTGACTGACTGACTGGCGGGCTGGCGGCTGACTGACTGACTGGTTGGCTGGCTAGCTGGCTGGCTGACTGACTGACTGACTGACTGACTGACTGACTGACTGGCTGGCTGGCTGGCTGGCTGGCTCTTTTGACAGAGCTGTGAACTCAAGATCTCATGTGTCGAGTTTAATCCCACCCTGCTACATAAACTTTGGCATGTTCACTGCCCATCGTAATACTCCAGTTATTCTGTCGGTGTTAGAGTGTGTTAACTCATGTATGCTGACACCCCCCCTCCCCACTCCCCTCTTGCTCTTCCCTCCCCCACCTCTCCCGATTTCAAGACCTTGCCAGCGCTTAGGATTTTGCCCAAGGCTCAAGGAGCAGGTCAGAGAACTGC
>CM060306.1:54212235-54227235 GCA_030674185.1 Monoplex corrugatus | reverse complement strand
GAGGATGTAGCCAGTCATTCCATTTCCATTTTGAGGATGTAGCCCAGTCATCTCCATGTCCATTTTGAGGATGTAGCCCAGTCATCTCCATGTCCATTTTGAGGATGTAGCCCAGTCATCTCCATGTCCATTTTGAGGATGTAGCCCAGTCACTCCATGTCATTAGAGATGTGCCAGCTCCATGTCCATTTTGAGGATGTAGCCCAGTCATCTCCATGTCAATATTTAGGATGTAGCCCAGCCATCTCTATTCTATTTTGAGAATATAGTCCAGCCATCTCCATTTCCATTTTGAGGATGTCGCCCAGCCATCTCCATTTTCTCTTTTGCTCCTCATTGACAATACTCCTGACGCCTGATCGTCTGCTCGCGTCTTCTTCAGAGACGAGCTGCCCCATCAGAATCTATCATGAACATCTTCCTTTGAAGCCCAACAGCTGACTCTCAGTCGTGCAGTCAGTACACCGTGTGTCCTTAGCCACGGAGCAGGACTGACTGGATGCTGGATTTGTACATTTTCATCTTGTGTTAATGTGGAAGATGGAACACCACCAGATGTTGCCAAGTCTTTTTTTGTTTTTTGTTTGTTGTTTGTTTTGCAGAGCACTCTTTAACGATGATCTGGTCAGCAGACATACGGCTTGTCATAGTTATTATCACTGGCACCCACACATACACGCGCACACACACTCAAGCATTTTATGCACAGAGCAAAATCCCAATAAAGAATCTAAGTCTTGATATGTGTAACGTGAAAACACTTGACTAACAACATCTCGAAGCCACTATAGAAATTAATCGGGTCAGGAACTCAGAGGGGTAGGGTGAGGGCCGCAACAGGACAACGAAATAACGTCCACACTTCAAAGGTAACCTTACAATCTATGCCCCCTCCTTCCCACATCCACACCCCCCCCCTCCACACACACACACATTGCTTTCCCCCTTTACACATACACACACACACGAGCCAGTGGCAATGGGGCACGGGAAGGTAGATTTTACGTGTAGTAACCCCTCAGTGACTGACAAAGGCAAGCTTTTACAAAGGCATCGTTGACTTGAGGGACTGTATTTAAAATGTTATGGCCACGTCGGTTGTCTAACGGTTAGCGGTTATCTTCCAATCTGTCGCTCCAGGTTTGACTCCTGGCCAACAGGCGCAGCAGCTGATTCATTGATTTGGTTCAGTATTTACGTCGACACCCACCTCAGGTGATACGGCCGACTGGGATAACCATCCCAGGGAAGTGGGGGAAGGAGGACTTATCTAATCCTACACTGACACCACCGGAACAACAATGATGTTAAAATTGGACAATGAGAAGACCAGTTTTAATGTAGCGCACCCCGGGATTCGAACCTACAAGCGTTAGCAGGTGAATCCGACGCTCAACCAACTGAGCTACCGAGGCCCGCAGGGCGCAGTAAGTAACATGATGGGTAAGACGATAAATCTGTATGCTAGGTAGGACCTGAAGACTGTGCTGGTGCATAGGGCTATCACATGGCATCACTGGTGTCACTGAACATGGAATTTATCCCCGTGCAGGATCGCTATCTTGAGAAACTGAAGTCCAAACTGATATATACATATCAGATTCCCAATCAGAAGGTCTGGGTTTGATCCTGCCTGGCTGCTTCCGTGTCTAGTCTGTACAGGGTGGAGATTTTTTTTCTGATTTTTCACGTTAATGTATGCAGGATCTGTTAGCGACTAAACCCATTTCGTGTGTGAATGCACGCAAAACATCAGACATTATGGATTATGGAACCACAGAAACATCCAACATGCACACCCATCAAAAATGGAGTATACAAAACAGACTATGCAGCAAAGTACTGCTTGCATAGTGTGGGCAGTCATTGGACAGATAGGTTGATTTCCCAGGTCCCACCCCTTGAAGACCAATTAGCTTTTTTGCCTTTCTGGAGTCTTGATGAAAAAAATGTGAATATTAATTTGATTCGAGGGAGAGGGGATGAGCGCCGCCCTCGTGGTGCTGGCCCTGGGAAAAGTTGAGGTATCTGCCACCTCACTCCCTTGCGACCCCAGGGTTATGGAATTATCTAGATAGTACCTCAGGATCTGGCCAGCTCGTGGGTTTATGTACAGGCTTAAGGCTTGTGCCGTGATCATTCTGGATCTTCTCCATCACATGGCACCTGTGACGTTAGTGCATATGGAATTCATTCCGAGCGCGGAGACGTCATCTTGAGAAACTGTGGGAAAAACCAACATGTATATAAACATCTTTTTTTGTTTGTTTGAGGGTTTTTATCATTGCACTGAGGTTTCCTTTGCGCTCACCTCCCCTCCCCCTTACATACACACATGTTCTACGCCACCTTAATGGCCAAACAAGATGGTACAGTTTTTGAAATTGCTAATGATGACGATGATGAGGGTGATTACCATGATGCTACGGATTTCCATTCAGGATTGAAACCGCGTAACAGAACTGTACTCTACGCTTACTATCGTTATGCATCCTGGCATCAACCCGGGCGTGAGAGATACAGACTCCCGTAGTGTTGATCAGAGATTTTGATCAACACATTCAATGACACATCCTTGAAGCAGATGAGACCCGATTGTGTATTCTGGTTTTCCCAATCAGCCCATAGCACGCTCAACTCTGGGTAGGAGCCGGATGGAGCTGAAAAATCCCACAATGAATTTTTAAAGAGACTGACAACGTTCCAGTCAATATCCGTTGTTGTAACCACTACACCCCGTCAACTGGTTGCATATACACGTCCTACAGAAATCACAACGCTGAAAATATGAATATCACTATAACACACGCGCACACACACACACACACACACACACAACACACACACACACACACACGCGCGCGCGCGCACACACACACACACACACACAACAACACACACCACACAATCAAACACAAGAACACACATAAACAAATAGACACAGAGGAAAATACCAATATAGTGTCCATGTCTTATGATGTGTAATGTAAAAACACTTGTCTAACAACATCCTGTTTCAACTACACACACACACACACACACACACACACACACACACACACACACACACACACACACACATACACACACACATACACACACACATACACACACATACACACACACATACACACACACATACACAAACACATACACACACACATACACACACACATACACACACACACACATACACACACACAAACACACACACACACACGTACACACACACACAATACACACACACACATACACACACACAAACACACACACACAACCAATCAATCAATCAATCAATCAATCAAACGCAAAAACAGACATAAACAAATAGACAGAGGAAAACACCAATATAGTGTCCATGTCTCATGATGTGTAATGTAAAAACACTTGTCTAACAACATTCTGTTACAACTATAGAAATGAATCGGGACAACCATTCAGAGGTGTGGGGGTGACGGGTACAAAAGCACATTAACATAATGTACACACCTTAAAGGTAAATTCACAGTCAATGACCCCACCCCAACCTATTCCGCCTTCCCTTACACACACACATACACACACACACACACACACACACACACACACACACACACACACCACACACACACACACACACACACACACACACACACGAGCACACATCACGAGCCTGTCTCGGCAGTTCACAGGCGAGTAGACTTTTGCCTTCAGCAAGTGACTAAGGAAAATCGTTGCAAGGCCGCCATTGAACTGAAGTGAATAGAAGTGTTTGTGTGTGAACTGTCATTGGCGTGTGACTGTAATGTGACCAGGAAGACAGAAGGGCACAGTAGTCAAGTGGTAAAAGGTAGATTTCCAGTTGGAAAGCCTGGGTTTGATCCTGCCCAGTTACCTCCCAATTGTTGAATAAAGGGTTGGCGCTAAGACTAAAGTCATGGTAATTAGTAAAAAAAACCATGAAATCCCCTCATGCAAAATAACAGCAAACGGCACAACTTTGAGACAGGTTGATAAGTTTAAATATCTGGGAACGATCATCTCACCAGACAGCAGAAACACATGAGAAATAGCCAGAAGAATCGGCCAAGCCAAGCAAATGCCTATCAATTAACATCAGGAAGAGAGTTCTTGAATGTTATATAGAACCGATAATGTTGTACTGTTGTGAACAGTCAACACGCAAAATCAGAGCAAAATTGAGGCAACTGAAATGTGGTTTCTAAGAAGAATGTTGAAAGTTCCTTTGACAGTTAAGAAAACAAACGAGACAGTAGTGAAGGAGGCAGACACAAGAAGATCATAATTAAAGAAGATTAGGAAAAGACAGCAACATTTATAGGACATTTTATGAGGAAAGGGGAATAAGAACACCAGGTCACAACAGGAAAGCTTGAGGGAAAGGGAACACTAGGTAGACCAAAGAAGAATATATTGGACGGACTTGCGGGGTGGCTGAAGACAGGGAGGGTGGGAGATGTGCTTGCAGCGACAGGAAATAGATTCGTGTGGAGGGCCATGATCGCCAACGCCATTCATCATCATGTACCCTGCCACATGGCGTTGGCGATCATGGCCCTCCACACGAATCTATCCCCTGTCGCTGCGAGTACGTCAGTCTTCCTGTCTTACGTCTTCCCTCTGATGTCCGTCAGTCTTCCTGTCTTACGTATTTTTTCTCTAATGTTCGTCAGTCTTCTTCTCTCACGTCTTCTCTCTGATGTCCGTCAGTCTTCTTCTCTCACGTCTTCTCTCTGATGTCCGTCAGTCTTCTTCTCTCACGTCTTCTCTCTGATGTCCGTCAGTCTTCCTGTCTTACGTCTTCTCTCTGATGTCCGTCAGTCTTCTTCTCTCACGTCTTCTCTCTGATGTCCGTCAGTCTTCTTCTCTCACGTCTTCTCTCTGATGTCGTCAGTCTTCTGTCTTACGTCTTCTCTCTGATGTCCGTCAATCTTCCTGTCTTACGTCTTCTCTCTGATGTCCGTCAGTCTTCTTCTCTCACGTCTTCTCTCTGATGTCCGTCAGTCTTCCTGTCTTATGTCTTCTCTCTGATGTCCGTCAATCTTCCTCTGTTACGTCTTCTCTCTGATGTCCGTCAATCTTCCTGTCCTATGTCTTCTCTCTGATGTCCGTCAATCTTCCTGTCTTACGTCTTCTCTCTGATGTCCGTCAGTTTTTTTGTCTTACGTCTTCTGTCTGATGTCCGTCAATCTTCCTCTGTTACGTCTTCTCTCTGATGTCCGTCAGTCTTCCTGTCTTACGTCTTCTCTCTGATGTCCGTCAGTCTTCCTGTCTTACGTCTTCTCTCTGATGTCCGTCAATCTTCTTGTCTTACGTCTTCTCTTCTAACTAGACACCATGTGCTACAAAAGCCTCAATAACGCAGCCCCCGATTACCTGTCAAGCCTACTTGAGATCTATGTTCCCTCACGTACCCTCCGCTCTGCCTCCGATCCTCTGACTTTTCGCTTTCCACGCACTAAGCTCAATACCTATGGTCCACGAGCCTTCTCTGTTTCTGGTCCGCTCTCCTGGAACAAACTTCCTCTCTCAGTCCGTCAGCAACCTACTTTTGTCTCCTTCAAGTCCGCTCTCAAAACTCACCTTTTCTCCTCTGCATAAAATCCTGACCTCACTCAATCCCCTCTGCAGCCTGTCTCCACTCGGAGGGGAATCACATTGCAATATATAATTGTATATAATATGCTCTCTATAATTTTCCATTGCTTTTATTCTTTCTCTCCATTTATAGCCGTGTGCGTGTGTGTGTGTGTGTGTGTGTGTGTGTGTGTGTGTGTGTGTGTGTGTGTGTGTGTGTGCGTGGTGTGTGTGTGTGTTGCGGGGTGCGTGCGTGCGTCGTGTGTGTGCGTGCGTGTGTGTGTGGTGTGTCTGTTTCAGCGCTTAGATTTGATTTTATCAAGATTTTGCGCTATATGAAATATTGTATATTATTATTGATTATTATTTATCCGTCAGTCTTCCTCTCTTATTCTTCTCTCTGTATTCCGTCAGTCTTCCTCTCTTACGTCTTCTCTCTGATTTCCGTCAGTCTTCCTGTCTTACGTCTTCTCGTCCTGATTTCCGTTTTTTATGTCTTCCTCTCTTATGTCTTCTCTCTGATTTCCGTCATGTCTTCCTCTCTTATGTCTTCTGTCTGATTTCCGTCATGTCTTCCTCTCTTATGTCTTCTGTCTGATTTCCGTTCATGTCTTCCTCTCTTATGTCTTCTGTCTGATTCCGTCAAGTCTTTCCCTTCTATGTCTTCTGTCTGATGTCCGTCATGTCTTCCTCTCTTATGTCTTCTCTCTGATGTCCGTCATGTCTTCCTCTCTTATGTCTTCTGTCTGATTTCCGTCATGTCTTCCTCTCTTATGTCTTCTGTCTGATTTCCGTCATGTCTTCCTCTCTTATGTCTTCTGTCTGATGTCCGTCAGTCTTCCTCTCTTATGTCTTATGTCTGATGACCGTCAGTCTTCCTGTCTTCTGTCTTCTGTCTGATGTCCCTCAGTCTTCCTGTCTTACGTCTTCTGTCTGATGTCCCTCAGTCTTCCTGTCTTACGTCTTCTGTCTGATGTCCCTCAGTCTTCCTGTCTTATGTCTTTTGTCTGATATCCCTCATTCTTCCTGTCTTATGTATTCTGTCTGATGTCCCTCAGTCTTCCTGTCTTATGTATCTGTCTGATATCCCTCAGCTTCCTGTCTACGTCTTCTGTCTGATGTCCCTCAGTCTTCCTGTCTTACGTCTTCTGTCTGATGTCCAGTGAAAGGGAGGTTCCGTTGATGTTATCATGCTCTTTTCGGATTAAGTGAGCGATCCGTTCCATCGTGGTTTCATGGTGATAGCACCCATACCCTCCTGATTGCATTGGACAAGTGATTGTTATTGTTAATTTTGTTTTGATCCCAGCCGACTGCCTATATCCATATCAGGGCAATAACTGTTTCAAAACATACACAATACTTCAGCAGGAAAATATAGGAAAAGAAAAGTAAGTACACATATCAATGCATTCAAGTACATAATCTAAGAAGATGCCCCTGGTGTTGACCACTCCGTCCAATTTATTGCACAGGGGATTTAAAAAACATACTGTATACAAAAAAAATAAACATAACTAAGAACGCTAAAACAACATAACAACGGGTCTAAATTACCTAAAATTGCTTCCACACATCTTACTTCCCTAGAGCCAAAAATGCACTTAATACAGGTACCCAATTATCAATCCTACGAGAAAGTAGTTAAAGACTTTACTGAACATATACAGGTCAATGGAACAGCAAGGCAGAAAATGATAGGAAGAAATGACAGAAAGCAAAAGAGGAAGGAAAAAATAAAGAGAGTGACAGAAAAGAGGAAATTTGTAGCAAAGAATTTCCAGAAGGTGGGGTACTATTTATACTGAAAGAGCCTCCATCCAGCATCCCCATGGGGGTCATTGCACAAGTAGTTGTCGGTTGGATATGGTATTGGGACGAAGGGTTCGCATGATTAGGTGAGTGTGTGTGTGTGTGTGTGTATGTGTGTGTGTGTGTGTGTGTGTGTGTGTGTGTGGTGTGTGTGTGTGTGTGTGCGTGCGTGCGTGCGTGTGCGTGTGCGTGTGTGAAAGAGTTGATAGCTTGGTAAGGCCGCATTCTGTATAGTAAATAAATGAATGTGAACACGATTAAGGTTAAGCGTGTGACCCCAATTCTTCATTCCTTTCCACACACACTGACGAGAGCAAGTGGCAATGAATCACGGGGTGGGTGGGTGGGTTTTAAGGGTGTAGTAGCACTCAGTCAGTGAGTGACACAAGGTTGGAATGTCGCAACGACGTAACTAAACCGAAGTGAATACATGTGTTTTAACTGTAACGGTTGTGGCCGAAAATTTGGGAATGGAATACGGAAAGTCCAGTTCTCGATTATTTCCTTGTCGAGCAGTATTGTGGTGAAACAAATACTGAGTCTGGTGTCAGCCCCACAAAAACAGTTTAGGAAGCCTTATTCATGTGTTTGCCTTGGACGTTGACGAAACAAACAAGTCAGATTATTAGAATGCACATTGTGAGCTGACTTGACCATTAATCCTGTGGCTCACTGCCTTTCCTTTTCTTCTGTTGTAAGGATGAAGCCTTAGTTTTTTTTCAAGGATAATGGATAGTAGTGTGTGTGTAGCTTAGTTTTTGTTTGACGGGATGTGTGTGTGTGTGTGTTGTGTGTGTGTTTGTGTGTGATGTGTGGTGTGTTGTTCGTCTTGTTGTTTCACTTGTGTATTGACGTGTTGTTGTGTGTGTGTGTGTGTGTGTGTGTGTGTGTGTGTGTGTGTGTGTGTGTGTGTGTGTGTGTGTGTGTGTGTGTGTGTGTGTGTGTGTGTTTGCAAAGGGGAAATGTTGACATGTGCTAAATCTTCATGATCATTTTTAAACTTCCAATGTATAAACTATACATTCTGTATACTATACGGAGTTCATGTGTCAACATTGTCTTTTCATATGTGTAAAATTTGTTGTTGTTGTCATTCTCTGTTGCCACATTGTATGTTAGATGTCCGTTTGTTGTGAAACAAAAGACGAACAAAAAAAAGTTTAAGAAAAGAAGAGCGAGGCAATGAAAGGCTTCAGGTTTTGCTTTGCTATCATCACTTTATCAGTGCAGGAAGCTAATGGATGGGACGAGAGAACGAAAGAGCTGAAAATGAAAAACACGTCTGCCTCACAAGCTAGATCCACTTTGGCACTGTTACAATGTTTGATCTTCGGGACGAACGGAAAACACACTTGAGACAAAGAGTCATCCATATTGAAAGAGACAAACAAAGGGGGTCTTGTGGTTCTCTTACAAAAAAACTATGTTTAAAAAAAATGAGGATAAAAAAGGGCCGGGATTCATCTGTTTTCTTGTTTTCCTTTAGGTTATTTAAAATCCTTTGACTCCCGCACGTTGTTTCACAAACTGCAAAAACTTAACCCTTTGATTCCCTCACCCTGTCCACCAGCTTTCTGTAAAAAAAACTTAACCCTTTGATTCCCTCACCCTGTCCACCAGCTTCCTACAGAAAGCTGTGGAGAGGGTGAGGGAATCAAAGGTTAAGGGTTAAGTTTTTGCTTCGCTAGCATGGTTAATCCTTTGACTTCCGCACCCGATCTACCAACTGCAAAAAATTAACTCTTCGAGTCCCTCACCCCATCCACCAGCTTCCTGCAGGAATCAAAGAGTTAAGTTTTTGCTTTGCTGGCATGGTTGACAATGCAGGATGCTGGTGGACAGGGTGCGGGTGTCAAAGGTTAAATTACTACGGACGAGGTGGTTAAGTGGATGAGACGTCTGACTTCCCATCGGAACGTCTGGGGTTCGATTCTGTATGTCTCCTGCGTACCTGGTGGGTAAAGGGTGGAGATTTTTCCATCTGCCAGGTCAACATGCATACAGACATTCTGCTAGTGCGTGCACCCCCTCCCCCCCCCCCCCCCCTTTGTGTGCATACACTCGCAGAACATCAGATATGAACGTTGGTCGTATCAGTTTCTGGTGACTTATGAAGACAAGAAAAGATCCAGCTGAAGACGTAGCATGCTGACTGTACAACAACATAGCAAGTACAAATTCGGATCCGTATAAAAAGATTGCATCAAACAAGGAAACTTAGTCATGCTTCCCCGGACCAAATATACAATATACACATTAGAGCTCTTTCAGTACAAACATCCTGGTTTCTGAGCAGAGCGAGATAGGACAGTGACCCCCCTCTCCCCCCACCCCACCCCCTCGTCCTTTTCTCTTTGAACTGCTCTATCAATCTCCTGTATGTGTGCAGACCCTCTGTGGGCAAGTACTGGCTATAAACATTAACGCACTCATGCTACAACCTTCGAAAATAAAAATGTATTCTTGTTTCTCTCTCTGTTTATATATATATATATATATCTCTCTCTCTGTCTGTCTGTATGTATGTATGTATGTATTGTTGTGTGTGTGTGTGTGTGTGTGTGGTGTGTGGTGTGTGTGTGTGTGTGTGTGTCTATAGATCTATGTCTCTCTCACTATCTCTGTCTCTCTCTATCTCTCTCTCTCTGTCTCTCTGTCTGTCTGTCTGTCTGTCTGTCTGTCTCTCTCTCTCTCTCTCTCTCTCTCTCTCTCTCTCTCTCTCTCTCTCTGACTGTCTCTTTCTTCCCCTTTTCCCGCTGTGTTTTCCCTCTCCTTCATTCTAAAATTCTTGGTGTGTGTGTGTGTGTGTGTGTGTGTGTGTGTGCGTGGTGTTTGTGTGGCCTCTGTCTCGGCTGTCACAGTTCCTCTTATCTGATGTCTCACGAGGGTCATCTGTTTACTTTGGTCTTGTCCACCAAACACACGCAGCAAATATTTAACCCCATGTCTCAGCTCTTCTCTGATCGGTTGAGATAACAGTCTTCGACATCATGAACCAGTAAGAGAAGGTTACCAGCCGTGACACTGCTAGAAAACTCTGTGTGTGTGTGTGTATGTGTGTGTGTGTGTCTGTGTGTGTGTGTGTGTGTGTGTGTTGTGTGTGTGCGTGCGTGTGTGTGTGTGTGTGTGTGTGTGTGTGTGTGTGTGTGTGTGTGTGTGTGTGTGTGTGTGTGTGTGTGTGTTAACAGGAGGGTTGGTGGGTAATGTAGGAGATAACATCCTGTTCTTTCAAAATTTCTCTCCGGACAAGACAGCCACGTTTTATTCAAATTTTATCTGCGTGTTTATTGAAACTTTATCGTCTGTAAGGTGGTTTTTTTGTTTTGTTTGTTTTTTGTTTTTGTTTTTTTTAAGTTCGCTTCGGAGAAGTCGACTGTAGTTTCCGAGCTAGTTTTCGTTTTTAGTGGATGTGCAATCACTCAGTGTCCTTCCGTGACGTTCCTGCATTATTCTGTGCCTGTTAATCACATCTGGGATTTCCATTGGCATCAGAGATTACATGTTTGTGTGTGGGTTGGTGTGTGTGGGGGGAGGGAGGTTGGTGTGTGTGTGTGTGTTTGTGTTTTTGTGTGTGTGTGTGTGTGAGAAAGTGTGTGTGTGAGAAAGTGTGTGTGTGTATGTGTGTGGTGTGTGTATTTGTGTGTGGTGTGTGTGTGTGTGTCACAGTGTGTGTTGGTGTGTGTCATAGTGTGTGTGGTGTGTGTGTGTCACAGTGTGTGTGTGTGTCACAGTCTCTGTTGTCCTTTCAATTCAGTCGAATGACAGACATGGGAAGAGAAAAAAGAAGTGCGTGTCGTCGACAACTGAAAAACGAACTTTCCCGGAACTAATCCAACGAGAGGACGCACGCACGCACGCAGTGTTTGTCGAAATCAGCGCGCGCGCAAATAACTAGAAGTCGTCTGGGTTAAATCTTTCTCTGCATGGTCAGAGTGCTCGAGCATTCGGAGGGGAAAAGGACACACGTAGCCAACGTGCTTTTGTCCACGTGGTACACGGGGTAGAGGGGTAGTTGTACCAGAAGCTAGCGGGCAGGTATTTGCTTCTTCTGTTAGGCAGGCAGGCTAGGCAGGTGTGTCATTCATGGAACTTGAAGCGACCAGGGTGTGTGTTGATTTCGGGTGTGTTCTTTGACTCTTCGTTGACTTTGTGTATATATATAATACAGGCCTGTAAACATATTTTTTTCGGTTTATTTATTTGTTCGTTTGTTTATTTCGGTCTGGAATCGGCTTGTTGGCATAGTGAGTGACTTGGCCTGAATTTGTCGACGGTAGATTGCGATGGCGACGGCGACGGTGCTGATTTGTGTCCTTCTGTGTTTGGGTTCCTTGTCTCAAGTTTTGGTGGCTGAAGGTAAGGTTTATGTTGACTGTCAGACAGTAGTGTTCGTGTTTGTATTTGGTATGTTTCTTTTTTTGGTTGTTTGTTTTTGTTGTTGTTTTTTTCACGATGAACTTACCACGAAAATGTCGGGCTGCCTTCCCTGGGAGAGCTGTTGCCACAGTGCAGCGCCACCCATTTTTTTTCTCTTTTCGCTCCTGTGTTCCACCATCTCCACCCCCACCTCTCCCCATGAGGATGCCGGGGGCTTTTTCAGTGTAAATAGTATCCCCACCTTCTGGAAATTGTGAGCTAGAAATTTCCTCTTTTCTGTCACTGTCTTTGTTTCAGCTTTGTTCCTTTGCTTTCTGTCATTTCTTCTTATCATTTTCTGTCATGTTGCTTCATTTACCTGTATGTGTTCGATATCTTACATGCTTTCTCTCAGGGATGATAGTTGTGTTAAGTGCATTTTTGGTTCTAGATAAATGTGGAACACAGAGGCAATTTTAGGTAATTATATATATATGTAAAAATAATGTATGTTCTAGTGTCCTTACTTACGTTATCGTTTGTATTCAGATACATTTTCTGAACCCTTGGTGATGAATTGGATGGAATGGGCAACTCCAGGGGCGTGTCTTTAGATTATGTGTGCGAATGTATTCATAAACATGTATCTACTTAATTTTATTTTACAGTCTTTTTTATTTTAATAATTCATGAAGTATGCTGTACTTTTTGATATGGTGAAAGCCCTGATATCAGTCGTCTGGTCTTTAAGCATCAATAACAGTTTTCTGTGTTCATATGGTTGTGTTCACTGTATGAAAGCTTGGGGGTTTGTTGTTGTTGTTTGTTGTTGTTGTTGTTCGTTTGTAGGTATTTTTTTGTTTGTTTTTTGTTTTTGTTTTTGTTTGTTTGCTTGTTTTGTTGTTGTTGTTTTTTTCTGTAGAATGTTGCCAGGGACAACTCTTTTGTTGCCGTGGAATTGTTTACTTGCTCTGAGTGCGTGCTGCACACGAGATCTCGCTTTATGGTCTGATCCAAATGATTTTTGCACATAGACCAGAACTTAAGACCTGTTAGATTTCAGAAAAATCCCCGTCAGTCAGGTCTGTGTGTCAAACGGGTACTGGAGCTCCTAGGTAGATGCTTTAACTATTAGACCAGTCACTCCATTATATCTTGGTGTCTGTCAACAGCGTACAGATACACATTATTAAGTAGGGCCTAGAGGCTGAAGGGAAGTGCACATTAACATCGCTGTGAATTTCCTTCGGTCGTTTCATGCTTTTTTAACCCCTTTGGCTCCCGCGCCCTGTCCACCTGTATCCTGCTTTGTGAGCCTTTATGCCAGCAAATCAAAAACTTTACCATTGGATTCCCTCACCCTATCCACCAGCATCCTCCTGCAGGAAGCTGATGGATAGGGTGAGGGAATCCAAGGGTTAATTTTTTGCTGTTGGTGGATAGGGTGCGGGAGTCAAAGGGTTTAACGTGGAGTAAAGTTTAGATTTGGAGCCGTTTACACATGTAATGGGCTACTTTTTAATCCTTTGACTCCTGCAACCTGTCCACCAGCAGGATTTCAACCTTTCTGCAGGAAGCTGGTGGATGGTTGAGAGTAAGAGAGTTGGATAGGCTGAGGAGTCAAAGCAGGAACGTGGAAGGTGAGAGTCAATGAGGTGGATAGGCGGATCAAGACAGGAAGCTGTGATAGGTGAGGATCAAAGACAGGAAGCTGTGAAGCTGGGGTCAACAGGAGCTGGTGGATAGTGAGGAGTTAAATGGTTAAGTTTTTGCAATTGGTGGACAGGCTGCGGGAGTCAAAGGGTTAAACGTTATAGCGTGGTGGTCATATGAATAAGAGGTCAAACTTCCACTCGGAATGTCCGAGTTCGATCCTGCTTGGGTAGCCTGCCTTCTGCCTGGTGGGTAAATGATGGAGACTTTCCCGATCTCTCAGATCAGCATGTGTGCAGGCCTCTTAGTGCCCTGACGTCAAGAATGAACTTTAACCCTTTGACTCCCACATCCTGTCCACCAGCTTCCTGCATTGCCAACTATGATAGCAAAGCAAAAACGTAACCATTTGACTCCCTCACCCTATCCACCAGCTTCCTGTAAAAGGAAGCTGGTGGATAGGGTCAGGGATTCAAAGGGTTAGTTTTTGCAGTTGGCGGATAGGGTACGGGAATCAAAAGGTTAATTAAACATGCTGAAAGTCGTGCCCATGTACGGTAGCTCACGGAAACATGGAAACAATCAGCATGCCGCCCACCCAAGACGGAGTGTGCAGAATGTGCATTAACGTAACCGCCTGCACAGTGTGGGGAAAAAAAAAGATGTGCATACACGTCTCCTAACAGTCGGGATGCAAATACATACATACATACATTCATACATACATACATACATTACATACATACATAACATACATACATACATTTATAATACATACATTCATACATACATACATACATACATACATACATTATCATACATTACATACATACATACATACATACATTACATACATACATACATACATACATTTATACATACATCATACATATTACATATCATACATATACATACATACATACATACATTTTACATACATACATACATACATACATACATACATACATTCATAATACATACATACATACATATGTATGTAGGTACACACACACACACACACACACACAGACACACACACAGACACACACACACACACCACACACACACACACACACACACACACACACACACACACACACACACACCAACACACATCATAGTGAAAAGACGTTAAATCAAAGAACGAACGAACGAACACACACACACACATATATATACACACACACGCATATATATCCGCACACACGCACACACACACACACCTTATATATATATATATATATATATGTTATGTGTTTGTGTAGTAGTATTGTTGTGTGTGTGTGTGTGTGTGTGTGTGTGTGTGTGTGTAATAGAGAAAGGTAGATCCGTAAGACTGAGCTAGATCTAGGAGGAATGAGGTGGTAGAGACTTAACTATTGTCGAGTTTGCTGTTTGTAGGTGGGTCCCATTCCACCCATTCCACTCCCTCGCTGCTTTAGGTAAATTTCATAAGGTCAGAAAAATGAATTCGAATGGAAAATTGTGATACATTGCATCCTCTCTCTAAATCTGCTAGCAGTTAAGGAGACCCTTGAGCATATGTATGAAAACTTGTTGCCAAGGTCTTGTAATGGAAGGGGAGCACATCGTCGTCATCAT
>CM060306.1:54199735-54202235 GCA_030674185.1 Monoplex corrugatus | reverse complement strand
TACAAAGAGATATGACACCTTGGCTTAAAATGACACATACAGGGGCACGTAGGCATTATAGCGAAAAGCAGTTTTGACTAAGCCGCTCACAAATTATTCTAGTCTTACATTTGCATCAAATTTGTGCATCCTTGGTGTGTTTATTTTTTTTTTTTTTTTTGTTTTCTTTTTTTCTTTTTCATAGGAATTTAGTCCATGTTACCATCATTACAACACTTCTGTGTGAAAACAGACGCGTTCCATTTAAACACCCAGTGTTACGATCCATGATAGGTCACAATGACAATTGATTGCCTAAAACCGTCAACATCAATGTTTGTCATATACATCTATCTTTCCCCACATGATTTTCCTTTGTTTTGTTATTTCAAATTTTTAATAATAGGTGTGTTTTGTTATTTCAAATTTTCGATAGGTGTGAATACAAGTTCTACAGGTATTTCAATAATGTTATAATTCTGGTGGTTTTGAACAGAGGTACTGTTTTAGTTTCTCGGCTACACAAATGTTTGCAAAGAGAAATGCGTGTGTTTAAAACGATTAGTTGTTTCGGTCTTACTATTAAGTTTTGTATAAGAGGAAGATCGTAGAATTGCTTGAAGATCTTGATTTCTGTGTGAGTAAGACGGAGTAAACGTAACGAATATATGTGCCTGTCTTGTCTCAAGCGGTTATCTTCGATTTTATAAAGGCCGGAGAACCAAGGCCGATGTGATGTTAGGATAGACGAGCATTGTGGCGGACGTGCACCTTCGCCAAATATTGACTGTGAAATCAGATGGAAGATGGAAGGGGCCTTTCGCGCTTCTTTCTCTACATCACTTGCTTTGTCTGCGCAAATACAGACGGGACTGACTGTGAGACTTCTTCGACGTGACCCTGCCCCAAGCCCCCCTTTTTCTCCCTGTTCATAAAAACTGATGAAAGAGGGACGGGTCTGTCTCTCTGTCTGTCTGTCTGTCTGTCTGTTTCTTTTGGTCTAACAGACACAGCGGGTTACCCGGCTCTTGTATTAATGCTGGCTGTCTGCCTGCCTGCCTTGTCTGCCTGCCTGCCTGTCGTCTGCCTGCAGATGCCTGTCTGTCTATCTGTCTGTCTGCCTGCCTGCCTGTCTGTCTATCTGTCTGTCTGTCTGCCTGCCTGTCTGTCTGCCTGTCTGTCTGTCTGCTTGTCTGTCTGTCTGCCTGTCTGTCTGTCTGCCTGTCTGCCTGCCTGTCTGTCTGTCTGTCTTTCTGTCTCTAACAGACACAGTGGGCTGGCCAGCTCTTGTGTTTTTGAGCCATAGACTCAAGATCTATCTCAAGTTCAATTCCAGCACGCGACATAAACCCCCGAAGGGATGCCTGAGGCTCTTTCAGTATAAACAGTATCCCCACCTTCTGTAAAGTCTGTGCTAGAAATTTCCTCTTTTCTGTCATTGCCTTTGTTTCTGCCTTCTTCCTTTGCTTTCTGTCATCTCTTCCTGTTAATTTCTGGTCTATTCACCTGTGTGTGTTCGATAAAGTCTTATGTGCTTTCTCTAAGGATTGATAATTGGAAGGGTACATGTATTAAGTGCATTTTTGGCTCTTGGGAAATGAGATATGCGGAAGCAATTTAAGATAATTTAGGCCCGTTTATATGTGTTTTGGTGTCCTTACATATGCTTAAATTTGTATTCAGGTACGTTTTTTAAATCTCCTTTGCTATAAATTGGATGGAGTGGTCAACGCTCGGGGCTTGTCCTTAGATTATGTGCGCGAATATATTGTGTACTTAATTGTCTTTCCTTTTTTTCCCCCCTGTTGTAGTTTTGTCTGTTTTGAAGCGGTCATAGCTCTGATGTAGCTCTACGCAGTTGGCTGGGCTTTAAACAACAATAACAACAACATCCTCTGGTTTCTTTGCATCCCACATACGAGACTACTTTTTGGGTTATTTTGCCTGACTGAGAAGACGTGAAGGATAGAAACTTGTCATTCTTCCGGGCCTAGAGGACAGTGAGGCCATTCGACAGGAAGACTCTTGATATTATGTGGCTTCACTGGATGTGTGCGTGACTGCAATTGTGTCCGCAATGCACGTCCTTGTGTGTGTGTGTGTGTGTGTGTGTGTGTGTGTGTGTGTGTGTGTGTGTGTGTGTGTGTGTGTGTGTGTGTTGTGTCTGTGTCATGTCTGTGTGTGTCTGTGTCTGTGTCTGTGTTTTTTGTGAGATACCGCGATTCTTGAAATCAGAAATCCGTGACATAAAAACTCATTTCGTAGAAGTAAATCTTGTTTTGCGAAGTACATGACGATATTGTTTCGTAACTATTTAGGATGTAATGCAAACAAAAACAGGAACTAGTATTTTTTTTCGATTTCTCAAAGAAGTAGAGCAATTTTTTTTTCTCTGTTCTCTTGTTTTCTGAAGCCATTGGTTTTCTGGTGATATATCATTTCCTATTCAGAGCTCCTTTTTCTGTTATGAGCAAAGACTAGATTAGTCAGGCTGGCTCTGGAGTCTTTCGTGGTCCATCAT
>CM060306.1:54187235-54197235 GCA_030674185.1 Monoplex corrugatus | reverse complement strand
CCCTTCATGCCGTCGATTTCGGCTCCACAAAACTCTACCATGTTTATCCCCTTCGCTGTTTCAATGCAAAATTTCTCAGAAACTTTGCAGCGAGTTTGGTCCGTGACCATGATGAGACTGTGGAACTGTTTTCAACGGTCGATCATGTCGTGAGAAATTACGAAGAAAACTGACTGTTCTGGCGGGTCGGAACCACCATTTGCAAAAACCTAACCCTTTGACTCCACCCTATCCACCAATGGCAAAAACTTAACCCTTTGACTCCCTCACCCTATCCACCAGCCTCTTGCAGGAAGCTGGTGGATAGGGTGAGGGAGTCAAAGGGTTAAGTTTTTGTCTTGCTAGTATGGTTGACTATGCAGAATGCTGATGTGCAGGGTGCGGTAGTCAAAGGTTAATGCATGGTCTGTCATTGAACATATATGAGTACTTTCTCCGGAGTTCTTGAGAAGAAATGTCTTGCCGCATTCTCAACATACATTTATTATTTTGACAACCACTATCGAACCATTTGATTAATCAGCTGAAAACACACACACACACACACACACACACACACACACACACACACACACACACACACACACACACACACACACACACACACACACACACCACACAAATACATACACAGACAGAGACAGAGAGAGAGAGAAACAAGAGAGAGGTGTGTATGTGTGTGCGTGTGTGTGTTTGCGTGTGTGAGACAGACAGACAGAGAGAGACACACACACACACACAGACAAACAGAAAGAGAGAGAGAGAGAGTGAGAGAGAGAGACGCACTGCACACACACCATTTGATACAAAATATTCTCACTTTTGGAAAAAAAGCGATTGAAAAAGAAAACGAAAAGGACTACCAGAAACCACATTGTCAAGTTGAGTAGATACGGGTACGTTTCTTGTATTGGGGCTGACAAAACGTATTCTATATTTACTCTACTAATTAGAATTTAAAAAGAGAGACAGACAGATACACAGACAGAGGAAGAGAGAGTGAGAAAGAGAGAGTGAGAAGAGAGAGAGAGAGACAATAAAACAACAGACGTAACACTCAAACTACTTTTTCTTTTCTTTGCCCTTTAAATA
The DNA here is from genome assembly GCA_030674185.1 of Monoplex corrugatus. Taxonomy (NCBI): domain Eukaryota; kingdom Metazoa; phylum Mollusca; class Gastropoda; order Littorinimorpha; family Ranellidae; genus Monoplex; species Monoplex corrugatus. Next base: position 54,196,143 of record CM060306.1, on the reverse strand, counting down.
GTTAGGCTTTATCTGGCGATAGACGTGGCCGCAATAGGCAACACATATTCGTCCGATGTAGAGGATCGTGTAGACTATTGCGTTATGTTGTGTGCTACCATGAATTGTTAGAAGACGCCTGCAGGTTCGGTAACTCTGGCTTTGGCTGGCTAGGTTTTCTGTACAGTTACCCCACCTCCCTAAGTTTATGGCCAACAAGCTTACCCTGTGAGCGCAGGGGGAATGGGAGGGGGGGGGGCATACTTAGACAACACTGTCGATCATGTGACTACTGTCCATATTGCTGTCACTGACACATTGACCAGTGTCAGCTGTCAATTCACGGTTAATCCTTTGTCACCTGCACTCATTTCCATGGCAACAACATACGATCTGAGAGAACGTGTGAGGAATACCAGGTATGCAGAACATTCAGGCAGTAAGCAGACAGACAAATGACATCTGGAAGTTGAAGCACATAGCGCTGTCATTTTGTCTTCATTATCACTACCTCTAGGTCTCTGTCTCTGTGTGCGCGCGCGTGTGTGTGTATTTTTGTGTGTGCGAGAGAGAGAGGGAGGGAGTGTGTGTGTGTGTGTGTGTGTGTGTGTGTGTGTGTGGTGTGTGTGGTGTCTGTGTATGTGAGAGAGAGAGAGTGTGTGTGCGTGTGTGTGTATTTGTGTGTGCTTTGAGTGTGCACGCACGTGTGTGTGCTAGTGTATAAATATGCATGTGTGTGCATATGTTATGTGTATATGTTGTACTTTCCCATAAAAAACATACTTGTGTAGTCTTGTCTCCGTGTACAAGCATACAAGAGCATATACATATATAGATATAGATACAGATATGTGTATGTGTGTATGTTCGTTCGTTCCTTGATTTAACGTCTTTTCACTATAAGTGATCTTAGACGGGTAAAAATGGTATGGAGGATGTTTTTGTTTTTGTTTTTGTTTTTTTTTTTTGGGGGGGAAGGGGGAGGGGACAGAGGGGAACAGAGTAAGAGACGGAAAAAAATTAAAAGGAATCGGCAAGGTCTTTAGAAAAAGGATATGGATGAACAGAGAAAGGAAACTAGAACAACGCTAACATCAAATGTAAAAGAAAAATCGTCGTAAAAAGCAAAACAAAACAAAACAGAATAAGATAATGATAATTAAAATAATAACCTTAAAGTAACGCATTAACAGGACTGTGAACCAATGATTCTGAAATTTTAACTGACAGAACTTGATCTGATATTACATCTTTAAAATGCTTTTCAAGATAGTTTCCTTGTGTAAACATCTTTGGTAAAAAATAACGAAGCTTTCTGCAGTAAAACAAACAGTGATACAATGTGAATTGTTCACCGCAAATACATGTACATAAAACGTTTTTACAATATTTTGTTTTCAAAGCGTTCAGTTGAATACGAAAACATGTAACAATTAATCTCAAATGATATAACGAAGAATATTGCATTTTTTTACAGATATTTTGAACTGAAAGTTTGATTCTTTTTTGAGACACAATTTTTCATTTAAATGTTCATGAAATTGAATCCATGATGCTAATTCTAGCGAGTTGTAAGCTTCTTTTACCGAGGTGTTAACATGTAATTCTATGGAATTTTCAGAACGGAGTGCACCAGATTTAGCTGCTCTGTCAACTACGTTGTTGCCGTGAAGACCAACGTGAGAAGGCACCCAGCATAAATTGATTTCCGAGCCATTTATCTTTAAACAGTGTATTAGATGATTTGCTTCAATTATTAAATCAGGCCTTGTGTCTGTATCAAAAGACTGTAAGGCATATAATACAGATTTTGAATCAACAAAGAGAACTACTTTGAAAGACACAGGCCGAAGGCTTATTAAATAATGCAACGCTTGAACAACAGCGACCAATTCTGCTGTATATATAGATACATTTGCCCCAATGAAAAAAGACTTTTTAATGTTAAATTTTGGAACATAAAACGCTGCTCCAGCGCTCTGATTTGCTAAGACTGACCCATCAGTAAAAATGTGGAGGTGGGTACGGTACTTTTCATCGATGTGTTCACAAGCTGTGGATAGCGTAATGTTGACAATATCATCTTTTTTAACGTCTGCATAATCGAGATCAAACGTGGCCTTTAGCATTTCCCATGTAGGGATAGGCGTTAACGTTGGTTTCTCGGCTATTTCATCCATAGTTATGTGTGTATGTGTGTGTGTGAGTGTGTGTGTGTTGAGGGGATAGCGATGGATAGGCACGTGTGTGTATTTGAGAGAAAACACGCAAGAGTGTCTGTGTGAGTGGGGGTAGGGGAGGGTGTGCGTCTGTGTATGTGTGTGTGTGTGTGTGTGTGCGCGTGTGCGTGTGTGTGTGTGCTCGCACATTGAAGGGTTGCGTGCCTGCTTGTCTGTCTGTGTGCGTATAGGTGTGAATGTGTGATTTTCTTTTGTAAAGAAGACGAATGATTCTATTTAAAGAGTTCCTTTCGCTTAAAGTCAGTATGATTAGGCCTTTACATACATACATAGATAATTTGACAGGCTTTGCTCGAGATGTACGCAAAGCCATTCGCGTAAATCTTCAGGCTTTGAGCAAATTTGTCCAAGTTTACTTACACACTGTTGGTGTCTGTTCGTCCGTGCCTTAGCGAGTGAAACACAATCCTCAGGGCAGATTGTCAGGGTGAGCTCTCAGCTTTGTTGTGTGGCTGCTTACAGTGTATCGTAGATTTTGTGTGGCGGTCGTCATAATTGTATAGATTTTATCCCACATTTACATCCACGAATACACACACACGTACATACACACACACGTACATACACACACACGCGCGCGCGCGCACACACACACACACACACACACACACCACACACACACCACACACACACACATATATATATATATATATATATATATATATATATATATATATATATATATATATATATATAATCATATGGTCGACTATCGTGGTCGGATCGATAAAGTCCAATTTAATATACATACATATGTAGATATGAATGAATAAAATGAAACTGTTTTAAAAACCTATGCTGAAAAGTACCTACAGACATTAATGGTGTACACCTACACACTCTATTGGTGTACATAGTCAAAATAATTGAATGAGAAAAGACAAAAATGAAAGAACTGCTACTTGTTACTACCCCAAGACATTCACTTGGCATCTCCAACAGCCCCCATACCCACCGAAAATGAGGTCACCATTAGAGTAAGGCAAGTGCGGCTACAAAGTCTGGAACCAGAAAAACCAACACGAAAGAAGAATTAGAACGCGTATTCAATGCAACCAGACAAGACAGGAGCAAATTTTCGGCGAACTGTCCTTTGTCAAACGTAGACGTAAGATCGCAAACGAACAAACAAAAGATACAGAAAGAAAGAGAAGAAGAGTCTTTTTCTCACACTGGACGAAGCAGCAGGGAAGTTTCAGGGGGTTTTTTTCCTCCTAATTTTCGTATTTGGTGTTTGTTCGTTTGTGATCTTACGTCTACGCGCATGGGACCTCGTTTTATTGTCTTTGTAAAAAACTAACATCTGGGTCACCACTTAAGATATCTCTCTGTCTCTGTCTCTCTGTCTCTGTCTCTGTCTCTCTCTCTCTGTCTCTCTCTCTCTCTGTCTGTCTCCCTCTCACTCTATCTATCCATCCATCCATCCATCCATCCATCTATTCAACCAGTCATCCTTATCTGTCTCTCTTTCTCTCCTTTTGTGTATGTGTGTATGTACATCTACGCGTGCATGCATATCATCATCATCAGGTGCTTTGCCATATGACGTTGGCGATCATAGCTTTCCATCTGTTTCTATCTCTTGTTGCCTCAAGCACCTCTTCCACCCTCTTTGTCTTCAGCCACTCTGCAAGTCCGTCCAATATCTTCTCCCTGGGTCTACCTGGTGCTGTCTTTCCCTCCAGCTTTCCTGTTTTGAACAGGTGCTTCAATTCCCCTTTTCTCATACAATGACCTATAAATGTTGCCTGTCTTTTCTTAATCTTCCTTATGAGTGATCTTCTTGTGTCTGCCTCCATCAAGACTGTCTCGTTTGTTTTCTTTGCTGTCCATGGAACTCTCAACATTCTTCTTAGAAACCACATCTCGGCTGCCTCAATCTTGTTCTGGCTTTGCTTGTTGACTGTCCACGCCTCACAACCGTGTAACAGTATTGGTTCTATATAACATTCAAGAACTCTCTTCCTGATGTTAATTGATAGGAATTTGTTGGCAAGAATGCCTTTCATCTTCTTGAATGCTGTTCTGGCTTGGCCGATTCTGCTGGCTATTTCTGATGTGCATCTGCCGTCTGATGAAATGATCGTTCCCAAGTATTCAAACTTAATCAATCTGTCTCAAGGTTGTGCCGTTTGCTGTTATTTTACATGAGGGGATTTCATGTTTTTTACTGATCACTATGACTTCAGTCTTTCTGCTGTTTAGTTCCAAGCCCTTACCTTTGCTTTCTATTTCTAGTATATTCACAAGATTTTGTAGATCCCTTTCATTTTCTACAATTAGCACTGTGTCATCTGCGTATCGAATGTTGTTTACCATTTTTCCTCCAACCTTTAATCCAGGGTCTTCCTCTAGATTTCTCATGTTTTCGCTGTAAAGTGAAAACAGATCTGGTGACAAAACACAACCCTGTCTGACTCCTTTTTTTGGTGTTTTGGAAAGAGCTTATATCGTTTTCTGTTCTCATTGCCGTTGTTTGTTCCCAATACATATTTCTGATTATTCGTAGATCTTTTCCATCAATATTGAGTCTTTCTAGTTGGTTGATCAGTTCTTCATATCTTACCCGATCGAAAGCCTTGGTATAATCAACAAAGCATAAATATAAATCCTTATTCATCTCAATTGATCTCTCTATGATAGTTCTTAGGATGTATGTGGCATAACAGTTCCTTTCCCTTCCACAAGTCCACACTGTTCTTCTGCTATTTCTCTTTTGATTCTATTCCTTGTCCTCATCATGATTATTCTTGATAAGAGTTTTGTCGCATGACTCATCAAACTGATTGTGTGATGGAGTTCGCATTCTGTAGCTGTAGCCCCTGTCTTCTTTGGAAGTGCAATGAAAATTGATTTTGACATATCTTGGGGATTTTTCCAGTGTCGTAAATTTCATATAGGAGGACTTTTTTTTCTATACCAAATTCCTCCAGGGTTTCAATCATCTCTGTAGTAATGTTGTCTGGTCCTGGGAGTTTTCCTGGTTTCATCTTTTTCAGTGCTGCTCTAACTTCATCTTTCATTATGGGTGGTCTTTCACCGTTCTTTATTATAATGTGTTCTTCGTTTCTGTCATCTTCAAAAAGGTCTTTAATGTACTCTCTCCATCTGTCTAATATTTTGTCTTTTTCCATGATAATCTTACCATCTTTCGATTTTACGCAACCAGTTGATGTGCATGTATTTTTCCTGTGGACAATTTTTTCAATCGTCTGTACATACCCTGAGGATCTGTTTTGTGCCGGTCTTCTATTTCTTTGCATTTTGTTTTCAGCCAAGCTTCCTTACCTTCATTGCACCTTTTCGTGATTTCTTTATCTTCCTGTATATCTCCTCGTTTCTCTTTGCCTTCCTCCGTTCCTCCATCAGGCCTAAAAAAAAATTTGTCATCCAGTTCTTTTTTGCTTTTCTATCCACTTAAGGGATTCCTTCACAAGCTTCATTTATCGAATTTCTCAACTTTGTCCATTGTTCCTCGCTGTCACCAACGTCTTCCAGAGCACTTAATTTGTTTTGAACATGTACGTTAATTTTTTTTACGTATCACTTCATCTGTCTTTAAGAGTCCAAGTTTTAGTTTGATGTTGCTTTTGATCTGTTTCCTTTTCCTTAATTTCAGCCTAAATCTTCCCACTACAGGATTGTGGTCACTGTTGCAGTTTGCGCCTGGTAGTGCTTTTGCTGACAGCAAAAATTTTCTAAATCTTTTATTAATCAGGACGTAGTCAATCTGATTTTTGGTATTATCTCCTGGACTCATCCAAGTCCATTTTCTTCTATTAGGCTGCTCAAACCAGGTGTTTCTTACTATGAACTCATTCATCTGTGCCCATTCTACAAGTTTCCCTCCCCTTTCATTTTGTGTACCATTATTACTGTAACTTCTTGTGATTTACATTGGACCTTGGCCATCTCTAGTACTTCGTAGAAATTGTGGATGTCTTCCTGAGTACTTGCGGATGTTAGTGCACACACCTGAATGATGTTGATATCAAATGGCCTGCCTCCCAATTTAACCAGCAAAAAATCTGTCGGACATAGCCCAGTATCTCCTAACTGCTTTTGATTTGTCCCTGTCCATTACGATGCCTACTTCTCTTTCATGTGAGTTTCCACCAGAATTTATTACTGTATACTCTCCTGATGTTATCATGCCTGCCCCCTTCCATCTCACTTCCCCTAGTCCTAAAATACTAATGTTAAGCCTTTCCATCTCCATTTTGATATTGTCTAATTTACCTTTTTGCAACAATGTTCTATTGTTTCATGTTGCGATTTTGGTATCTTTTCTGAGGTTGAGGTTGATTGCAGTAGCTTGCTGACGGTCTGGTGTCACCTGCGCAGCATGACGGTAACTATCGGACGAAGGTGCTCCATAGGAGCCCCTATTTACGTCGTTATCTTCATTTTTCTTTTTGTCTGGCCACGATTGTTCTGGGGAAAATACGATAGTAGCTTCCCGTTGCCTTCCCTCGGTTTGTTTACGGTCTCTCCGCTAGCCTTTGTTGTTCCCACGACAACCTACAAGGCAGTAGGGTGATTTTTTTAAAGAGTTAAAACCCTTAGCCTTATTCCCTCCCGAGATGTCCACAAGGCAGTGCAGCTATTTACCCATAGCTTGGGGGTCTGGTTCGTGGGCACCAGGGCATATCCACACACCGGTGGGCCTACGTGCTGCACGTCTGGGGGCCAGACCTTCTCCGCGTCCTTCGAGATTTAGCCAGAGTCCATGAGGTGCTCAGTTACTACGTGTCGCCATGATGAGGCATAACGTAGGGCTTGTGATGGAGAGGCTATGTACTGACAAGGAGAGACTTAACGCATTCTGCTCTTCCTTTCGTATTGCTGCAAGCAGCAGTGCTAGCCAGCAATACAGGCTGAAAGTGACAGGTGACAAGCACGCAGTCACTATGCCTTTATAGCATTATATGTTATGTATTATTAATATTATCGTTTGTGTATGTATGTATTCCCTCGTATTAAGTATGTGTGTTGTTGTTTTGTGTGTGTGTGTGTGTGTGTGTGTGTGTGTGTGTGTGTGTGTGTGTGTGTGTGTGTGTGTACTTTGTTGACGATTTAGCATAACCCTTTATGATATATTTTCCAGATGATCCACCGCCTAACGGAACAACGACATCATCACCACCAGCAGACGGCTCATCAGATTCTGATCCTCACACCTCTTCATCAGCGAGTCCTATGATAACATCCACACCACAGTTCACCACAGACAGCGCTGTTTCTTCCAGCAGAGGCCTCACACAGACAGGTTCAACACCAGCGACCACCACAAAGTCACCAGGTATCACAACTTCAGATGGTGTCAGCACCAAACCCACGACAACAGCCTCTAATGTTGAAACCGGCGTGGTACCCACCTCCACATCTCCTGTTTCCCCTTCTTCCACTGTGTATGTCACGGCAAATTCACAAGAAAACAACACCAGTCCCAGTGAAATGTCTACGACAACCGCCTCTGATGTTGCGTCCAGCAAAAAGACGTCAGCCTCCAGTAAACCTCTTTCCACAAAGTCTTCTCCTCCGTCTTCCAGCACAGTATCCACAGAGTCGCAAAAAGACAGCACTCTTGGCAAAACCTCCACCACCACGTTGACATTGTCAGAAACTACTGCACAAGAGTCAGTCAGATCCACGACCGCTACAACGAATGAAGCACACAGTCAGGTTCTACAGAACCAACAACTTCGTCATCTCCTGGTGATCATGGTCTCACCACCACCACCGCTGCCGTGGATTCGTCGATACCGAAGACCCAAACAGACAGTCATCCCACAAAGACTTCTGCAGTTACAGCTACGCAAGTTTCTGCAAGTTCTTCAGCGGGTACCAATACAAAAGGTCCGAACTCGAAGACTACCGAGGTTTCTTCTGACAAAACCTCGTCTGATCAGATCACACCATCAAAGATGCCACCACCCGCCACAGTCTCTACCACGACAGGGAATGTGCAGTCTTCTGCCTCAGCAGGTTCTACAGAAGGTTCTAGAACACCCAAAGGGATGGCGTCTGGGTTTACAACCTCAGCACAGACAGCAGGTAAGACGTTGGCAAGCACACAAAGCTTATCACAACTGCATGTTTATCTTGTATTTAATCATGTGTACGTTAGCTCATTTGTTTGTTGTTGTTGTTGTTGCTGCTGCTGCTGTTTGTTGTTGTTGTTGTTGTTGTTGCATTTCTGTCTGAATAGTAATGTACTTGTAGTGAATGTTCTCGTGAATTTTTTTTAGATCATGTTTTTATAGGGACAGAGCTTGTACGTGTTTATCTTATAGTTTCGGGTATAAAGGCATTCTAGAAAAGGAGCGGCATGTTGCTGGTTTCAGGTGATTTTTACATGTTGGTTTTCAATGGGGTTGGGGATAGGATAAACAAAATATAACTGACGAGAAACGATAAAGGAGCAGACCTGTTCTCTGCATGCCCCCCCTCCCCCCGTGGGGATGCCGGGGGCTGTTTCATTATAAATAGTATCCCCACCTTCTGTAAATTCTGTGCTAGAAATTATCTCTTTTCTGTCACTCTCATTGTTTCTGCCTTGTTCCTTTGCTTTCTGTCATTTCTTCCTATCATTTTCTGTTTTGCTGGTCCATTCATCCGTATGTGTTCGATAAAGTCTGACGTACTTTTTCTTAGGATGGATAATTGGGTAATGTATTAAATGCATT
>CM060306.1:54177235-54182235 GCA_030674185.1 Monoplex corrugatus | reverse complement strand
TATTTATTTTTGTTGATGTTATGCGTTTATGTTCTGATGGTTGCTTTATAACGCTTGAGAGTTTTTGCTTCTTGGTATCATTTTTAGACTATGATTCTGTGCACAGATTTTGTTGCTTGATTTTCATTCCAGCCATCTGTCGTATAATGATCATTCACAATATATTCGTCACTTCATGCTTTGCTTCATGTGGCACGCTTTTTGTATAAACAGTTGATCCTCTTCCCCATTTGCTTCTAATCAGTGGTTTGAATAAGTTAACTTACTAATTCTGAAAGAACCCGGGGTGACAGGAGAACATTAGAAGAAGACGGATGACACCAGACAAGGAATGAAAAATGCCTTAAACTCTTCCTGCAGTTCCTTTGAAGAGTAATCCCAAAAAGTTAGTGTCGATATTACCAAAATCCAGACTGGGGTTTTCACGAAAGCAGTTTGCACTTACCTTTCTGCTGCTTCGTCTGTCGATTACTTTCTTCCTTTCTTATCTTACCATGGAATTTGGACATTGTTCACACGGGATCCACTGCACTCCGACTTTTCCATATGTGCTGTACTCAGTCTGCCAGTGAATATCTCGGAGACTCCATGAACTATTTTGCAGTCTCCTTGAGCCTGCGCTAGCAAGGTCTTGAAATGGGGAGAAGGTTAGGACGGCAAATGGGATCTAATGAAACACTAAGTTGACACCACCAGAATGATTGAAACATTAACACTGACAGCCAGTTGACCGACTGGCAGCGAAATGACCGGTTTGTATGTTGCGGGCTGGGATTGAACTTTAGATATTAACATCTACAGCTCTATCAACACTGGCGGCCAGCTCGCATGGCTTTGATTAACCCTTTGACTCCCACACCCTGTCTGTCAGCATCCTGCATTGCCAACCATGTTAGCAGAGCAAAACTTAACCCTTTGATTTCCTCACCCTATCCATCAACTTCCTGCTGGAAGCTGGTGGATAGGGTGAGGAAGTCGAAGGGTTAAGTTTTTGCAGTTGTTGGATAGGGTGTGGGAGTCAAAGGGTTAATGACCTGTAGGCCCACATGTTTTCCAGTCTTCTTCCCTGTCTCTGAAATTACGTGGATGGGCAACTTCTAACTGCAATGAATAGTACGTTTGTTCAGCAGAGTTTGATGCACTGTGTATTATTAAAAGCCATTTGCAGTGGTGATGGCGTAAATGTACACGGTGCTTACTTAATCCATTGTTTAGAGGTTTTGATGTAACGTTTGCTTAATTGTGAAAAGCTGTATGAGTAAAGTTTTTAATTGCTCAGTGCTTTTGATATAGAATGCTTTATTGATTCTTGCTTCGTTTTGCTTGTTAAAATTCTCATGTTATCGTAGTTCGTTCAGCTGTTTAACTCTAGTTACAATTTGTTTAGTCATTCGGTTGTTTAGAACTTTGTGTGTGAAATTTGTTTAGTTAGATGATGTTATTTTGTTATGCTCGTGTGTGTGTGTGTGTGTGTGTGTGTGTGTGTGTGTGTGTGTGTGTGTGTGTGTGTGTGTGTGTGTGTGTGTGTGTGTGTGTGTGTGTGTGTTGTAACCTGTTGGCTGCAGTTTAGTTTCTGTAGCACAGAACCTTTCTGAATGAAATAATCGCAGAAATTCACTTTAGCGAGGAAATGCTTACAGCATGATATCAACAAGTTCATTGACACAACCAGACCGACCATAAAAGCATATACACATGTATGCATGACACGAGCTAACGCACAGAAGCACTCATAGATGTGTGTGTGTGTGTGTGTGTGTGTGTGTGTGTGTGTGTGTGTGTGTGTGTGTGTGTGAGTGCGTGTGCGTGTGTGCACGCCGTACATTCGTAGCCCTCAGGCGTAGGTTGACATATGCTAACTTGATATTGTTATATGATGTATTTAATCAGATTTTTTTCATCAGGTTTTTGTTTCTAGGAACGGACTTTGAAGTACACCTTCAGGCTAACTATTCATACATGTACACTAGGGACTTTTTTTTTATTTCACATCAACGCTGTCTCTCTCTCCTCTCTCTCTCTCTCTCTCTCTCTCTCTCTCTCTCTCTCTCTCTCTCTCTCTCTCTCTCTCTCTCTCTCTCTCACTCTCTCTTGTCTCAAACTACAGGGAATGTTGTTTTTCTTTGATTTCCTTACGTACTGTGTCTTATATTACTGATTCATTGATGTGTTTTTTCTCCATTATTTCTTAGTTTCAAAAAGATACGTAGATTAGCATCGCCATTTTGCTTTTCTTTAATGTATAGATGCGTGTGTTTTGTTTGAGATGTCTGAGTGTTTTGTTATAACCATGACATGGCTGCATGCAGTCGGCTGGGCTTCAAACTCTAATAATGATAAAACATTAAAAAAAATCGAGCAACAACGATATTTGAAATGAAAAATTATGTGTACCCAAAGACTTAGTGGTTTTCAAATTAATTAAAGACGTGTTGTAAAACTTTTTACATCGCAGTATTACTCGTATTATGCCAAAGTGATCCGAAATGTCAAATTATTGTTTTCATGGAAATGTATACCAAAGTGTGAAAAGATTTCATCGTTGAAACTTGAACGTAACATGCAGAATATATATACAGCTCATAAACATAACTTAGAATGTTGTGTAACTATGAGAAAAATCATTGAATGTAAATCATATCACAGATGTTAACTGCACTAATTGCTGTATGGATGTCTGCTAAAGAAATTGTATATTTTGAAAACTTACATGCTTGATCTTTATTTGATATTAAATTCAGAATTTCATATGAATTCATGTACTCATGAGAACACTGTGAGTGAAAGCCGTATAGTTTTAATATTGACTGTGCGTGTGACACGTTGTTATGTATTACATGTATATTGCTCTTTTCTCTGTTTCAGAATCAGCTGATTATGGGACGGTGATAATAGTTTTCCATTCTTCTTTAATTCCTTCTTTGCACTTTGTAGGTTGGTTGGTTTGTTGATGTGGGCCAGAAAGAGAGAGAGAGAGTGCGTGTGTGTATGTGTGTGTGCGAGGGCAAACCTATCTATGTGTGGTTTTGCATGTGTGTACATGTGCAAAATTATTGTCCAAGTATTATGCTCTTATACTACTTGATGTTGTTCATAACGTATTCGTCATATTAGCGGTCCAGGTTATGTTACTTGTATACAACTTGAGTGCCTTTAGAAAGGAGGATTGATGCATGTATCTGCGTGTAGTGATGGTGATAGCGATATAGACCTGTTGAGTGGCCGTGGGTGTTTTTGAGGAGTTGGGGAGTGTGATTGGAACGTTGTGTATTGGACAGGTAACTTCAAAAAGAAGACTGCATTGTGTGTGTGGTGTGTGTGTGTGTGTGTGTGTGTGGTGTGTGTGTGTGTGTGTGTGTGTGTGTGTGTGTGCGTGTGTGCGTGTGTGTGCGTGTGTGTGTGAGTGCGTGTGCGTGTGTGCACGCCGTGCATTCGTAAGCCCTCAGGCGTAGGTTGACATATGCTAACTTGATATTGTTATATGATGTATTTAATCAGATTTTTTTTCATTAGGTTTTTGTTTCTAGGAACGGACTTTGAAGTACACCTTCAGGCTAACTATTCATACATGTACACTAGGGACTTTTTTTTTTATTTCACATCAAAACGGCTGTGCAAGAAAAGAGTGTTTTTACGGCCCAGATATCTGGGTTTAGTATATCTTTAAGCTACCTGTTCATACACACCAGTCGCCGTGGTGTAGTGCTTAGAGCAACGGACTACCGACTGGAAGGTTGTTGGTTCGAATCCCCACTAGTACCTTCAAAAACCATTGTGGGATTTTTCGGCTCTAACCGGCTCCTACCCACAGTTGGGCGTGCCATGGGCTTATTGGGAAGACTGGGACCACACAGTCGAGTCTCATCCATTTCACGGATGTGTCATTGAAGGCGTTGCTCACATCTTTTGACTAGCACCGCAGGTGTCTGTATCTCTCGGACAGGATATATTATGATAGTAAGCGTAGAGTACAACAGTCCTGTCACGCAGTCTCAATCCTGAATGGAACTCCATAGTATCATGATTATCACCTCATTGTCATCATCATCATTGCATTGTAAACACTGTTCCAGCTTCTGTGGCGTTAGGGTGTCGTAGAAAATGGGATTACAAAAAAAAAAAAAAAAAGTGACCACAAAGGTAACCTCCCTGGGTGCAGTGATCCTAAAAAAAAAAAGTGTTCATACACATTCTGTTTCTTTTTTGTTTCACTTCAAAACAGCTGTGCAAGAAAAGGTGTTATTTACAGCTCAGACGTTTCGGTTTTTGTGTGTATCCTGATTTACACGTGCATGGTCTGAGGATACAGTTTCACTGTAATACAGAATCGTATTTACTGAAAGACAGCTAGCCATACTGATCTGTTTTGGCGCAGAGCGACTTTTCTTGCCTTCCATTTAATCTATGTCCTCGTGATTTTTCATGAAGACGAAAATAAAAGTCTGTTGTATTTTCTTGTGGTAGTTTCCTCCATCATAGATATGTGTTCATTGTTGCCAGAGAGAATTTCCTATAAGACTAAATTTATTTTTGTCATATCATACTGTTTCGTTTCCTTTGCATTTTAAATCATCACAAAAATCAATGTATGCCTTTGTCTTTAAATATTGTTGTAAGATATAACTCTTGGATAAGAATACAATAATCTGTATGACATAATTGTATATCATTTTACTTTACATTCCAAATCATCATAAGAATCAATTTATCTTTCTGTCTTAACCTTTTGACTCGCAGTCCCTGTCCATGCCATCCCGCATTATCAACCATGCTAGCAGAGCAAAAACTTAACCCTTTTGACTCTCTCATCCTATCCACCAGCTTCCTGAAGGAAGCTGGTGGATAGGATGAGAGAGTCAAAAGGGTTAAGTTTTTGCAGTTAATGAATAGGGTGCGGGAGTCAAAAGGTTAAATACTGATGTCAGATAAATCTTCGTTACCAATAACAATCATTCATACACCGTAATTTTGTATGCCTTCACTTTATATTCCAGGTAAAA
>CM060306.1:54162235-54172235 GCA_030674185.1 Monoplex corrugatus | reverse complement strand
TAAAGATGCAACGCGATAGATCTATGCACATTAAAATCAAAATGAGTTAAATACAATAAAATGCTATTTTTCCATTGTTCATAATTTCAGCATTGTATGGACATTTATGCCTATTTTTGACTTAATTGATTGTTTTACAAATGTTCATCTTTGAGTGCGATCCTGCGTGTGATTGGTGAGTGAGCGCGCTTTGATTTGATTTACCAAGATTTAGCGCGATATAAATATTGTAATTATTATTATTATTATTATGTAGACTAAGAGGACAAGGTTAAACAAGAGAAGAACAAGAACAGGATTTTATTTTAGCCCAGTGCTCAGACACGTGGAAAATGTTTTGGCTATGCATACAATCACACTCACGCATCACAACAATTACAATGTTCAACATCATAAAAGACAAATTCGTGGGTCATCCACGGAATCGAAGAAACACACGCAGACAACACACACACACTCTCATGCCAAGGCGCCCATATCCAAGCCACCTTAGCCCTGCCAGCTAATTATTTTAACAGCGCGCATCTGTCCTTCCCTTCCCTCTCCACACCACCCTCACCCATCCAGTGGTGGGCCACAGGCACACATTGAAGTATAGGCTTACAGATTGACCTAGATTCGACTAGGCCTACTCTGTGCCAGTATCAGTCACTTCCTACACTCCGTCCCTCCCGAAAGATGTAGCAGTTACAAAGCACTGCTGTAGAGTGGTGGACTCTGGTCAAACCTGCCTGGCTAAAAATACAAGATACAAGATACAATATTCTATTTAGCCCAGAACATCACAATGGGAAATTGTTTTGGCATTCGCATTAAAATACACACAGGAACAAGAACGCATAAACAAATGTACACACATACTCTTACTCTCTCTCACTCTCTCTCTCATCCCTCTCTCACCCTCTCCCTCCCCTCATCTCTCTCCCCCTCCCTCGTTGTCGAACACAATATCAAAGATTATGACTAATTCTAAAAATGTACAGTTAAAAAAGCACATCATAAGTCAGATGACTTGGTTAGGACTTTTAACAATGGACAAAAAGGGCAATACTCATTGAAAAACAACTTTGGAAGGTATAGAAAAATTTGATTAAAGATGCAATTCAATATGCACATTAAAATCAAATTGAAGTAAAAACAATAAAATGAGTATGTAGACTAAGAGGACAAGGTTAAACTTTTTAAGTCAACCGACAGAAACACATATACAAGCAACAGCCGACCCCCCATCCACCCACACACCCCCCCACACACACACACACACACACACACACACACCACACACACACACACACACACACACACCCGCACGCGCACGGAGTCAATACACACACATACACATGCACACGCACGCACCCACACACCCTCTCTATACCCTCTCTCACATACAACCCCACAATGCTATGCACACAATGTTTGCTCCAACATAAGTCAATTGTACACATCCGCACGCTCTCTCCTCTGCTCATCCTTAACTCCAAAACCCCGGCACATCTCACGTGAACAAGTAGGGACAATGTCACGGGCTGCCTTCACATAGAAGCTGTTGCTTAACCGGCTTGTCCTGGCCTTAAAGGACCTGAATCGTTTACCGGAAGGGAGGGGGGAGAAGAAAGTATTTGCCGGATGGCCCTCGTCGGCCACGATGGATTTGACCTTCTTTTCCATTCTTCTAAGATAGATGGACTCAAGGGGCTCCAAAGTGGTCCCAATAATTTTCGAGGCGGTCCGGACAACTCTATTGAGCCTCTCCCTCTCGGCTGCGGGGAGGGCGCCGTACCAGGCAGTGATCGAAAAGGTCAGTACGCTCTCTATCACCGCCCGGTAGAACTGCACGAGTATATTTTGACCAACACCGAACTTTTTGAGTTGGCGGAGGAAGAACAGTCTTTGTTGGGATTTTGACACAATGTTGCTGGTGTTCTCCTCCCACTTCAACGGGCTTGATATTGTCGTACCTAGAATCTTGAATGTGTCTACAACTTCTACGGACTCTCCCTTAATCACAAGGGAGTGACAGGGGTCTTGGATCTTCTGGTGTCCACAATCAATTCCTTAGTTTTAACAGCATTTAGTTCCAGATTGTTACTGTCACACCATCTGACAAGTTTCTGTATTTCGTTGAAGAATGCGGACTCGTCGCCGTTGTTGATCAGGCCCTCTACCGTGGTATCATCGGAGAACTTAAAGTACTTGACCGTGTCACTTGATGAGCGGCAATCGTTCGTGTACAGAGTGAACAAAAGGGGCGACAAGACACAGCCCTGAGGAGCACCAGTGCTCAGAGTGAGGGGGGAGGAATGGATGCCGTTCACTTTCACGATCTGTTTCCTGTTGGATAGAAAGTCTGTGATCCACATGCACATTTGGGGTCTGATGTTGAGGTCTGAGAGTTTTGTGTGTAGTTTAGCTGGGATGATTGTGTTAAAAGCTGAGCTAAAATCGATAAAGAGAATGCGTGCGTATGTTTTGGGAGAGTCAAGGTGTTGTAGGAGGTAGTGCATGAGAAGAGAGACCGCATCGTCCACTGATCTGTTTGCCCTGTATGCGAACTGAAGGGGATCAAGAAGATGGTCAGTTGCTGATTTAAGGTGTTGCAGGACAATCCTTTCGAAGACCTTCATCACGATGGAGGTCAGCGCAACAGGCCTAAAGTCATTGAGTGTCGACACTTTTGGCTTTTTGGGGACTGGGATGATGTTGGCCGCTTTGAAGCAAGAGGGAACATGACAGAGCTCTAGCGACCTGTTGAAGATGTCGCAGAAAACAGGTGCTAGTTGGTCAGCGCAGGTCTTGATCACTGAAGGGAAGACGTTGTCTGGGCCCGATGCTTTCCTCGTGTTTTGTTTTTTGAAGAAGGATCTGACTGTGTGTTCGCTAACCACAAGAGGCTGGAGGAGGGGGTGGATGGGGGGGGGGGGGGGGAGGAGGGGGAAGGGGATAGAGAGGGAGAGGGTGGAGGCCTTGTGGAGGTAGGGAAGGGAGGAGGGGCAGAGGAGGGAGAAGAGGGTGGAGGGGGAGGCCTTGTTGAGGAGGAAGGTGGAGGGACGGGAGAGTGAGAAGGAAGGAGCGGGGAGGGAGGAGGAGGGGGGAGGGTATGCCCTGGTGAGGGTGGGGCAGTGCTAGCGGGGGAAGCCTTGTTCTGCCTGTCGAAGCGTGCATAGAAGTTGTTGAGTTGGTCTGGTAGTGTGTGGTCCGTATTTAGCGTGTTTGATTTGTTCTTCATTTGTGTGATTGTATGCAGCCCCTGCCAAACTGCATGAACGTCGTTGGAGGCAAACTGGCTCTCCAGTTTCTGACAATACTTCTTCTTTGCCTTCACGATCTCTGCCTCTGCTTCCCGTTTTGCTTTGTTGAATTCTGTTTTATTCCCACATTTGTAAAGAGAATCTTTTTTTGAAATTTTGACTTTGATCTCTTTTGAAAACCATGGCTTAGAGTTTCCGTAGATGGTAATGGACTTTGTAGGAATGCACAAGTTTTCACAGAAGTGGATGTAAGACGTGACTGTGTCTACGAATTCATCGAGGTCCGGGCATGCATCCTTGAACATTGACCAATCTGTTATATTAAAACAGGCCTGCAGGGTCTCGACCGATGCGGCCGACCATTGCTTTATTTCTTTCCTCACGGGTTTCTTTGCCTTCAGTTTCTGTTTATAGGTGGGAAGGAGAAGGACGGTAGCGTGGTCCGAAGCACCGAGGGGTGCACGTGCGACCGAGCGATAGGCGCCCGAAAAAGCACAATAACAATGGTCTAGGATTTTATCTTCACGGGTGGGGCAGGTGACTTGCTGTTTGAATTTTGGGAGAGAAGAATTGAGCTTAGTATGGTTAAAGTCACCGAGAACAAGGATGAAAGAGTCTGGATGTTGGTTTTCTATTGCAGTGACTTGATCAGCAAGCTGACAGATGGCTGACTTGGCGTTGGTCTGCGGTGGAATGTAAACAGCCGCTACAATCAGCCGCTAGAAAGCAAAGGTAAGGGGCTGGAACTAAACAGCAGGAAGACTGAAGTCATGGTGATCAGTAAAAAACATGAAATCCCCTCATGCAAAATAACAGCAAATAGTACAACCTTGACACAGGTTGATAAATTCAAATACCTTGGAACGATCATTTCATCAGACGGCAGATGCACATCAGAAATAGCCGGCAGAATCGGCCAAGCCAAAACAGCATTCAAGAAGATGACAAGCATTCTTACCAACAAATGCCTATCAATTAACATCAGGAAGAGAGTTCTTGAATGTTATATAGAACCAATACTGTTGTACGGATGCGAGGCGTGGACAGTCAACAAACAAAGCCAGAACAAGATTGTGACAGCCAAGATGTGGTTTCTAAGAAGAATGTTGAGGGTTACATGGACAGCAAAGAAAACAAACGAGACAGTCTTGATGGAGGCAGACACAAGTAGATCACTCATAAGGAAGATTAGGAAAAGACAGGCAACATTTATAGGCCATTTTATGAGGAAGGGGGATTTGGAGCACCTTGTCACAACGGGAAAGCTGGAGGGAAAGAGAGCACCGGGTAGACCCAGGGAGAAAATGCTGGACGGACTTGCAGAGTGGCTGGGGACGGGGAGGGTGGGGGAGATGCTAGGGGCAACGAGAGATAGAGGCAGATGGAAGTCCATGATCGCCAACGCCATGCGGCAGGGCACCTGATAATGATGATGATACCCCGTGCAAGTATCCATTGTAGATAATTTATAATTATTTTAAAAGCATCCATCATGCACACACACACACACAGACACACGACACACACACACACAACACACACACACACTCACTCACAAATACACACACACACACTCAGACACATGCACACACACACACACACATACTTACACACACCTACACATACACACACGCGCGAGCGCGCACGCGCGCGCACACACACACACACACATACATACATACATACATACATACATACACACATACACACACAACACACACACACACACACACACACACACACACAACACATACACACACACACACACACACACACACACGCACGCACGCACGCACTGCTCAGTACCATTCAACATACAATGTCATGGGCCAAATGTCATCACTCTTCTCAAGCTTTTTATCATCTACACCATCCAGCCACCCACCTTACACGGGAACGCAGAAAGAAAAATAAACTGCAATAGAGACAGAGAGATCCTCACTACTATTTGAAATGGAAATCAACTGAGCTACGAAAATCATACAGCCTTGTCCTTTTTCCTTGTTTCAACTGTATTTGCTGCAATGTTGTTAAAGACGCTCGCTTAGTAACCCTTTAACTCCAGCACCATATCCACCAGCTGCAAAAAGTCAACCGTTTGACTCCCTCAGCCTATCCACCAGCTTCCTGCAGGAAGCTGGTGGATAGGCTGAGGGAATCAAAGAGTTAAGTTTTTGCTTTGGAAGCATTGTTGACAATGAAGGATACTGGTGGGCAGGCTGCGGAAGTCAAAGGGTTAAAGTGAACTTTGCAATCTGGTCAAGAGGGGGTCATGGCAGTTGTATAGTTCTGTATGCCCTCCACCCAAATCTTCCAGGAATCAGTTGTGCAGATGCATATCGAGGGTTGACAGCCAGAACCCAGTATCTCACCTTTTTGTCAATGTTCACTTTTTCAAACTGAAGTGTTGCTTTTGATGTGATCATTCACTTGGTGGGCTTTTTTTTTCCCCATGATATTGATTTTTGATCGGTTATCGATAAAACCAAAAACCAGTATCTCAAAATGTAGATATAGCCTCTCCCCGAAATCCCAGTTAAAAATCGTCTCCCGTAAACTATCAGAAAATCGAGATACATGTACTTAGTTCTGGTTGTCAACCCTCGATATGAGCTCCACCCAAATCTGCCAGGAATTAGTTGTACAGATGTATATGAGCTCCACCCAAATCTGCCAGGAATTAGTTGTACAGATGTATATGAGCTCCACCCAAATCTGCCAGGAATTAGTTGTACAGATGTATATGAGCTCCACCCAAATCTGCCAGGAATTAGTTGTACAGATGTATATGAGCTCCACCCAAATCTGCCAGGAATTAGTTGTACAGATGTATATGAGCTCCACCCAAATCTGCCAGGAATTAGTTGTACAGATGTATATGAGCTCCACCCAAATCTGCCAGGAATTAGTTGTACAGGTGCATATGCGCTCCACCCAAATCTGCCAGAAATTACCCAACGATCTTACAGCCTAAAAAAATCTCAATGTGGTGGGGGGAAAAATTGGCTCGCCCAAGGCTTTATTCCCTCAACCCTTCGTTACAAGTGTGGTGTTCTAACAACTGCGTTAACCCTTCGACTCCCTACAGCCTGCCCACCAACATCCGCATTGGCAATCATGCTAGCAAAGCGAAAACTTAATCCTTTGACTCCCTCACCCTATCCAGCGTCCTGCATTGTCAATCAAGCTAGCAAAGCAAAAACTTAACCCTTTGACTCCCACACCCTGTCCATTAACATCCTACACTGGCAATCATGGTATCAAAGCAAAAACTTAACCCTTTGACTCCCTCATCCTATCCACCAGCTTTCAGCAGAAATATTGGCCTATAGGGTGCGGGAGACAAAGGGTTAATGGGCATGCTACAGTGACCTACCCAGCGTTGAACCCGTAACCGCTGCGTCATGAGTGTGATGCTCTAACGACGAAGTTAATAGGGCCACAAAAAGGGAAGAACTGTTTCTGCAGACGCTTCGTTGTAAACGATGATCTAGCCGTTGTTATTGTTACTGATTATAACAACACAGAATAAACTAATTTCATCCACAACTTGACTGCCGGACGTGTCATGCAATATAAATCCACATCATGATACAACAAGCAAGTAACATTCACGATCCAGCAATCACAGTTTTATGTTTGCTTGTGCGTTGTCAACCGTCCCAGTTTTATTTCTTTTCGCATCGTGTATATATATATGTGTGTGTGTATACATGTGTGTGTGTGTGTGTGTGTGTGTGTGTGTGTGTGTGTGTGTGTGTGTGTGTGTGTGTGTGTTGTGTGTGTGTATATATACATGTGTGTGTGTGTGTGTGTGTGTGTGTGTGTGTGTGTGTGTGTGTGTGTGTGGTGTGTGTGTGTTGTGTTGTGTTGTGTTGTGTGTGTATGTATATATATATACATATGTGTGTGTGTTGTGGGGGAGGGGGGACGGGACAGCCTAGTCAAAGTGACGAGCCATTTGCAAGGTACTTTGGCACAGTGGTAAGAAAGAGCGCTCGCTCTCGAAAACCAAGCTCGAGCACGATCGAGCGTGGTTGCCAAATATATGAGTGACCCAAGTTCGTGTCCTGGTTCCTCTTCTTTTTTCGTTCGCTGTCTATGGTCGTACATGGTCAGGCCACATCTAACACTGAATTTACCCAGGGTTTTTTTTTTTTTTTGTTTGTTGTTGTTGTTGTTGTTATTGTTGTTGTTGTTTTTTATTACTGTTGTTGTTGTTGTTTTACTCGCTGCAATCGTTACAATAAAGCTTGGTCAGCAGAGTTGAAGTTGGATGTACCTCCTGTGCTCTGGCTTAACCTGAACACACCGACTAGTCACCCTGCTGTGAATAGGTACCGGTCCCTCTTTACGGACAGGAAAGGTAAAGGCAGCGGGAATAGGAGATGGATTCTGCTCATATAAGGCAGGTCCTGACAGAAGATGAGGTCTTTAACACACAGACACACACCACACACACACACACACACACACACATACACACACACATACACACACACACACACACATACACACACACACATACACACACACACACACATACACACACACACAACACACACACACACACACACACACACACACACACACACACACACACACAACACACACACACACACCTTCCCGTGGAGATGCCGGGGGCTCTTTCAGTATAAAGAGTATCCCCACCTTCTGGAAATTATGTGCCAGAATTTTCCTTTTTTTCTGTCATTTTCTTTGTTTCTCTCTTCCTCCTTTGCTTTCTGTCATTTCTTTCTATCATTTTCTGCCTTACTGGTCCATTCACTTGTATGTGTTCGACAAAGTCTTACGTACTTTCTCTTAGGATTGATAACTGGTGGCCTACATATATTAAGTGCATTTTTGTCTCTAGGGAAATGAGATATGCCGAAGCAATTTTAGGTCATTTAGTCCCGTTCTTATATGTTTTAGTGTCTTTAGTTATAGTTAATTTGTATTCAGGTTTGGGTTTTTTTTAATCCCCTGTGCGATAAATTGGACGGAATGGTCAACGCCAGGGGCATCTCCTTAGATTATAAGCGCGAAAGCACTGATGTGTGTACTTGATTTTCTTTTTTTTTTCTTTTTTTCCTCTTGAAGTATTGTGTATGTTTTGAAACGGTTATAGCCCTGATGTGGCTCTACGCTGTCGGCTGGGCTTTCAACAAAACTACAGTAACAGTATCAGATCTCTAACAACTTTGATGCCCAAAGCTCGATCAGTTTACGGGACAACTTCTATCTTCTCTTTTATTTAAAATACATTATCTATTTATTGCATAACTGTAGCCCATAGCTCTGCTACATGCTCGCACTATATTGATCTTTTCCCAAATCAAAGCTCGTCTTTTTACAGACTTACAAGAAAGCTATGGTTGCATTCATTCGCTTTGCACTAGGAAAAGTATGAATCAGTCTGTGTTTGTACTATAAATATTAATCAACGGAATTGGGAGAAATGTATTTCTTAAAACTCACTGGCCGGCCTCCCTTTGATATGCGGTGTTACGCTTGGAACATGTTTAATTAAACGATAAAGCTTTAAACTGTATGTCAATCCTTGAAGAGCGTATATTTTTCTTTCTTTCTGAATCGATTTTAACCCCAAAGCGTTTGTTCGTTGTTACTGGTGGGACGTTTTCTTAAAGCGCACAAAAATTCAACAACAAAATTGTGAGATAATGCATTCCAGTTTGAAAAATAAGAAAAAAAAAGATACTGTTTTCTCGGGGTATTTGTTACTGCAGGCGATTTGGCAATTAATTCGGAAGAGAAACCACTGTTATGTTCCGCCGGCATTTCGACCTGCTTTGACTACGCGGAAAGGGCTATTATCACAGTTTACATAATTTTTAAAAATAAATGTGTCTTATGGCGTCAAAATATTTCCGGAGTAAATATTTGTTTAAATGCACATTACCTGATTTTCTTCTTTTTATTCCTTTTTTTTTCTTTTTTCTTTTTTTTTTCTTCTTTTCTTCCCCTCTCTCTCTCTGTGTCTCTCTCTCTCTCTCTCTCTCTCTCTTTTTTCCCTTTCTTTTTGTTTCCTTTCCTTTTTTTTCTTTCTTTCTTTTTTCGTTTCCCTGGCATGAATGTTAAGCACGTTGTTTTTGCCCACACTATACAGTTACCCCTCGTTAATGACGTGTACGCCTTGCGTTTTCATGTTTCCATAAACCACAATAACACTGACGTGAGTTACAGGATCTTTAACCTGCATAATTAATGTTCTACGTAGGTATACCAGTACGAAACAGGTTCATGTACTAACAGATATGCAAACGTGTGGATCTGATTTTTGGGCAATTCAGGCCCGTTTTGATATGTGTTTTAGTGCCCTTACTTATGTTTCAATTTGTATTCAAGTATGTTTTTTTTTTTAAATCCCATGTGCGATAAATTTGACGGAGTGGTCAACGCCAGGGGCATCTCCTGAGATTATGTGCGCGATTGCATTGATATGTGTACTCTAATTTTTTTTTTTTTTTTTTTCTTGTTAAAGTATTGTGTATGTTTTGAAACGGCTATAGTCCTGATATGGTTCTACGCAGTCGGCTGGGCTTTAGACAATAACAACAATAACCTGAGAGATAGGAAAAGTCTCCACCCTTTACCCACCAGACGGGAGATACCCGGGCAGGATCGAACCCAGACCTTCCCGCTTTGCAACCCACGTCTTGTCCTTCTTGACCGTTAAGCCCCTTGCATATTGATGTAATCAGTGTGAAAGCATCATGTGGGCCTGACGC
>CM060306.1:54152235-54159735 GCA_030674185.1 Monoplex corrugatus | reverse complement strand
GATTGACGATCGAATCGATCGATCCTGACTGACTGACTGACTGACTGACTGACGAACTGCTTTTAGTTTCAGACTATTTGAACGCAGTGTAAATGTTGCTATAATTCTGGTTGCTCCCATTCTTAGTGTTACACACAAACATAGATGAAATAATAAAAACAAAAACAAAAAAACAAAAACCGGAACTTGTTGGTGCCTGCAGAAAGTATGTAGCCAACGTAAGCCTGTCTCATTGGCCCGCATGAATGAGGAAAAGAGCCAGGTCGGCCACAATAGCTGGGAGTGAGAGTGGAGGGACAAAGAAGAGAGCACGCAGGTCGTGGAAATGACAGTAAGACCTACAGTGCAGGAGCGCCACGGCATAGCACGTTCATTGTTTTCTGTTCTGTTGCAATTTGATACCAGTACCAGCTGCGTTTGCTACACGTAATGGAAAATGACAGAAGTAAAGAAAGAGACAGACAGACAGACAGACAGATCGACGGACGGACAGACAGACAGACAGAGAAACAGAGACAGACAGACAGAGAAGAGGAGACAGACAAAGACAGTGATGGAGAAAGAGACAGTGTGTGTGTGTGTGTGTGTGTGTGTGTGTGTGTGTGTGTGTGTGTGTGTGTGTGTTTTGTGTGTGTTTGTGTGTGAGTGTATGTGTGTGTGTGTGTGTGTTTGTGTGTGTCTGTGTGTGTGTCTCTGTGTGTGAGTGTTTATATATGTGTGTGTGCACGCGCGTGTGTGAAGTCAGAACTGAGAATAGAAGTCAGAACACATACATTTGCCCTAAGAATCCAAGTTAGGCTTTAAGACATATAGTGGCTTACAGTAAGTTAACAAGACAGTCAGTTATTTCAAAAGTTCTTAATTTATCATGATTCACGTTAGTATCATTACTGGGAACGTAACGTGTATGAGTGATTAAGAATCTTTCAGTTTTCCCCCAAATGCAGGCAGTCATAGACATATTCTGAAACAAGTATTTACCTATTTACCCCATTAAGTGTGTCACTTGAACTTAGCATAATGGATTTACAGTGCTGTCAAATCCACTGTTGAAGCCATGCAGTTTTTTTTCCTGAATCTTTTTCATCAGTTTCAGTTTTGTTGTTTTGTACCTGATGCAAACTCTTATCCATACAATGAAGTTCACCTTCAACCATAGCACAGACGTATGTTACGTTCTGTTCAGTTGTGTTGCGTTACCTTAGGTCCCGTCACGTTGTCTTGTCTTGTCTTGTCTTGTCTTGTCTTGTCTTGTCTTGTCTTGTCTTGTCTTGTCTTGTCTTGTCTTGTCTTCTATCTTCTCTTCTCTTATCTTCTCTTGTGATGTGTTATCACACACTCACACACAGACACACGCACACACACACACACACACAACACACACACACACACACACCACACACACACACTCACTCACTCACTTACTCACTCACTCACTCACTCAACACACGCAGACACAGAGAAAAAGCTGGAGAGAGAGAGAGAGAGAGAGAGAGAGAGAGAGACAGACAGACAGACAGACAGACAGACGAGAGATAGAGCTCATACACACAAATTTTCAGTCTACCTACACATAAGCGAAAACCCTGACCCTGTTTACAACGAGACGGTAGGTAAAACAGAGTAATGGAAGAGAGAGCATCGCCCTCATAAAACAAATAGCAATGAGCCAAGTTTCTGTGCTCTCATGTATCTCCTGAAGGACCCCACGCTTATGTGACTTCTTCCTTCTTTCTCCGTCCACATGGTCAGGCCACACCTGGCTATGAATGTGGCCGTTGTGGTTCGACTCCTGCCAGTTTGTCATGGACGATGGTGGTAACAGGAATAGTTGTCAGCCATGTCTCTACGAAGAAAAGAAAATCAATGCAGCACAAATCTGGCTCTATAGACGACTTCTCAGAGTCAAATGGACAGACAGAAGAACAAACGATAGCGTGTCAAAGAACCGAATCTCAGCGCCAGCTGCTGACAGACACCAACGAAAAAAGCTGAAAATATATAGGCCATGTGATCAGAAACACCGAAACAGATCTGATGTCAACGGTCCTGAAGGGGAATGTTGAGGCGAGGAGAAGAAAGGGATGACCACCCGCCTCCTACTTCAACAACATCGCTGAAGTCTGTAGTCTGGAAATCCAGGAGGTCGCCCACAGATGTCTCAGTCCTGTTACCTGGAGAAAACTTGTGACGTCGAGCGTGGCTTCTACCACCGATCCCGGCGAGGAGAGAGATGAAATGAGATGAGATGCCTCCTGTCGCTGCATTTTGATAGAAGTGACACGCTGCAATATGTGTTCAGTTGTTTGGTCCTCTTGGCGCAGGGGCAGGTTGGTCATGACATCAATTTGAACATGCGGTTATGGCCTCAGGCAAACTGGTGATTGTATCAATTTGAAAATGCGGTTATGGCCTCCTGTAAAATATTATGGCATCAATTTGAACATACGGTTATGGCCTCATTTAACACGTTTTAGAACACGAGTTGAAATTGTATTCTAAAAAGATTCATCGCGCTCGGACTTCTCCATCTGCGCTCCACCCAAATGTGCCATAAAAATTATCTGGCAGACTTTCATCAGTGCTCAAAACCTTATGCACTGGCAAGTTCTTGAAATAAGAAGGAAAACGGGACCTGTTCAACACTAACACCTCCACAACGATTAGAGCAATGATTGAGATGGGTAGTGAATACAAGAGTTTAGAGTGTTTATTCAAGAAAGATTCATTGCATTCGGACAACTCCATATGCGTTCTATCAAATCTACAATCTGTTGTCTGGTGGTCTCCTTGAGCCTGCCGAAAAGAAGAAAGAAAGAAAGGAAGGAAGAAAAAAGGAAGAAAGAAAGGAAGGAAGGAAGAAAGAAAGGAAGAAAGGAAGAAAAAAAAGAAAGAAAGGAAAGGAAGGAAGAAGGAAGAAAGAAATGAAGAAAGAAAGAAAGGTAGGACGGAAGGAAGAAAGAAAGGAAGAAAGAAAGGAAGGAAGAAAGAAAGGAAGAAAGAAGGAAGGAAGGAAGAAAGAAAGGAAGGAAGAAAGAAAGAAGGAAGAAAGAAAGGAAGGAAAGAAGGAAGAAAGAAATGAAGAAAGAAAGAAAGGTAGGACGGAAGGAAGAAACAAAGAAAGGAAGGAAGAAAGAAAGAAAAAAAGAAAGAAAGAAAGAAAGGAAGAAAGAAAGAAAGAAAGAAACGATGCGCTAGCAAGGTCTTGTTTGAATTGGAGGGAGGGAACAGGAAGGGGGCTAGAGGGTGGTGGAGGTGTGGAGCAGGCCCTATGAAATAACCAGACGACATGACTAGAATGACTGGAGCCTTCAGATGGCCAGCTAACACTCCAGTTTGTTATGTTCCAGGTGGGACTGAACTCGAGATATCAGATCTTCATTTCACAAGAGCCAGACAGCCTGCAATCATAGAAGCGATTGCATTAAACCTTTTTCTTCCTTTGACTGAAGTGACTAGACAAATACAGGCAAGTGGAAGGGGTGTGCCTCGCCTAGAATGTATAATTCTTCATATATTGAAAAAAATAATAAAAGAAAAAACACGGTCAAGCTATCTCAACGATCAGTCGTCATTTCATGCACACATAAAACTATGAACAAAAAAAATCCTGATTTTGCACTTCTTACTGTCACAGCTTAAATTAAACTTGACGTGTATCAGTGACAATGACAGACTGACAGAACCGTGGAAACAGACTATGACAGAACAGTGGAAACAGACTATGACAAACAGTGGAAACAGACTATGACAAAACAGTGGAAACAGACTATGACACAACGGTGAAAACAGACTATGACAGAACAGTGGAAACAGACTGTGACAGAACAGTGAAAACAGATTATTACAGAACAGTGAAAACAGACTATGACAGAACAGTGAAAACAGACTGTGACACAACAGTGAAAACAGACCATGACAAAACAGTGAAAACAGACCATGACAGAACAGTGAAAACAGACCATGACAGAACAGTGAAAACAGACTATGACAGAACAGTGAAAACAGACTATGACAGAACAATGAAACAGACCATGACAGAACAGTGAAAACAGACCATGACAGAAGAGTGAAAACAGACCATGACAGAACAGTGAAAACAGACCATGACAGAACAATGAAAACAGACCATGACAGAACAGTGAAAACAGACCATGACAGAACAGTGAAACAGACCATGACAGAACAGTGAAAACAGACCATGACAGAACAGTGAAAACAGACCATGACAGAACAGTGAAAACAGACATGACAGAACAGTGAAAACAGACCATGACACAACAGTGAAAACAGACCATGACAGAACAATGAAAACAGACCATGACACAACAGTGAAAACAAGACCATGACAGAACAACTGAAAACAGACCATGACAGAACAGTGAAAACAGACCATGACAGAACATGAAAACAGACCATGACAGAACAGTGAAAACAGACCATGACAGAACAATGAAAACAGACCATGACACAACAGTGAAAACAGACCATAACAGACATGAAAACAGACCATGACAGAACAGAAACAACCATGACAGAACAGTGAAAACAGACCATGACAGAACAGTGAAAACAGACCATGACAAACAGTGAAACAGACCATGACAGAACATGAAAACAGACCATGACACAACAGTGAAAACAGACTATGACACAACAGTGAAAACAGACCATGACACAACAGTGAAAACAGACCATGACAGAACAATGAAAAACAGACCATGACACAACAGATGAAAACAGAACCATGACACAACAGTGAAACAGACCATGACAGAACAGTGAAAACAGACCATGACAGAACATGAAAACAGACCATGACAAACAGTGAAAACAGACCATGACAGAACATGAAAACAGACCATGACAGAACAAGTGAAACAGACCATGACAGAACAATGAAAACAACCATGACAGAACATGAAACAGACCATGACAGAACAATGAAAACAGACCATGACAGAACAATGAAAACAGACCATGACAGAACAGTGAAACAGACCATGACAGAACAATGAAAACAGACCATGACAGAACAAGAAAACAGACCATGACAGAACAGTGAAACAGACCATGACAGAACAGTGAAACAGACCATGACAGAACAGTGAAACAGACTATGACACAACAGTGAAAACAGACCATGACAGAACAATCAAACAGACCATGACACAACAGTGAAAACAGACCATGACACAACAATGAAAACAGACCATGACAGAACAGTGAAAACAGACCATGACAGAACAATGAAAACAGACCATGACAGAACAGTGAAAACAGACCATGACACAACAGTGAAAACAGATCATGACAGAACAGTGAAAACAGACCATGACAGAACTAATGAAAACAGACCATGACAGAACAATGAAAACAAGACCATGACAGAACAGTGAAAACAGACCATGACAGAACAATGAAAACAGACCATGACAGAACAATGAAAACAGACCATGACAGAACAGTGAAACAGACCATGACAGAATAGTGAAACAGACCATGACAGAACAGTGAAACAGACTATGACAGAACAATGAAAACAGACCATGACAGAACAATGAAAACAGACCATGACAGAACAATGAAAACAGACATGAACAACAGACCCAGACAACAATGAAAAGCCAAGAAGAACAGATAAAAAGACGACCATGACAGCATAACAACTGACATGAAACAGAAACAGTGAACAGACTGACAGACAATGAAACAGACCATGACAGAAATGAAAACGACATACAGAACAATAAAACAGACATGACAGAACATGAAACAGACCATGCACAACAGAAAACAGCCATGACAAACAGTGAAAACAGACCATGACGAAATGAAACAACATACAGACAGTGAAGACCTGACAGAACAGAAACAGCTGACAACAGTGAAAAAAATGAAGAACAGTGAAAACAGACCATACAGAACATGAAAAAAACCATGACAAACAATGAAACTGACCTGACAACAGTGAAAAAACATAACAGAAAGGAAAAAAGACCATGACGAACAGTGAAACAACATGACAGAACAGTGAAACGGACAGACAGAACATAAACAGACCATGACAGAAGATGAAAACAGACATGACAGAACAAGTGAAAACAGACTGACAAACATGAAACAGACATGACCAACAGTGAAAAAGACCTGACACAACATGAAAACAGACATGACAAACAGTGAAACGACCATGAAACATGAAAACAGACCATGAAAACAGTAAACAGACCATGACACAACATGAAAACAACCATGACACAACAGTGAAAACAGACCATGACAACAGTGAAACAGACATGACAGAACATGAAACAGACATGACAGAACAGTGAAAACAGACATGACAGAACATGAAAACAGACCATGACAAACATGAAACAGACCATGACAGAACATGAAAACAGACCATGACAGAACAATGAAACAGACCTGACGAACAGTGAAAACAGACATGACAAACAGTGAAACAGACCATGACAAACAGTGAAAACAGACTGACAAACAGTGAAACAGACCATGACAAACAGTGAAAACAGACCATGACAGAACATGAAAACAGACCATGACAGAACATGAAAACAGACATGACAAACAGTGAAAACAGACCATGACAGAACATGAAAACAGACCATGACAAACAGTGAAAACAGACCATGACAGAACAGTGAAACAGACCATGACAGAACATGAAAACAGACCATGACAAACAGTGAAACAACCATGACAGAACAGTGAAACAGACCATGACAAACAGTGAAAACAGACCATGACAAACAGTGAAAACAGACCATGACAAACAATGAAACAGACCATGACAAACAGTGAAAACAGACCATGACAGAACAGTGAAAACAGACATGACAGAACAATGAAAACAGACCATGACAAACAGTGAAAACAACCATGACAGAACAGAAACAGACCATGACAAACAGTGAAAACAGACATGACAGAACAGTGAAAACAGACCATGACAAACATGAAAACAGACATGACAGAACAGTGAAAACAGACCATGACAGAACATGAAAACAGACCATGACAGAACATGAAACGACCATGACAAACAATGAAAACAGACCATGACAGAACAGTGAAAACGACCATGACAGAACAGTGAAAACAGACCATGAAAACATGAAAACAGACCATGACAGAACAATGAAAACAGACCATGACAGAACATGAAAACAGACCATGACAAACAGTGAAAAGACATGACAGAACAGTAAAACAGACCATGACAAACAGTGAAACAGACATGACAAACAATGAAAACAGACATGACAGAACAGTGAAAACAGACCATGACAGAACAAAAACAGACCATGACAGAACAGTGAAAACAGACCATGACAGAACATGAAACAGACCATGACAGAACATGAAACAGACCATGACAAACAGTGAAAACAGACATGACAGAACAGTGAAAACAATGACGAACAATGAAAACAGACCATGACAGAACATGAAAACGACCATGAAGAACATAAA
>CM060306.1:54144735-54147235 GCA_030674185.1 Monoplex corrugatus | reverse complement strand
GACAGGCAGAGAGATACATTGACAGACAGACAGATAGAAATCTAATGTAATCCACAAGGAGCATGAAGAGAAATGGACGTTTGAAGACCTGTAGTTTGGTTTGACGCTGACGCGGACAACAGTCTAAAGTGTCCGCTTCTATTAAGACATGAAAGGGCGACTGCACAGTAATGCATGGCTCACGTTTACAAACACGAAGCAAAATAGCCCTAGGCTCCGTCTGTTCTGGTAATGGATAGGTTTGTCGTGGAACAAATGCACAAACACACACGCACGCGCACACATAACACGCAAACACACACACACACTCACACACTCATATACACTCACACACACACATACACATACACACACGCACACACACACACACACACACGCATGCACACACACACACATATATATGTATACAGACGTAATATATATATATATATGTATATGTATATATCTATATATTATGTATATATGTAAATACACACATATATATACATATATATATACATGCACACACACTCATTCAAACACACACATATACACGCACATACACATACACATACACTCACACACACATACACATACACACCACACCACACTCATTCAAGCATACATATATACATGCACGTACACATACACTCACACGCACCCTCACACACATACATATACACACACTCACACACACAACACACACACACACACACACACTCAAACACAAACACACACACTCAAACACAAACACACACACACAAACACACATCACACACACACACACACACACACACACACACACACACACACACACACACACACACACACACACACACACACACACTCAAACAACCAAATAAGTGTTCTGATATCTGAATTCTGACTTCTTAGCACACATATACACACATACACACTCGCACGCGCGCGTGCAACACACACATATACACACACAAACACAAACCGAGGTCCTGTGTGTAGCAGGTGTTTAGTGCACGTTAAAGACTCGACGGCAACAAAGCCTTATCCCTGGTAAAATTCTGAAAGAATACATATGTCCACTCTCATAGGGTAAACAGAAATACATGCACATACACAGAAATAGAAAGAAAAACGGGTGGCGCCGTTTTACGGCGACGTGCTCTCCCTGTAGAGAGCAGCCCGAATTTCACATAGTGAAAATGTTGTGATAAACGAGACAAATAGTTTCAGTTTCAGTTTCTCAAGATGACGTTTCCGCGCTCGGAACGAATTCCATATGCACTAACGTCACAGGTGCCACATGTATAGTGACCGTGGCACATGCCTTTAAGCCTGCACATAAACCCATGAGCTGGCCAGGTCTTGAGGCCCTACCTAGACTATGTTTTACCTAGTCTATATTTTATACTGGTATTTTATTAGCCTACCACTGGAATAATCTTGGTTACGTGTAAAATGACATGTGTATGTGTGTATCTTACCTTCAAAAAAGGAACGTATATATAAAGTAAATAAATGACAAATACAAATTCAAATCCTTCTCTCACTTTCCAGTCTGTTCAATGCAAAACGTAGAATGAGACGAGCAGATTAAGAGTGGAATGAATTTAATCACTCAAGTTTAATCTATGCACCTGTCGCTTGGTTAGCGCAACGGACTAACGACTAGAAGGTTGTGGAGTTCGAATCCCGGCCATCAGACCTGTCAAAATCATTATGGAACTTTTCAGCCCCATCCAGATCATACCTTGCTGTGTGCTCATTAGGAAGACAGCGTCCAGACAATTGAGTTTCATCCACTTCACGGATGCATTCCTAAAATCAAGGCTGCCGCTTGAAATTCCTAACACCACTGAGCTATGAGGAACCGAAGGGTTTTTGTTTTTGTTTTTTATTTTTGTTTTGTGTGTGTGAGTGTGTGTGTGTGTGTGTGTGTGTGTGTGTGTGTGGTGTGTGTGTGTGTGTGTGTGTGTGTGTGTGTGTGTGTGTGTGTGTGTGTGTGTGTGTGTGTGTGTGTGTGCATTTGTGTGTGTGTGTGTGTGTGTGTGCTCGTATGTGTGTGTGCTTGTTGTGATTGAGGTTTAATATGATTAGAATAGGCTCATCTTGGAGGGGTTTTTTTCCAGTTTGGACCTCTGGCGTGACATGGATGGTCCTTAAGTCATTTCATCCTGACACTGCAGGTGTCTGTGCCTCTCGGGCCAAGCTGATGCTAGGATATAGTTGAAAGGAAACTTGGAGCACAGGCCTGTCACACACTGTTATTCCAGAATGAAACTCAACAGCACCATAATAAATTGCTCTAGGCCAATCCTGGCAATTAAGAGTCCCTCTTGCTCTGGAACCGCAGGAGCTGTGAAGTTTGCTTCTAGGTAGTTGGGGAACACAGAGAGAGAGAGAGAAGAGAGAGAGAGAGACAACACACGCACAGACACACACACACACACACACACCACATACATACACACACATACACACACACTTACACACTTACACACATGCACGCACACACACATGCCCGCGTGCACGCGTATACACA
>CM060306.1:54134735-54137235 GCA_030674185.1 Monoplex corrugatus | reverse complement strand
CATGGCACTTGTGGAGACAGACACACAGACATTCATAACATGCCCATGACACTTGTGGAGACAGACACACAGACATTCATAACATGCCCATGGCACTTGTGGAGACAGACACACAGACATTCATAACATGCCCATGGCACTTGTGGAGACAGACACACAGACATTCATAACATGCCCATGGCACTTGTGGAGACAGACACACAGACATTCATAACATGCCCATGGCACTTGTGGAGACAGACAGACAGACATTCATAACATGCCCATGGCACTTGTGGAGACAGACACACAGACATTCATAACATGCCCATGACACTTGTGGAGACAGACACACAGACATTCATAACATGCCCATGGCACTTGTGGAGACAGACACACAGACATTCATAACATGCCCATGACACTTGTGGAGACAGACACATAGACATTCATAACATGTCCATGGCACTCGTGGAGACAGACACACAGACATTCATAACATGCCCATGACACTTGTGGAGACAGACAGACAGACATTCATAACATGCCCATGGCACTTGTGGAGACAGACACACAGACATTCATAACATGCCCATGGCACTTGTGGAGACAGACACACAGACATTCATAACATGCCCATGACACTTGTGGAGACAGACACACAGACATTCATAACATGCCCATGGCACTTGTGGAGACAGACACACAGACATTCATAACATGCCCATGGCACTTGCGGAGACAGACACACAGACATTCATAACATGCCCATGGCACTTGTGGAGACAGACAGACAGACATTCATAACATGCCCATGGCACTTGTGGAGACAGACAAACAGACATTCATAACATGCCCATGGCACTTGTGGAGACAGACACACAGACATTCATAACATGCCCATGGCACTTGTGGAGACAGACACACAGACATTCATAACATGCCCATGACACTTGTGGAGACAGACACACAGACATTCATAACATGCCCATGACACTTGTGGAGACAGACACACAGACATTCATAACATGCCCATGGCACTTGCGGAGACAGACACACAGACATTCATAACATGCCCATGGCACTTGTGGAGACAGACACACAGACATTCATAACATGCCCATGGCACTTGTGGAGACAGACACACAGACATTCATAACATGCCCATGGCACTTGCGTGGACAGACACACAGACATTCATAACATGCCCATGGCACTTGTGGAGACAGACAGACATTCATAACATGCCCATGACACTTGTGGAGACAGACACACAGACATTCATAACATGCCCATGGCACTTGTGGAGACAGACAAACAGACATTCATAACATGCCCATGGCACTTGTGGAGACAGACACACAGACATTCATAACATGCCCATGGCACTTGTGGAGACAGACACACAGACATTCATAACATGCCCATGACACTTGTGGAGACAGACACACAGACATTCATAACATGCCCATGGCACTTGTGGAGACAGACAGACAGACATTCATAACATGCCCATGGCACTTGTGGAGACAGACACACAGACATTCATAACATGCCCATGGCGCTCGTGAAGACACACAGACATTCATAACATGCCCATGGCGCTCGTGAAGACACACAGACATTCATAACATGCCCATGGCACTCGTGAAGACACACAAACATTCATAACATGTCCATGCCACTCGTGAAGACACACAGACATTCATAACAAGCCCGTGCCACTCGTGAAGACACACAGACATTCAAAACATGCCCATGCCACTCGTGGAGACATACAGACATTCATAACATGCCCATGGCACTCGTGAAGACACACAGACATTCATAACATGCCCATGGCACTCGTGGAGACAGACACACATTCATAACATGCCCATGGCACTTGTGGAGACAGACACACAGACATTCATAACATGCCCATGGCACTCGTGGAGACAGACACACAGACATTCATAACATGCCCATGGCACTGGTGGAGACAGACAGACACACATTCATAACATGTCCATGGCACTTGTGGAGACAGACAGACAGACAGACACACATTCATAACATGCCCATGGCACTCGTGGAGACAACACAGACATTCATAACAAGCCCATGCCACTCGTGAAGACACACGGACATTCATAACATGCCCATGCCACTCGTGAAGACA
The DNA here is from genome assembly GCA_030674185.1 of Monoplex corrugatus. Taxonomy (NCBI): domain Eukaryota; kingdom Metazoa; phylum Mollusca; class Gastropoda; order Littorinimorpha; family Ranellidae; genus Monoplex; species Monoplex corrugatus. The sequence goes on along the minus strand of CM060306.1, from coordinate 54,135,095 downwards.
CACAGACATTCATAACATGCCCATGGCACTCGTGAAGACACACAAACATCATAACATGCCCATGGCACTCGTGAAGACACACAGACATTCATAACATGCCCATGGCACTCGTGGGACGCAGTAGCAGCAAAGAGGTTCTATACTCTTTGGTAGCAGCACATTCGATTGTCCATTTATTTCACTGGGATGCAGCCAAAAGCTGTTCAGGCACATGTTGTGTTTTGTTTTGTTTTGTTTTGTTTTGTTTTGTTGTTTGTTCCTGTCGGTGTTGTTCTTTCATTAAACGTCTGTTCATTCAAAAATGATATTACACGGTATAGATAGTGCGCATGGTGTCTACGTAGTGTGTGTGTGTGTGTG
>CM060306.1:54099735-54124735 GCA_030674185.1 Monoplex corrugatus | reverse complement strand
TAACTGATAAGTCGGTTGGTCAGTTGTTCCGTTAGTCATTTCTTTTTTATGATTGGTTATTTTGTTGTTCGCCTGTTTGGTTGTTTGGATTTTGTTTGTTGTTAGTTTCAGGTTGTTTGCACTACGAGAGTGATTGTCAAGTGTACGCGTGGCGCGCGCGCGCGTGTGTGTGTGTGCGTGCGTGCGTGCGTGTGTGCATGCGTGAGTATACGCGCGTGTGTGCGTGTGTTGTAAGTGTTGTTTGTGTGTGTCTACATGTTTGAGCGTGCGTGCGTGTGTATGTAGTTGTGTGTGTGTGTTGTGTTTGTGTGCTTAAGCTTGCATGTCAGTGTATTGGTTCTGCGTGTCAATGTATGCATGCGCGGGCGCGGGCGTATATGTGTGTGTGTGTGTGTGTGTATGTATGCACATATATTGTGTGTATATATGTGTGTATGTGTGGACGCATGTGTGTGCGTGTGTGTTTGTCAGTGTGTTTGTGTGTGTAGCTACATGCTTGAGCGCTCTCGCACGCATGTGTGTGGTTGTGTGTTTGTATGTCAATATGTGTGTGCGTGTCTGTGTGTCAAGGTATGCGTGTCTCGGTGTGTGTATATACATGTGTTGTGTGTATATGTGTGTATGTGTGGGGGGGGGGGGGGCGTACGAGTGGGTGTTATATTTTTTAATGGAAACGATTGAACTATGAATTGCATCTTAACTGGCCAAACCGCGCAAAGACAACTGACCTTAACTTTTGACTTTGTTGAAAAATTGTTCGTCACTTAGTAGCCTATAGCTGTACAATGGCGCAGTAGAAATGATTCGTATAAGTAGGCCTATGCAGAATCGGCTTAGACCTCGGCTGATGATCATTTGTCCACGAATAAGTGTTGCCACGTGTGTCTGCGTTGACCAATCTAGACTGGCCTTGAACCGGTTAAATCCACGCCAGTGGGGTTTCTGGCCTTGACCTTCGTGATTATTGGTATACTGTACATTGCGAAGACGATGTCCCGGTCTTCATGTACATGGTGCTCTGTTGGCGCTAGCCACACTGCTACGCATATGAGCGTGGCACAAAACAAGCATTAGCTTACTGCTTTCATGACAGACTGAGCACACACTGTTGTGTCATCACTTTGTTTTTGTCCCATGTTTTGTGTTGGTCTTCCTGAAGGATGATTTGCCATGTGAAATTCGGCTGGTCTTTCCAAAAGAGAGTACGTCTACACGGCGCATAGACGACACATGTTCTTTTGTACTTCTTCTTTTTCTTCTTCCTCGTCTTCTATTTCTTCTTCTTCTGCTGCTGCTCCTTCCTCTCCTCTCCTCTCTCTCTCCCTTCTTCTGTCTGTCTCTCTCGCTCTGTCTGTCTGTCGGTCGTCTCTCTCTACTATGCTTCTGTCTATCTGTCTTGATCATATAGCTTGTTTGGAGTTTGTTTAAGAGGGTTCATTGCTACGATTCCATATGCGCTTCAACAATATCCGTCAGCAATAATCTGGCAGACTCCATAGCCTGTACAAACCTGTGCGCTTTCAAGGTCTTGAAATGGGAAGGGATGGTGGGGGATCTATGAACCGCTGACACCACGAAAATGATGGAGACATTACGAAGGGCAGGACACAGGTCAATTTTTGTTGCTTTCTTTTCATTAGTTTTTTTCGGGCTGGGACTGAATACAAAATATGAAATGTTGAGTCCTCGGCTCCATGAAAAGAACCCCCCCCCCCCCACCCCGCTTTTTTTTAAGATCATGTAATTAAATACATGTTGTCATGATATCCTTACGAAATGTTTATGAAAATGTACACATGCATATTGTGTAACCTGCTTGATATTCTTAGTACGTCATCTTTTTCTGTCATGCTTGTCACAGTGTTAAGCTGAACAGTGTAATGTCATATGCTTTATACATTTTGCATTTCAATATTCAACTAGTTTTTCAAGACTGCAGACAGGCTCCTATTGAGCAAAGGCTACACGAGGAAAAAAAAAAAGCCATTTGAAGTGCTTATCTGTCACCTTAGGATAAAGAAGGGATAAAGACTCGTCAGTCTTATCTTTCAACTTCTACTTCTACATTCGACTTCAGCTGCTACTGTAACTACCACAACTGTTACTACGACATAGGCCAACAAAGCTACTACTTCTACTATTACTGCTACTACTTCTAGTGCATGCTGTGCATTTTTGTCTTGAACTTGCAAGGTGATCTTGTTTTATTCTTGTGTGTGTGTGAGTTGGTGTGTGTGTGGTGTGTGTGTGTGTGGTGCGTGCGTGTGTGTGTGTGTGTGTGTGTGTGTGCGCGACTGCCCCGTTCGCACATTATGCTTTCCTTGATTCTGTTTTGTTTGTAACACACACACACACACACACACACACACACACACACACACACACACACATCACACACAATATATATATATATATATATATATATATATATATATATACACATCAGATCTTGATCCACAACTCTATCAAAAGAACCTTTTATTTTTATCACATAATGCATTCATACTGAGTGGCTAGTTACGTTGTGATCTGGACCTTTAATTATTCATTTTATTTATCTGTTCTTTTCTTTGAAGATAATATACACAGATACACGTGTCATATTCATGTAACTAAGCTTGTTTCAATGATAGACTGATACAATAATAGTGTACAAAATGTAGGTAGGTAAAATATAGGCTAAGTAGGCTCTCAGGACCCGCCAGTCAAGGGTTTTTTGCTGGCCTTAAGGCTTATGCCATGATCACCATTACATGGCACCTGTGACGTTAGTGCATATGGAATCCATTCCGAGCACGGAGACGTCATCTTGAGAAACTGAAACTGTTTTCTTTCTGGTTTTGAGTTCCAGGTTCAACGTGGCAGTGCATCAGCCCCCGTACTGTTTTTTGTTGTTGTTTTTTTTGTGTGTTTTTTTTTTAGTTTTTAGTCGACACCCACCTCAGGTGATATGGCCGACGGGGATAACCATCCCAGGGAAGTGGGGAAGGGGGATTTATCAAATCCTATACTGACACCACCAGAGCAACAATGACGTTAATACTGTGTTTCGTCTACGTTTTTTTCTGTCAGGTAATTAAGCTGAATGAAAGTAGCCAGCACACCGCAAGTACCGTTCTCGCGAAATGTTATTTATTCTCTTTTCTTTTTCTAGTGGTACTCAAAACTGAGAAACAACAGCCGAAAGAAACTACCTCGGAACGGTACCCATTCACACCGTTGATGCCTGCGCGATTAACGGAAAGTCCCGGAAAGCCCAACTTTGCATAGACACCAAGACCGGTGAATAGATCAGTCCTTTGACATTAATATTCGGCAGCGTCAATCATATCCTCTCAGAAATACTCGTAAGTGCATCGCAGTTGTCTGTTGTAAAGTGTAAATAAATAACAAACTTCGACCAAACAAGCGCACGTGGCTCTGCATGAGTCAGGTGTGTGTGAACGTCGATTCTCTTGGAAACATCACCCTGCGCGTGCAGGCTCAACGCATGCGCATTAGATATCATCGCGGAAGACGAAAATGTGGTGAGCCGCAATGCCCTTCGGATTTCTAATCGTCTCGACAGCAGACGACAGCAACCACACTGTAAGTAGTTGTTTGTTTTGATTACGAAGACATTTTAATCATTGACTTGGTTTGTTGTGCCTAGTCCTGTTTATCCGTGGCCCGTTCGCAGGATTTCCGTCGAGTGTTTGGGTTTTCAGAGAGCTCTCAGAGAAAGTAGCTGCCCTGATTTTCGTCTGCTCTCTTTTCCTCGCTTGACATTTAGTGGGAACAGTCGCAGATTGACAGTGTAAGGTAAAGGTCCAGCCAGTCATGCTGTTGACGATTAGTTTGGAATGTGAATCGAGATGCTGTATCGACAGTCCACTTTCAGGCAAACGGTGCCAGACCTAGTGAAGAGTCAGTTCAGTTTGGTCTGGAAGGGTAGGCACTAGGCGGCCCAAGGGCTTTCTCGCAACCTTCTTCAATGCCAAGGTTGTCTGCTGCAGAGTTAACCCTTTCACAGTTGACTAGCAAAGCGTAGTGTTATTGCACCTGTTGGATGCCTAAACTGTATTGGCATCTAAATCATTAAACATGTTTTTATAAAGGTGTAGAGCCCTTCCATTGAAAGTACATATCATATGATCGTTGTGTATTTTGAAGATCAATTGTACGCAGACGAAAGTTTGTGTATGTACAGATCTACTACCGCAACTACGTAAACACACAGCCAGACCGTAGATAGGCTACCAAATAGTCATTCAAGCTTAAAGAGGTTAATTTGCTGTTTCCATAACGTAGATCTACAACTTTGTTAAGAGAAAAACTAGCATACAATTTTGGAGAACAACGTATCCCAGATTGTCACTTTTTTGTTTTTAATTGAAGAGAAGATTGAAAAAGATTTTTCACAATTATATAAAGGTCAGCCACATTTATCAGTTTAGTGATTTGTATTTTCAGGAGAAAAAATTGTAGATGGATTTCCCATTCTGTATCATGGAATTCAAGAAAGACACTGTACATGATGCATGATAATGTAAACAGACAGTTGCATGGCCACACATAATAAGTGTATACATTTATATGCATGCACGCAGCCACATACACATAGCCTATACATAAACACACACACACACACAACACACACACACACACACCACACACTCCACACACACACGCACATACACATTTCTGCAGCAAATATGTTTCCTTTCGTCTTATCAAAGTATTTACAGATGGTTTAAACTCATGAGATCTCAGTCATTGATAGTGATACTAAAGATAATCATGGGCCTGTGTCTGTATCAGTGTGTGTTTCTGAGAGAAACTTTTCAGTTTTGACATCCCTGACCATCTGCTCTTGTCCATAGGTAAATTATATAACTTGTTTTGAGCCTTGAACTTTCAGGTAGATTACTAACAAGTAACATCCCAGTCCCATTGTGTACTGTGCAGCCTGTACTGGACTGTACACTGTATTGATATATAATAGACTTACAAAACACCTTGTTTAAATCATGCACATGTTATGTGCCTCTGAATTTTTTTTGTTTTTGTTTTGTTTCATATACTGTAATATGATGACATATATGCCAAGATGTACAGTTTACCTGCACTTTGTATGTCCCCCCCCCCCCCCATTGCTTTCCAAGTACTATAGCATACAAACGAAACAATACAGAATATTAGAAAATTTGGTCAAAAACATGTTTACACCATTTTCGTATAGTAGCGGCAAGCTTGTGTTGTGAATTCGCAGCATTCGAATATTGTCTGTTTCACACTCTGTCGAAAAGGAGAGATCTTTTCATCTTTAATGAATGAATAAAGAACATAAGTAAACTATCTTGATTTTTTTTAAAACAAAACAAAAAACGAGAAGAAAACAAAACAAAACTGAAACTCCAGCAGAAATGTGGTTTTCCTTTTGACTACAGTTTGTCATCTGGTACTATGGTATAGAAAGTATTGCTAAGACATGACTTAAATAGTGGTTGACATGTATATTATGAAAGGTCTGATTAAATGATTCAGGTTAATAAACTTCGAGTGTAACTTTATTACATGAAGCCTCATTTGATGTATGCATGTATTGTTTTATTCATAATGTGAATATTTAATATATATATGAATTATAATGTAGAATGGTTTTCGAAAACAATAACAACAGGAATTTTAAGTTCTGTAAGAACAGCAGTAACATGACAACAACAAAATAGCAAATAGGAATTTAAACAAACAAACAAACAAGCAAATTAGCATTTAAAGAAATTCCAGTGCAACATGCAACTGAATAAACAGAAAAACAAGACATACAGCAGATCAGAGAAGAAAATCTAAAAACAACTTGACCAAAAACTGTTGTATTGAACAACAACAGGCTGGTAGCAAACACATAACAACATTGCTGTGTATCTTGACAGCCCACCTAGGATAAATCATGCATCACTGAATTGCATGTTTGTCTCTTTCTTTCTTTTTTCTTGTTACCCCAGTTGCTTGCTCTTCTTTGTCAGGTTTGTGACTGATCAGTGAACATCTGTTTCAGTGTATATGTTTATAAAATTTATGTTTGACAAACTGGGTTGTAACCCCTGTAAGTTTGGACTAGGTTTGCGCACTTGTGCAGCTGGTGCATTGATTATAAAATGTAGCACAGTTTGCATCAATTTTTTTTTCAAGGAAGTCTGAGCCTTACATAATAAATGAAATGAGTTAACTTTTTCTTATTTGTGTCATTTTAAGAATAAGGCTTTTAAAGGAATTTGTGTGTCATATTGACTTAGGCACATTATTTTATCAAATGGTGGTTTAATATTTTGTCGAAAAAAATGTAAATATAAAAAGTATGAATCAACCATCTGTTCCTTTTGAATTTGGAAGAAAATCATGACCCATGTCATGTGACATCACAACAAAAGCAAAAACATAAATAAATCAATTAAATGACTCAGATAACAGCACAACAACAAAAAGAAGGACAACAGAAGCAGCAGTCACTGCCACTACTGTCTACAGTATTACTACTGCTACTTCACAAGTGCTGCTGCTACTACTAAATCCAGAGTTATTACTGTCAGTGGACATTCTCAAATATCAATTCTCATTAAGTGCAGATAAGACTCATGGATAATGTGCATAAGGATTGTCAGTGCCAGTTGTGTGTGTGTGTGTGTGTGTGTGTGTGTGTGTGTGTGTGTGTGTGTGTGTGTGTGTGTGTGTGTGTGTATGTGATATGATCTATTGTAAACTGTGCAGATTATTTATGGACAGGTATCCTCATGTTCATTAATTTTGAACTTCATGTTTGCACTTCATGTTCTTCAGGACAGTAACTTTGCAGTGGCCCAAGCTACGTCCCACCACCATCACCAACATCAACGCCAGTGTTGTCCCCAACATTGTTAGCCACAGGGGGACAGCGTTTGCTGAAATAAATGCACCAGCTGTTAATCTCATTATCACTTTCTGTAAGTATTACAGCAATTGGTATCTGATAAATTTCACTTGGCATGTTCTTCTGTGTGCTTGTCTGAGGATCATCCAGTAAATAATGAGAATGTTCCATTAACTGAAAAGGTAATAGTCACAGCACTTTGAAACTTTACACACACCTGGCCCAATTATTCCCTGACATACTTATAAATTGACATTCAACTATTGTGATGTCATTTGGTATGACATCATGTTGGGTACAGTCATCCCAAGTGGGAGGTCCATGTTAAGCATTCAAGAAGAAAGGTCTTGTATTAAAATTGAATTTTGTGAAGGAAGATTTGTTGTAGATGTGTAAAAAATGCTACAAACTATATATGGGACACAATGTCTTTTGCAGGATGCAGTTAAAGTTTTTCTTTACAGATAAAGAAAATGGCATTAAAGACATGCATTCTCTGGTAAGGCCAGTTGAAGCTACTGATGAGAAAAATGTTCAGAAAGTTAAATTTTGAATGAAGAAAGACAAATAACATTTGAGAAGACTGCCCATGACATAGGTATTAGTCTTGGATCAGTAGGCCTCCATCAGTTGGCGTTGACTATGGATGATGCACCCTACTGTTGTGTCAAGTTGAGTTGACGCCTCCGGAGCAGGGTTAGCTGTGGCTGATATGGCCAGTGCAGGAAAGGCAGTCTCTGTGACATTGGATGCATGTTCAGATGCTGACCATGGGACTGCCTTCATAGGAGTGCGCTTTCTGCCTGAATCTTTTTCTCAGCTAAGGTCTTGATCCTCATTTACCCCGATCTAGGTTGTTTCTGGAGCACAGTGTGTGACCTGTTGCGGTCGGCTGTTGTGTCTTCTCAGCTGTCTGTGTTGATGTCTAGAGCTTTATATCTTGCTTGCAGACATCTTTGTATCATAGCTTAAGGTGGACAAACAGATCTCTTACTAGTTCACCTCAAAGGATATCCTCTGAGAAACGTCCATCTTCTATCCGATGCACATGGCCAAGCCAGTGCAGCCTGCATTGTCTGAGTAGTGTGTGCATGGTGGGGAGACCAGCACTTGCTAGGAACTGGGCGTTTGGTATTTTATCACTCCACTTGATGCCGAGGATGCAGTGGCAGCGCAGGTGAAAGCTGTTCATCTTTTGCTCTTGTTTAGCATATGTTGTCCATGTTTTGCTACCGTACTATAGAGTGCTGATAATACAGGTGTTATACACTGCCATCTTGGTCAGAGTTGTTGGTTTTGGGTTCTCCCAGATGTGATTAATAAGTTGGCCTGAGGTTGCTGCAGCCATACCAATGTGCTTGTTGATCTGTGCATTGAGGGACAGATTGTTGCTGATGATGGACCCAAGGTATGTGAACTGGTGGATGAATCAAGTCAGGATGACAGGGGAAATGTCCACCTGTTGGGTCAGCATGGTTGTCTTTTTCAGGCTGATGGTCAGGCCAAAGTCTTTGTAGGTATTGAAAAATTTGTCTGTGAGGCTCTGGAGTTGTTGCTCAGTGTGTTAAGTAACAGCAGCGTCATGGATGAAGTCAGGTCTCTGATAATGGCATTGCACATCTTTGTCTTTGCAAGTTTTGCAAGGTTAAAGTAGTTGCCTGTCAGATCTGGTGCACAGGTACACTCCTTCCATTGCAGTTTAAGAAGGATGCTTCAGGAGTATGGAGAAGAAGATGATGAACAGGGTGAGAGCAAGGGCACAGCCTTACTCAGCTTTTGATGTCAGAGGGTTCGGACATGCTGCCCTTGTGCTGGATGTTACCTTCATATCTTCATGGAATGATCTGATCAGGCTATGCTGCTTTAGGGGGCATCCTATTTTCAGGAGAATGTTGAACAAGTCCGTCCCTGCTTACTAGGTCAAAAATCAGTTCATGTGACTTTAACAGTTAAATTTGGAATGAAATGCATTGTAGCAATTGGGTCTCGAACTACCTAACTGAAGATCAGAAATGGGCACATATCTCTGTTTCAGAGACACTGTTAAACAGGTACAACGAAACCCAAATTACAAGCTATGACCCAGAATTAAAGAGATAATCATCAGAGTGAGGCAGTCCCATCTTTTCAAAGCCGTCAAGTTTAGAAGAAAGCATGGAAGCTTAAAGACGATATTGATTTGTGTGTATAATAACAAGAGTGTATTGATAGTGCGTTGCATTCCATTGTGACAGGCTGTTAAAATCAAGACTCCCACGGGATGTTTCTCATGAAAATATTAAGACCTGCAATCTTGAAGAAATGTAAAACACTTAAATGATTTGTCATTGATATTATATAACAATGTATCTTGTCGCAAAGCAGACAGGGTAATGTTGGGTAATGTTACTTATGATGTCATATCAGTGGGACGCTGTACCATCATACCCTGGCTGTTCTCACACACACACACACACACGCACGCACACACGCACACACGCACCCGCACGCACGCACACATACACACACCACACACACACACACACACACACACACACACACACACACACACACAAACACATATGTGTGTGCTACATACATACATACATATATCCCTGGACTGATCTATTCCCCAAGTTGAAAGAACCCCAGTACAGTGTGTATTTTTACAACTTACTTGACTTGCAGTAGAGGTGGCCAAGCAGATATAAAATGTCAACTCGTTTGCGTAGCAGCAGGCATTTCTCACCTTTGCAACAGATGGGAATCGGCCATTTGGGAGAAATATGTTACATATTATAAAGAATATAGAAAGAATATAGAAATATACCGTTCATTATCTGATTTTTAACATTTTAATCAGGCATATTGTCAGTATTTATTGGATGACCCTTGTAAAGCCTGTTGTTCTTCAATTTTACTAAATTTATATTAGTTGTAAACATATGTGGCACATTGCTCCATCTGACTGAAAATGTGGAAATTTGAAATTTGGGCTCTGATCTTGACCATCTGTGAAGCATTTTTCATGTATACTTATACTGTGTAAATATAATTCAGAAATTCACATCAGTATAGCTAAAATATGTATGATCATGATATGGGTACATACAATGTAAACTTAGTGGGGAAACATTTTTGCATATTTTTGAACGTTCAAATGCAGACACGTGTTCATGCATGCACACATACATACATACAGACAGACAGACAGACAGAGCCAGACACACATACGCACAGATGCGTGTGCGCGCACGCACACAGCACACACGCACACACCACACACACACACACACACACCACACACCACACATACCACAACTGGCCCACGCACACCACACACACACACACACACACACACACACACACACACACACACGCACACACGCACACACGCACCACGCACACACACACACACACACATACACACACAGAGGCATGCACACACTTACATGTATGTATACACGCACATGTTTGCGTACTTCTATAATACCCTGTTCCTCTCTCCACCTCTCACCAGGATCACCACTTTTATCTCTTCCTGCTCCTTTTCTCACTCTTTCAGCATGTCCCCAATCTCTGACAAGAAGAGCGTTTGTTGGCTTGACAGTAGTTTTTTACTATAGAATTTTCAGAATGAAATATGTGCTGCTTCCCCAGAGACAGCATGTCACACCATTTGCTGCTGGCATCCATTATTTCCCATATGTATTATGCATGACATGCCTTTGTGCTCAGGTATTGAAGAAGATTTTTCAGTGTAATTCTGTTTCAAGTCAGGGGCAGCGCCTTTGCTGTTTTGGGTTCTTTTAATCTTTAAGCATATATCTGAAGTCATAGAGGAGTGAGGTGGTAGAGACTTAAACTTTTCTTGGGGCCACATTGCTGCTTTAGTTTCCATAACCATGAACAGGGTTGTGTACCTGCTCATAGCTGGGTGAAGTGGTGGTCACAACCAAAGTTTTTCTTGGCCTAGAATTGCACCTATGCAAACCCATGCAATCATACTGAAAGGCGGCATCTCTTCCTCTCCCCAGTCAGACCTGTGCAGTGTACAAGATCTCATTTGTATTATTCTATTGTCTGATCCTTTATGTCCAAAGCTGTCATCTATCACAGTGTACAAGATCTTATTTGTATTATTCTGTTGTCTGATCCTTTATGTCCAAAACTGTCATCTATCTTCTTTCATGAAGGGAGAGAAAGTCTGTATCTTGGATTAGACACCTATGTTTAGCAAGAGATTGGTAATTGCCAAATTAGATGCTGATATTCCTCACTGATTGCATGTCTGGAAGCATATAACTCGAGATAACATTTCTGCATCATTCAGCTAGTGTCAGTTCAGATTTGTAGCAAATGTCTGATATTTGAATTAAGATATGAAATTTTCAGTCTGCTTGCAAGTTATTTAGAATAGAGAAGTTTATTTAAAAATGCTCAAGATAAAAATAGAAGGTTATGGAGACTTGAGCCTTGAGGGGAAAAGCTCCAATTTTGTCTGTGATATTTGGGGAAAACTGCATACACAGAATTTTTACCAAGCTACAACTATTTATTTTTGTCAACATTATGTCCAAGGTGAAAAGGTGTTAATCTGATTAAATAAGGAAGTATTGATTTAGGACTGTCATGGACTTTTAATTTGCCCTCTTTTATTTAGGTCTGTGTTTGCATCAAACCTGGCATCCATCACTTTCTGGATATATGCTTTGACCATAGGGCTAGGACACCAACACGAAAGAGTTTTGAAGCAGCCATACAGTCAGTCCACCATTACATTCTCTCTGCCTTTCTGTCTGTCTCCGTTTCTCTATCAGTCTGCCTATCTGCTTGCCTGCCCGTCTCTCTCATGTTTCTCCCAGTCTCTCTGTGCTGTCACTTCGTCTTTTGTTTTTCCATATCATCTTTGTTTGTCTTTGTCACTGTCCACCTGTCTCTCCTTTCTCCATCTGTGTTTGTCTCTGTCTCTGTGTCTTTTTCTGTCTGTGTCTCTCTGTCTCTGTTTGCCTCTCTCTTCCTCTCTGTTTCTGTTTCCATCTGTCTTATCTGTCTGTCATTTCTGCCTGTTGATCAAAAATGGACACTGCCTCTGTTGTGTGTGTGTGTGTGTGTGTGTGTGTGTGTGTGTGTGTGTGTGTGTGTGTGTGTGTGTGTGTGTGTGTGTGTGTGTGTGTGTGTGTGTGTGTGTTGTTGTTCATTGTAAGCATTAATCTTTGAAAAGTTTGAGTGATAATCTTTGTAATATCTGTCTGTCTGTCGGTCTGTTTGTCTGTTACTCTGTCTCACACTGACACAGATTCTAGGCAAGATTGGGTTTCACATGTGCATTAACTTGACAAGATAGTAGAGTTTATGAAATATTCTTCTGTAGCATACATTCATATCACTTGATCTTTGACAGCAGCTTGATAATGAAATACATAATTGAGAAACTATATCGTTTTTTTTGTCACTGCCATGTAACAGCAAAACTGTCATTCCAGGCCAGTAGAAGTATTGACTGACTTTATTCTGTCTACTTTGGATTGATGTGTGTATTTATCAGGTTGGTGTGTGTGTATACTGTGTGTGTGTTGTGTGTGTGTGTGTGTGTGTGTGTGTGTGTGTGTGTGTGAAGGGGTAGGTAGAATATGATGCATAACATTTGTATTAACTTGTGTGTGCATCAATGCATCAATACCATAAGTCATAAATGTGCCGTGAAATGCTTTGTCATGATTAGTTTTTCTTTAAACAGAGATAAACTGCATGGAAAATCTCCATTGTGAAGCATTATTTTTGCACATTCAGAGAAGTTCCATGTGAAGATTTACATTCTCATGACTGTGTGTGTGTGTTGTGTGTGTGTGTGTGTGTGTGTGTGTGTGTGTGTGTGTGTGTGTGTGTGTGTGTGTGTGTGTGTGTGTTGTGGTGTGTTCGTGCGTTTGTGCGTGCATGTGCGTGTACACATACGTGTGTATGTGTCGGAAAAAAAAAGCATTCACTGATTCAGACAATTATGTACCAACATTCATTCGTTCCAAGGACAGCATGATGTACAAAAATATGCCCTCTTAAATTAGCCTATGTATGTGTAATTTTTCTACTGTCAACCTGTTACCAAGGTTTGCTTTTTTTTTTTTTTTTTTTTTTCCCATTGCCACAGCTTTGACTGTCTCCGTTTGTACGTTGGTAAAAATTCTGTGTATGCAGTTTTCCCCAAATATCACAGACAAAACGTCTGCCTTTTTGTACGTTGACGTATCAGGGACTACCAGATCCCTCGTCTACATATGGACCGGATGCCTGTTCATGTTCACTGCATCATCGAGAAGTGGACTTTTTTCTCCCCCAGGTTGTTTTGGAATTCCCACTTTGAAGATAAAAGCTTAACTAGCTTTACTTCCAAAACAAAGCGTAGAGTGGCTTTCTAGAACAAAGACAACAGATACGAGTCATTCAGACAGATACGACTCATTCAGACTGCCCTTTTTTTTGATATATTAGCGGCCCAGCGGTGTGTGATCCATTCACGCATGTTCCCAAATAGTGAATACCCACACTGTGCACATGTGACACATCTCAGGGACACTGCTGTTCACATGTATCTTCTGTGAGTGGTGCAACTGCTGAATAAATTTGATCAAATGTAGACATTGTAAACATCAACATCGTCACAGGATTATATCAGCTTGCATGCGTGCACACACACACGCACGCACGCACGCACGCACGCACGCACACACACACACACGCTCTCTCTCCCCCCCCCTCTCCCCCTCTCTCTCTCTCAATTTTTCTCAATCTCTTTCAGTCTGTCTGTCTGTCTGTCTGTCTCTGTGGTGTAATCTTTGCACAAACTTAACCCAAAATGGTACACGTGTGACGAAATCACAGGATTGCATCTCACAAAGACACCAACCCACCTACTTCGTTATATACAGTGTGTGTGTGTGTGTGTGTGTGTGTGTGTGTGTGTGTGTGTGTGTGTGTGTGTGAGTGTTGTGTGTGTGTATGTGTGTGTGTGTGTTTGTACACATGTGTGTGTGTGTGTGTGTGTATGTGTGTGTGTGTTTGTATTATGTGTGTGTGTGTGTGTGTGTTGCTTGTATGTTGTGTGTGTGTGTGTGTGTGTGTGCGTGTGTGTGTGTGTGTGTGTGTGTGTGTGTGTACACGGGTGTGTGTGTATACAGGGGTGTATGCTGGGATAAGGTTGAAGCAGAAAGAAATGTTCGTGCTTCTGTAGGCATTTAATACAAGCATGAGTCATGGAGAAGGGAAGTAAGAAATTAATTTGAATTTGACACTTGTGAACGAAGAGTGAACTTTTCAGGTTCTGGTTTAACCTGAGAATATTTAGTGCGACCAGTGTGTTCCAAAGCATGAGAAATTTTCACTTGTGAACGAAGAATGAAGTTACTAGATGTCTAGTTCAAAGAAGAGAGTGTTTGCGCAGTCTGCATGGGACAATGTATACCTTTTAGTTGCCTACAGCTTGAGGTAGCTTAAGCTTGGTCAGATTAATTTAAATCTTTTTGCATTGTAGCTTTCATATGCGCTGTGAGTGGCTAGCTGTGTTGACACTATTAATTTTTCTTTAAACAGATGAGTGGTATAGAAGATCTTCTCCGTTACGAAGCAGTATTTATTCAGATCTTGACGCAATGGTTGATACGCCTTTCCCCATTTTTTTTCTTTTTTCTGTTGAGATAATAACATTTAAGTTGTTGTACTTTCACTACTGGACTGTCTTGACTTTGTAGACTACCATGGCGCTGGTCGTCTCACCAGACGGCAGATGCACATCAGAAGTAGTCAGCAGAATCGGCTAAACAAAAACAGCATTGAAGAAGATGAAAAACGTTCTTACCAACATATGCCTATCAATTAACATCAGGAAGAGAGTTCTTGATTGTTAAATAGAACTGATACTGTTGTACTTTTGTGAGGCGTGGAAGTCAACACGCAAAGTCAGAACAAGATTGAGGCAATCAAAATGTGGTTTCTAAGAAGAATGTTGAGATTTCCATGGACAGTAAGGAAAACAAACGAGACTGCCTTGAATAAGGCAGACACAAGAAGATCATTAGTAAAGAAGATTAGGAAAAGATAAGCCACATTTACAGGACGTTTTATGAGGAAAGAAATTAGAGCGCCTGGTCACAACAGGAAAGCTGGAGGAAAGAACACACCAGGTAGACCCAGAGAGAAAATATTGGACGGATTTGCAGGGTGGGTGAGGGCAGAGAGGGTGGGAGATGTACTTGCAGCGACAAGGGATAGATTCGTATGGAGTGCCATGATTGCCATCACCCTGCGGCAGGGCACAAGATGATGATAATGACAAAGGAAATCTCCCTAAGTGTGGAGATTCTTGAAAAAAATAAGTATGGAAAGAATATGGGCACTATCACCATGAAAAGGTGATGGAAATGGACTGGACATATTGTTCAAGACAGCATGATAACTTTACCTGGAATATCCTTCATTGGATCCCGGAAGAAAAGTATAAGAGAGGAAGACCTAAGAACACTTGGCGACCAACGATAGGGCCGGGCAGTATACAGAGGCTTGCCCAGAACACTTAGACAAAAGAGGAGAACCTTCATTGGTGCCCTTCATGACAGTGGCATAATTGCCAGTAAGTAATTGTACATGTATAACTTGCATAAAAAGTTCACGTAAATTGATTGAACTCGTTTCATAAGGTTTTCGGGTAAATAGGGTACATATTGTAACCTGTTTCTTGATCCATAGACACATAATATTCTGACTTTTTGTTTCACCTCTTTTTCCTTTGCCGTGAACATTTCCTGTGGGCTAATTCATATCAAGTGTGACACACTGTGGATAACATTTGATTCATACATTTTGAGTTTCAAGTGTAACGTGTAATTTGCTAATTGGGTAGTGCTGTTCATGAAATTGAACGTATAGACAGTGCTAGGAATAAAGTAAAGAGCATTATCAGTTCTCACTATAAGTTTGACCATTTCTAGCTGCAACATGACGACATTAGTGCGCTTCAGTTTCTGCTTGTGATTAATCAAGACGTTGCTTTAATCACCCGCATTGTTCCTAGCTTAGTATGCTTGCGATACAGCCATCATGGCTTTATGTGTAATAATGTGCTGCAGCCAGTGCAGCAGTATCAGAGAGAAAATGAGTGATTCGAGAGCTCTTATGCCGTTAAGATCTTGAAAGACGGCAAGCAGTGCTAACAATGTGTCGCCTAGGAGCTGCCGAGATCGTTGCCGTGGAAGTTATGACGGTGAACCAGTCTGTTAGTTGACTGCGGAATAAACTTTCATTGCTGTTGAGAGCTTAGGGATGGGGGAGAGGGGGAGAGAGAGAGGGAGGGAGAAAGAGGGAGAGAGAGAGAGAGGGAGGGAGAAAGAGGGAGAAAGAGAGAGAGAGCGCCCTCTCTTTCTCTCTCATTCTCTCTTTGAATCATATAGCATGGAATGTAAAAGTATAAGCCTGGACAATCAACAAGCAAAGTCAGAACAAGATTGAGGCAGCTGAAATGTTGTTTATAAGAAAATGTTAAGAATTCAATGAATAGCAAAGAAAACAAATGAGACAGTCTTGAAAAAAGTGAACGCAAAAGGATTATGAATGAAGACGATCAAGAAAAGACAAGCAACATTTATAGGACATTTTCTAAGGCAAGAGTAGTTTGAGTACCTAGTCACAATAAGAAAGCTATAGGAGAAAAGCACCAGGTAGACCTAGGGAGAAAATAGTAAACAGTTTTGCAGAGTAGGTCGAGACAAAAAGAGTAGCAGTTTTGCACAGTAGGTCGAGACAAAAAGAGTAGGAGATGTACTTGCAGCGACAAAAGATAGTTCGTGTGGGAGGCCATGATCGTCAACGTCGTGCGGCAAGGCGCATGATGATGAGCGTGGAGTACTGTTTCGATTTTAGAATAATCCTGTCTATTCCAAGTCAGCCCAGTAATCCGGTTGTCGTAACTTTCAGGGTAATGATCCCTGCTTCGACATGTGTGCATACGCACACAAGTTCGTAGATGAATGCAAGCACGCAAGTATGCATGCATGCAGACTCAGGTGTCAAAATTGAAGGTGAAGCCATGATGATATTCTGCTTTTTCTCTGCATTATTATCCTTTTCGTGTAGTCAGGACCACGAAAACGAGTTTTGTGCATATAAATATGTACATTCATGAGCCATTATTTGGATGGACATGAAGAAGACGATCAGGAAAAGACAAGCAATATGTATAGTACATAGGTTTGTTGTAGATCCATTTTCAAATAACAACTGCAACACAAGAAAAGTAAGTGCTTGATATCTCTCTAACATCAGTACTGCCTTCCCTTCTTTGAGATTTGTGTCGACTACTCTGACCCCAAACTGGGTCGTGCCTGTATACTGTATTGAAGTTGTCTCTTACGCCCGGTCCAAATCCAGTGACTGGCCGAAAACAAAAGCAGCCCAGGAATCATTACTGAGACCATTTTATGTCATGAGCTAAGATGTCTTCCTTCACACTCCAATATTCACGACCCGGTTATCCAGGTTAATTTACGAAAATCTGCCCATAATCAGCCGAACAAACTCTTGATGGCACTTTTTTTTAAAACACACAGATTCACATCGGGGTTTAATCCAGGTCAGTAAGCCTTCCTCAGCCTCTCCCCCCCCCCCCCCCCCATTCTTTCTTGAAAGGGATATTGAAAAATTAATACCAGCCAAGATTTCAAGTGAAGCTAGGGGAGAAATGAGTCTCGAGCGTGTGTCTTGAGTTCAGATCGATGTGTTGTAGACTGTCGTTGCTCATGATTTGTGGCCACGTTAATGTTTTTGTCTTCACTGACGTCATGTAGAAGTGTTTACTGTTGCAAAAGTCACTTATGTCGAAATATTGCATGCTTGCTGTGGTCAAAATGTATTTGCGTAATAAAATGTTACAAAAACATTGTACATAGATATACATCTCATTTCATGATTTGATTTGAGACCATACCACAGTATCTCATTTGTCGATTTTCAGAGTTTAAATTGTGCATTAAAATCAGACATCCATGCTTGAATATTCTGTTTCTGATTTTCGGAGTTCAGAATATGTTTGTATTGCAAACAGGCACTCATACAAAAGTATTTTGCTGCATTTCCAGAACGTAAAAATACGCTCGTGTTACGTAGCTTAAATAGGTATCAACCAAAACAATTTGCTGCATTTTAAGAATTCATAGTGTGGTTTGTTCTTAGTTTAAGCAATATTTTATCGACTGAAAGTGGAAAACATGGTGTAGGGCACCGAGCCGTCCTAGATTTGAAGACCGAGAAATCCAGAAACTGGGTTATTTTTTTGACCCCATGAAAATTTACAAGTTTTGGTTCGGCCGCCTGACGTTTTCGATAATCCTTCACTTGGTGACAGGATTTGTCTCTGAGATAGAAGGGGAAAAAACTGAAACAAACCTGACAACACACCTTGGATAAGATTTGAACCAGCGGTTTGTCTGCAAGCTGAATTTACTTCATTATCTGCCAGACTGTCGAAGCTTTTCTGGACGAATCTCTCAAGATGTAGACCATAGTGCTCTGCCAGATATCGAGGGGTTTTCGAGTCAATAGTGTACAGATTTGGGTAGAGAAAGTATAAACTAGTCAAAGATCGATGAAAACCTCACGAACAAATCCCAAACTCCGATTTCAGAAGGTCAGTATACAAAGATGATAATCGGTACGCTGCCATCCTTTGATCTCGTGGTAAAGACAAAAAATAATGTATTTCGAAACTACAGCGAAGCGAGAGGGAGAGGCAGTGTGTGTGTGTTGTGTGTGTGTGTGTTGTGTGTGTGTGTGTGTGTGTTGTGTGTGTAGTGTGGTGTGTGTGTGTGTGTGTGTGTGTGTGTGTGTGTGTTGTGTGTGTGTGTAGCCTATAGAACGTTTCAGTTTAAGGGTTGGAGAAGAAGTGAGTAAAAAAAATAATGTATTCGAAATACAGCGAAGCGAGAGGAAGCAGTGGTGGGTGGTGTGTGTTTGGTGTGTGTGGGGTGTGTGTGTGTGTGTGTTGGTGTGGGGTGTGTGGGTGTTTGGGAGATGGAGATAGAGGGAGTTAAAGAGTGAAGATGACCACTTGACCCGTCCGAGCAATGCTGTCCGCGTGAGATTCTAGTTTGAGAACAACACTATTCTTCTTTTCCTTTTTCACTTGCCAAAAGGTTGCCTGGAGGACTTACAATAGGGTTAATCGGTTGTATTGGAAAGCTTAATGTGATGTATTTTGCGTAGGCCCGTTTAATCAAACAGCGTTTTAGATGTAGATTTCGCAAGCTGTGCTCAGATCGGCTTTGTGATACATTTTTTTTTACTTGTTTGGTAAGCTTGGGTATCGTTATGTTACCGCATTCACAAGCTATTGTAAAATCTACCTCTCAGCTTCGGACTATCTGGCTTGTTGCATTTGTGATAAAGAACACATACACACACGCACACGCACACACACACACACACACACACACACACACACACACACACACACACACACACACACACACACACACACACACACACACACACACACACAAATTGCAGTATTCTCCCATGTATCATTTGAGATCGATTGTTGCTGTTTGTTTTCGTATTCAGTCTAAACGCATTGAAAACAAAATATTGTAAAAATATCATGTGTATTTGCGGCGAACAGTTCACACTGTTTCACTGTTTATTCTACTGCAAAATGCTACGTTCTTTTTTACCGAAAATGTTTACTCAAGAAGTTTTCTGAAAATCATTTCCAAAAAATTACATCAGATCAATCTTTGTTAGTTAAAATTTCAGAATCATTAGTTCACAGTCCTGTTAATGCAACTTTAACTTTATTCGGTTTGTGTTTTAGTGTTACAATTTCCGTTCACGTTGTTGAAGTTAATTGTTAGTTTTAAGTTCTCGTTCCATTTTATTGTTCCCCACCTACTGTCTTTTTCCTCTGTCTTCCCTCTGCCCATATCCAATCCGTCCAACTATCGTTCTACATTCATTTTGTTCATTTTTTTTTTTATTATTATTATTATTTACTTTTTTTAAATTTTCAGTTCTCGTTCCATTTTTCTGTCTCCCACTACTAATGTCTTTTTACTGTTCATTCATTTTTTATTCCCCCCTCCCCTCTTCCCCCGTCTAATATCACTATAGTGAAAAGACGTTAATCAAGAACGAACGAACAACACCACACACACGCATGCACGCACGCACGCACGTACGCACGCGCTGCCGTACGCACGCGCGCACACACACACACACACCACCACACCACACAACCACACACACACACACCACACACACTGGATACTTAAGGCTAACGAGTTGTCTAAAGTTTGGTAAACTTTGTTATTAATGAACAGCAACAAACTTTTTTTTTCTTTTTGTAGGATATAGCACTTAGAGATTGCCTTTGTGCTCACTTTTTCTATCTCATTTCTACGCCACTTTAATTGTCACAAAATCTGGCACAGGTTTTACAATGTGATGATGGTGATCTCGATGAGGATGATAATCATGATGATATGGAGTTCCATTTGGGATTGAGACTGTGTATGACAGGGCTGTACTCTACGTTCACTATTATAACATGTCCTGGCATTAGCCAGGCCCGAGAGATACAGACACCTACGGTCTTCGTCAGAAGATTTGAGCAACAACCTCAATGACGCAAGTGGATGAGACCCGACTTTGTGCCTCAGTCTTCCCAATGAGCCCATATCAGCTCATTTCTGGATAGGGGCTGGTTGGAGCCAAAAAGTCCCATATGATTTTTCTAGAAACTGATGGGGATTCGAACCCACAACCTTCCAGTCGGTAGTCGGTTGCGCTGGCGACTGGTTGTCAATACACTTTTTTGGCGATTTTTTTCACTTTTTTTCGTGTATTCATAACACGAGTCCTGCCCATTCTAACTTCATATTCTAAGTATCGCATATCAAGTGGTCCTGTGGTCCAGAATATCTAGGTTATTTTCGTAAAGATTCCTGTGAACAGACAAACAGCCAAGAAATATTTTCTGATACTAACAGATTCGTATGCACATACTTAAGCAAGCATACACACACACACATACACACACACACACACACCGCGCGCACACACACACACGCGCGGAGAGAAAGAGAGAGAGAGAAGAGAGAGAGAGAGAGAGAGAGAGAGAGAGAGAAGAGAGAGAGAGAGAGAGAAAGAGAGAGAGAGAGCGGGAGAGATTTGATTTGATTTGAAGTTTTTAAGCGTTCCGATGTTTCTGAGATGTATTATATTGTTTTGCCCACATTGCAGGTGATATGTTGCTGCACAGTCTGCAGACTTTGTCTTCGGTGGGCGTACATGCTAATTGTTTTCCGTAATCCAGCAAACACTGACATGACCTTCAGTTCTTTAACGTGCATACACGATGTTGCGCGTGCGTATACGCTCGAAAAGGTTTAGACACTAACAGATTTGCTTGCATGTTGAGCTAGGAGAATGGAAAAATTCCCCTCCTTCCTTTTACCCCCATACATGTCAGTTGTCTTACCCACTCGACTACCGCGCCTGTCAAGACATGATTTGATTTAGTTTCAGTTTTACGTCAGCAACCACCTCAGGGGATGCGACCAAAGGGGATACCCATCCCAGGGAAGTGTGAGGGTTTATCAAATTTTACACTCGCGTGACCAGAACAACAGTTATATTAAGGTAGTGCAGTAAGAAGGTAGTCTGTTAGCGCACCCCAGACTAGAACCCTCAACCGTTGGCGCGTGAATCCGATGCTCAGCCAACTGAGTTGCTGAAGCTTGCTTGCGCGTGAGAGAGAGAGAGAGAGGGAGAGAGAGAGAGAGGAGAGAGAGAGAGAGAGAGAGAGAGAGAGAGAGAGAGAGAGAGAGAGAGGAGAGAGAGAGGAGGAGAGAGAGAGAGATGCGTTTCCATCACAGTTCACACTGTTATGTAACACAAATATTGAAAACCAAAACGTCAGTATGATTTGACTGTACTGACATTCCTATGTTACATCCTTTGAAACCCCTGTATGCATAATTACAAACCGTACATTATAGCGTTCTCATTATGTTATTGCATTCTCATTAAGTCAAACTTACACAGTAATAAGATTCCTTCATAATAGTTAATAGAGACACAAGCTTTTAAAAACACTGTCTTCTTATTTATTTGCTGTTCGCATGCCGTGCCTTTTGTTGTTTTAACAAGAGATACCCATTTATAAACGAGTCGATATCGAATTTTTGGCCACTAAATTACTCCCAACTTTAGCAATCTCGACAGTAGGAAAAGGTTTGTGTCTCAAATCTTGTGTAGAGGAGGAAAAAGAGGGGGGGGGGGGGGGGTGTCTATTAAAGCAGAAACTGCCAAGAAATCGCGCCGATAATTTGAAGGTTTCTTTCCTGTGACTTTATAATCAGTTTATTGTGGGCTTGGTTTGTAGGTGTATCGTTATTTAAAGAGGTTTGACTCTTTTTTTGTTTTGTTTCGTTTCGTTATGTTACCTTTTCTAGGCCCGTTTATTCATTTAAAAACAAAACAGAACCAAAAACGTTTTGTCGATAAAAATTAAGTGGTGGTGTGTTCGGGGAAGGGCGGAGAGGGGCGTGAGTGTGTGTATGAGCACGAATGAGCTTGTTTTTGCAAGAGCACGGCATAATGTTATTTATGCATTAAAATTGAAAAATGGACAAATGAATAAATACATAAATAAATAAATGAACGCGCACATACGCATACACGCACTCACAGACATAGACAGAAACAGACACACACAACATACATACACGCACTCATACACGCACACACACACGCACACCACGCACACACACACACGCACGCACGCACGCACACACCCACACACACCACAACACACAACACACACACACAACACACACCACTCACTCACAACACAGACAGAAACAGACGCACAAACATAACACACGCACTCATACACGCACACACACAGCACACGCACGCACACACATGCACCACACACACACACACACACACACACACACACACACACACACACACACCACACACACACACACACACACACACACACCAACAATTCTCCCCAATTATACAAATAAGTAGAAAAGAAAAGATGGTCAGACCATTCAAAATACTATCTCCAGTCGATATGAAACAATTCTCGCTCCTTCCTCGCCTCGCCCCTGTTGATGTGTTGTTGTTGTTGTCGTCTAAAAGGGACATTGAAAGAGTGAAAGAAGAAAAGCTTTTCACCACACAGATTTACTCGGTTTCCATGCCTGCGCTCACTAGTCCCAGATAAGCCTACTTTCAATTTTGAGTTGTGTGCCCTTTCACACTCAAAGTGATTTATCTTTACATGTCTTGCATGTGTGCATTGACAACCACGTAGTGATGGCAGGAGGCTGAGCTGGAGTCTTCCTTCCGAGACATATTTAGAAAGGAACCAGAAAAAACAAAACAAAAAAAAAAACACGAAAGAAGAATACGAACGCGTATTTAATACAACAAAACAAGACAGGCGCAAATTTTCGGCCAACTGGCTTTTGTCAAGTGTAAGATTACAAACAAGTAAACACCAAATACAAAAATTATGAGAAAAAGACTGAAGCTTCCCTGCTGCTGTGTCCAGTGTGAGAAAAGGAATAAACTGAGTAAGACCTACGTAGTTTAGAAAGACCTACTCAATTTTGCTGGCGATTGCGGTCTTGATTGATCAGCACCAACCGTCAGTGTTTGCGTGGCCAGTACGTTCCTGAGCGGGGAAAAATTGTGGTTTGTTCTGTCCTGAGTCTTCTGCAGTGCTGTATTTACCAGATTATGGAGACAGTGTGCCACAGAGTGCTCTGTCTCTGTCTCTGTCTGTCTGTCTGTCTGTCAATCTGTCTGCCTGCCTGCTCTGTCTGTCTTCTGTCTCTCTTCTCTCTCTCTCTCCCTCCCTCTCTCGCTCTGATTGTTTTAAGTTTACCTGTTGTGTACAAACCAAACATTGGTGTGGATCATGCTGGCCGTGTCCTTCCATCTTGCCCTCCTGGTTAGCGAGCCAGAAACGGGTAGTTGGAGTAAGCACATGTGAAAAAGTGGTGCGGGTGTGAAATAATGGTGTGCCGAAGGAGGAGGAGGAGGAGGAGGAGGAGGAGGAGGAGGAGGAGGAGGAGGAGGAGGAGGAGGAGAGAGGAGAGGAGAGAGAGAGAGAGAGGAGAGAGAGAGAGAGAGAGTGAGTGTGTGTGTGTGTGTGTGTGTGTGTGTGTGTGTGTTTTCTGACGTGCTTGCATTCGTGTATGGTTTACTGTTAATAGTGGTGTCTGTTTCTGTTAAGACTGAATTTTTTCCTGTTTGCAGTGCTGGAAGGGTGAAATATTTCCTCTTTGCAGTGTTGGAAGATTGAAATGTTTCCTCTTTGCAGCAATTGTGCCCATAGCTGTACCAACAGTCGTAACCGAATCTACTTTCAGTTTGGAGTTGTGTACTCTCTCCCTATTAGAGTGTTGTACATGCATATGGCGTGTGCGTGCTTATCGACTGCCATGTGGTGATGACAAGAGGCAGAGATAGGGTCATTTGCTTCTGAGACATACAGAGAGAGAGAGAGAGAGAGAGAGAGAGAGAGAGAGAGAGAGAGAGAGAGAGAGAGAGAGAGAGAGAGAGAGAGAGATTTGCTGCTACACGATTATGCTGGCGATCACAGTCTTGATTAATCAACATCAGTGGTCAGTCTTAACACGACCAGTGCGTTTCAGAATGAAAAAATGAGTGTGGTTTGTTTTGTTCTGTCCTGAGTTTTCTGCAGTGTTGTTATTGCTGGATCACGGTTAGCGTGACCCAGAGTTGGGTCTGTGTGTGTTTTGTATGCTTGTGTGTGTAGAGTAGCAAGGATTACTCATAAAACAAATCCAGTGTGACCTTATGCTACTTTCCTTGGGTGGTAGTGTTCTTGGTTCAAGTTTCCACTCTCCCCATCTGTCTGTCAGTCTGTCTCTGTATGTCAGTATGTCTCTCTGTCTGTCTCTGTCTGTCTGTCTCTCTTTCTCTCTGTCTGTTCTCTCTGTCTCTGTCTCTCTCTCTATTTCTGTGTGCTGTGTGTTTGTGTATGTGTATGTGTAGTGTCCCTGATTGCTTCAAAGGTTGACGTGTCTGTAAGACCAATCAATAGCG
>CM060306.1:54059735-54094735 GCA_030674185.1 Monoplex corrugatus | reverse complement strand
TTTGACTCGTACTATTTCCTACGAAGAAGTGCATAATATCAGTAATCGCATTTATACAAAGCGGCTGACGTAAAAGGTCATTTAGTACTATGTCATCCGCAACTTAGCCATCGATTCAGGCTATGCTTTAACATAATTTTTGTTTTTTGGAAGCATACAGAAGTGTTGAGTTTCAAAGAGAAACTTGATAAAATAACCCGCAACTGCTATGAAGCAATGTCACTATCGAAGCAAACTCGTTTCCTTCGTAGTTAATCAATAGCAGTTGGCCTTGACTTCAATATTGGTTTCCAACTCGTGATGCGTACAGTTGATGGATCTTGAACTGATACTGCACAAGCAAACCGAGGAGAAGGAGCTTGGAGAGAAGGAGGAGGAGAAGACCAATAAAAACATTGAAATTTGCGTTGACTAGAAGATATAAGCTATAAAGTGTTCCGTTGACTAGAAACTATAAGCTATAAAGTGTTCCGTTGACTAGAAACTATAAGCTATAAAGTGTTCCGTTGACTAGAAACTATAAGCTATGAAGTGTTCCGTTTCATCTTGCTGCACTTTATAATTAAAATCAGGTTTTAACTGACCGCCTGATAAACCTGGCTCGCATGAA
The DNA here is from genome assembly GCA_030674185.1 of Monoplex corrugatus. Classification (NCBI taxonomy): domain Eukaryota; kingdom Metazoa; phylum Mollusca; class Gastropoda; order Littorinimorpha; family Ranellidae; genus Monoplex; species Monoplex corrugatus. Next base: position 54,094,125 of record CM060306.1, on the reverse strand, counting down.
GTGATTATATCCAGTTATGTATATGCGTGTTTGTGCGTGTGTTATATGTGTGTGCGTGTGCTTGCTTGTGTATAAGAGGGAGAAAGAGAAGAAGAGAGAGAGAGAGAGAGAGAGAGAGAGAGAGAGAGAGAGAGAGAGATGTTAGGAATTCATGAAGTATGAAGTAATTTTTCCCAGCAGGGAGAGAGAGTGTGTGTGTGTGGTGTGTGTGTGCCTGTAGGTTAGAGTGAGGGGAGAGGGAGTGAGAGAGCGAGAGAGAGAGAGAGAGAGAGAGAGAGAGAGGGGGGGGGTTCTCTATGAATTCCCTCTCCACCCCCTTTATTTGTTCTCACTCCATTCTCGACTCATTAATGCCAGTTATATGCCATATTGCAAGTTGGCCAGAATTTCTCCTTCATTCTGTGTGTGACTTAGACTCTTCAAGACGCGTTCTATTGTCATTAAGAAAAAACACCAAGGGAATTATATGGTCATAAAAGACATCAAGGGAGTTATGGACACTACAGCCTAGATAGAAGAAAAAGTAAAGACATGACTCCTTCATTTGCAGACCGGAGGTGTAAAATATTACTTTTATGAGCCATGTTGTGTGTGTGTGTGTGTGTGTGTGTGTGTGTGTGTGTGTGTGTGTGTGTGTGTGTGTGTGTGTGTGTGTGTGTGTGTGTGTGTGTGTGTGTGTGTGTGTGTGTGTGTGTGGGTGGGTGAGTGGGTGGGCAGGCTCAGTCTGGGTGCCTGTGTGAGTGACCTTTGGAAAATGCTACTTGTGTACCCTGATCCCTCGCCAACTCCCACCCTAATCCCAATCATCCCTTCGGCAAAGTATGATCGTACCGCCTTGTGTCGTGTTGTGTTTGAATGATAAAGGGCTGCTTCACTGGCTGTTGCACTGATCAATGAAAGATGCTTTCTCTTCTGTTAGTTTTAGAAAAATGCCTTAATAAGTAATACTCGGAATCATTGGAGGCCTACGTATTATTATACGCGGTTCATTTCAGACCTGTATGTGTTTCGCCGGTATCTGTGATTCCTCTTCTCTTCAGCTGGCTTATTATACATTAATGTACAATATATAATCCTTTTTGATCTTCTGTGTTTTCGCATACTCGGTGGCTATTGGGATTTAAAGTGTTGCTGAGACTTCTCTGAGGTATGTCGTTAGTGTTGCTCGATAATGTGCATGTTCTTTGTTCCATCTATGTATTCCTGTGTATCTGTCTTGTCTATGGCATTTTTCTACAGTCTCTTTCTGCTTCCCTGTCAGTCTCGTGTCTTTGTAAGGAATCGCCTGACCTATACAGTAGTGTACTTGTTCTCTGCACTGATCCTTGTTATGTGTATGGCTCTCAAGGAGAACGACCCAGAAGATTGCAGAAAATTGGCAACGTTTATATTTTATGCTTTAACGCTTAGAGGTTATGTAACAAGTTTAAACGTTTTTGGCTCGTGCCTACGACAAAACCAGTGAGGTATGAATAGTATTGTGTACACTGACAATGGCACCCTCTTCCCCCTCCCCCTCCCCCACCCCAGGTATGGGTCGGTGGCATTCACAATATACCACGTGTCAATGTCAGTGTCACTGGTTCTCTCCTCCCCCCCCCCCACCCCCTCTGTCTCTCCCTACCCATGCCTTGTGTCTTTGTGTTACCAGAGGCATTATAAGGATTTATAACGTCTTTGCTCTGTGTCTCGATCAGTGGACACCACCTCCATTTTAGGATGAGTCGTCGTTGTGACCGGGGTATGTGTTACTCTTTTTGTGTGTGTTTGTTCAGCCAACTTTAAAATCCCTTTTCCACCCCACACACCACAGATGTAATTGGAATGTCCAAGCAGTTAAGTGTGTCAGTGAAGCGTATTTTTTGTGTTATTGAATAGCACTGGTAACAGTGCTTTTTCTCACTGTGTTCGTCTTTTATTTTTCTCCCAGTCTCGGGTGCTGCAGCAGTTTCTGTCAGTCTCTTTGTCGTTTAGACTATGTCATCCTCTTTGTCTCACTGGTTCTTGTCATATTCAATAGCTAGCTCTATTTCTCTTTCTCTGTATATATGTAACAGAAATACACCGAGTGAGCGAGCAAAAGAGAAAGAAAGAAAGAGGAGAGAGAGAGAGAGAGAGAGAGAGAGAGAGAGAGAGAGAGAGAGAGGAGAGAGTGAGTGTGTGTATATATATGTAGATATGTGTGTGTGTGTATTCTTCTGTTTAAATCACCTTAACGCCAGTAGCTAGATGTTTTGCTATTCTTATCTTATTTGGTGCTGTTAAATTTGTTTTATTGCAGTTATATGAAGTAGATTTCAGCAACAGCAGACAAGCAAAACTGACCAGGAACTGTTGTATTGTGTCATTGTGTTTACCGTTGGAAAATCAGATGTTAGTTAGTCAATTAATCATGCCCTCATTGTCACGTTTTATTCAGCAACATATTCTCTTGTGTCTGTCTCATTGGTCTGTCTCTCCGATTCTTGTGAGACTTTGGTGTGTGTGTGTGTGTGTGTGTGTGTGTGTGTGTGTGTGTGTGTGTGTGTGTGTGTGTGTGTGTGTGTGTATGATAGTTGATCAACCAACAAACTAAAACGCAATCGGGCAGTGAACGGGCGAGCCAGCCAACTAAATAGCAAGCAAGCCATCCAACACACTAACCAACCTGCCGAATAGTTAGCCAGCCAGCCAACTAACCAACCAAAATAACCAAACGAACAGTAACAAAGAAGTGAAGGCAGCGACTGCTGCCTTACCGACCAACCAGCCAATCAACAAAAAGAAGAAAGAGACTGCTGCCTTACACAGTCTCTGCCTACTATCCTTCCCAGGGGAGAACTAGATGAAAGTCGTGCATTGTAGCAGGGGGAACTGTGGTAATCCGTTATTATGACACGTGAATAGGTTCTTCGGTATTACATCCATTTGATATGATTAAATCATACCGGAATGAGGCAGGTGATGGTATCGCCTTGCTCTAAGGATAAGGTCAGCCTAGCGCTAGTATTGCCATAGAATACTGACTGGCTGATTGATTGAGATTCTGCTATTGATGATATTGATTATGCCAGTGATGGCCGGGAGAGAGGGATATTCCAGGACAAAAGAGCTGCCTCATGAGTACGTCATATCTTTCACTTCTCTATGTACAGCGATAAGCCAATGAATTGTTTAGTTTTGTTGGAAACGCGTTCATTTGTTGGTCAAGTAGGAATCGAAGGCAAACGATCTTGGAAAGAATTTCCGTTTACTTTCATCCTTTGACTCCTGCCAACTGCAAAAACTTCACCATTTGATGCCCTTACCCTGTCCACCTGCTTCCTGCAGAAAACTGGTGGATAAGGTGAGGGAATCAAAGGGTGAAGTTTTTGCTTTGCTAGCAAGGATACTGATGAACAGGGTCCGGCAGTGAAAGGGATAAGCAACCATTAAACTACAATCAGTTGTACTCGATGTCTTTCTTCATTTGCTTCAACCTCTTGTCTCATTCACCTCTATTCACTAACTTATAAAGAAACACCTGAGAGTGCTTGATGGAATCCAAAGCAACAGTGCCTCATCACTGACCGGACAATCACCTCTCAGCTCCTCAGGTCACGTAGTAGCCGTTTAGCTAAGAGAAGGGGGCTGTCCATGCGCTGCATGACCTATTCGGACCCGGTCATCTATTACCTTGTTTACGAAGTGAATGGCTTGGTGGGGAGATTGACAAATCCCTGGACATAGCCACACAACGCGCACCAACCAGGTCCAGTCCAGCTATCACAAGAGGAACAGTGCAATAGAAAAACGGCCAGACATGATGCTCTAGACACAGCCTGTTTTGTTTTTCAGCTGAGGGATTGTCAGATTAGCTAATGGCAGACTCGCATCAATCGTTTACACTAAGGAAAGCAAGCAAGCAAGCAAACGAAAAAAAATCCATCCATAGAAAGAGAAGCCAAGAAACAAGCATGCATAGAAACAAAATCAAAGGAAAGCAAGCAAACATGCATGCATAAAAACAAACGGACAAAGTGATTAGTGCCCTCCGGTGCTGGCACAGTCTCCTCATCTTCTCAGAGTCATGTAAATTGGACAGTTAAAAAAATGGTTCTACTAATCCTTTTCACGATCTTCTAAGGCGCATAGTCATGGCGTCGACATAGTACATTTATTGACTCCTTGTTTCTTCACGCTTGAATGTCGCTGTATATATTAAGCAGGTGCCATGTATGGCACTGGATCGCTTTACAGGATACACTTCTTTTGTATCTTGTTGTAATTTGTTTTGTGTTCTGTTGTTTTGTTCATTTCAGTGTTTTGCCTTTTATTTATTTGATTTTTTAAAAATTGTTTCATATTGTCGTGCAGTTCATTTGTATTGCACAATCACACAGGATGGTTGTGAAGCCATCGCTTTACTGAAGGTGAGTATTCCTTTCTTGATGTTTGATATCGAATTCCATCAGATAGCTCGTTGATTGATAGCATTTACAGACACACAACCACACACACACACACACACACACACACACCACACACACACACACACACACACCACGCACGCACGCACGCACGCACGCACGCACGCACGCACGCACGCACACACACACACACACACACACACAACAGAATTACACGTTACATGTACACGTATGTATGCCTACGCACACACACAGACACACATACACACACACACACACACACACACACACACACACACACACAGACACACACACACACACACACACACACACACACACACACACACACACACACACACACACACACACACACACACACACACACACACACACACACACACACACACAGACGCACACAGGTGTACCGTGACAGTCTACTGCAGTTTTGTCATTGCGATGCTTGATATAAAGTTCGCACGCATGCACGCGCGCCGGTCGACTTGTGCACTCTTGCGCAAGAACACATGTAAAGAATACACATAATTGTACTGTAAATGTTGTGCGTGTTAACACCCACCACACTTTTATTTTTCATAATCTCTCTCTCTCTCTTCTCTCTCTCTCTCTCTTTTTGTATCTCTCTCTCTCTCTCTCTTTGTATCTCTCTCTCTCTCTCTCTCTCTCTCTCTCTCTCTCTCTCTCTCTGTGTTTGTGTGTGTGTATGGGCGCATTATATGTGTCTTCTCATACAGTCTGAATAATGCGGTATAAGATGTTCAATGTCCTCCTTTTCTGAGCATCTGAGTGTTCACTAGTAAATCTTTCTTAGCGCACGCTTATTATTTTGTTTTAGTATTACTATTATTACTATTATTATTATGACTTTTTTCCCTTTGGTGTCGCGGGTGGAGTTAATGGTAAGAAAATCACCGTATATGGACTACGTACAGTAAGTATGTCTTTTTACCGTGCATCAGCATAATTCCGTGAGGTAAGCTCTATAACAGTTACAAGTGAAACGATCGATTGGAATGTGAAAAGTAGTTATTTAGTCCTCCGCTTTTGTTTCTGCATTACGTGCTCAGCATAATTCTGTCCCCTAACGGCCTCTCCGTGACCTCATAGAACACCCACTTTTACTCCACTCGGTTAATGACTTTCCCTTTTTCCTCCCCCCCCCCCCCTTCCTCTATCACCCTCAACTCCTTTCGTCTCTCCAGCAGCAGCTCTGTCTGTGTGTCTCTTCTTGATTTTAACAAATTCAAGGCATGAGGAATTGACTCAAAGTTTTTATATTGTGTCAGTGTCTTTACCGTTGGAAAATTAAGATGAATTAATTCATTCTCCTTCACTCTGTCGCGATTCTTTTTCTCTGTCTGTATGTCTCTGTCTGTATGTCTCTGTTTCTGTCTGCCAGTCTCTCTGTGTCTGCCAATAGCCTTGTTCAGTACTCAGAGAGGGTCTGGCTTTCTTAACCTGTCGGGTCACTCTCCAGTGGGACTCACTGTTGTTATCCTCGAGTAATTTTTTTAAAGTATCTCACCCTCTCTCTGTCTGTCTGTCTACGTCTGTCTCTGTCTGTATCTATCTGTCTGTGTCTGTCTCTCTCATTCTCTCTCATTCTCTCTATCTCTCTGTCTTTCTGTCTCGTCTGTCTGTGTCTCTGTCTGTCTGTCTCTCTCTCTCTCTCTCTCTCTCTCTCTCTCTCTCTCTCACACACACACACACACACACACACACACACACACACACAGAGGTCGTATTTATTTCATAATAGGCAAAGGTTGCAATTAATTTATGGTCAAGGTAAATAGAGCACTGTGATTAAGTCATTTTGCACGAGTACATTTGTAGGTGTCAGCGTATGTGTTTTGCTGTGATGATTTTATAACAAATTTTCACAGGACATTTTACCTTATCCTTTTGATATGAGCTAGTAGAGTACTTATCGTTCGTGTTTTTGTTTTGTCTGTCTGTCTCTTCGTCTGTTGTCGTATCCGTTTGGTTCAGTTTAATTCCATTGTATTCAAACAGTTGATTGCCCCATGGTCTCAGCAATCCATAATTAATCGAGCACTGAACATGCTGACAGAAACCAAAATATAAGTTTGGATGATTCTAGGCTAGTATTTCTTAAAAAATATTTTCAAACCTTTCAGTTTCGGTGCATAAGATGAAGCACACACACAAAAAAGACTCCCCCCCCCCCCCCCCATGCACACTGATACACACACGCACACACACACACGAAAGAAACACAACAAACAAACAAACGGAAGATGTGTAATATACAGTACCGTATATTCTTTTGCTTCTAATGTATTCCTCAGAGTTACCATATTTGTAATCCGTATTTCACTGTCACCAGATGGAAATCATGATGTGGTGTGATTTTCTTTTTATAAATGATTGCATTGGTTTTATTTGGGGAATCGTGTATTGGTTGTTTGTTTTTGTTTCTGTTTTTGTTTTGGTCCTGTCTTTGTGACTTGACGGGAATTTTTACAGTTAAAGCATGAAGAAAAACACACAAGCAAACAAACAGCAACAAACAAACAGAAAAAAATGTACTCCAAAAGTAAAGTAATTAGATAAATAAATTGAAGTCAAATAACTTCTGCTTCTCTCTCCGTATGAGTTTGTTTTCTTTTGCTCTTTTTCTCTTTGTTTGATTGTTTGTTTTGTGTTTGTTTTTGTAGTCTCAGATACGTCCAGTCGGGCGTCTCACATAGCCCATACTCAAGTCATTACTTAACTCGCTTACTCACTTACTCCCTACTTGTTTTCACGAAGTAGGCAGTGACACACTTGATAATCATTCACCCGTAAAATCTGTTGAACGGCTTCTGACCCACACAGTACATGGACACGTGTCATTGCTCTCTGTGTCTGCCTGTTTTTCTCTCTCTCTTTCGTCTTTCTCTTTCTCTCTTTCTGTCTGTCTGGTTGTCTGCCTCTTTCTCCCCCTCCTCTCGTTGTGTGTGTGTGTGTGTGTGTGTGTGTGTGTGTGTGTGTGTGTGTGTGTGTGTGTGTGTGTGTGTGTGTGTAAGCATGCTCTTGCATATGTACGCAGGTATGTACATGCATGTTGTTTACATTGTATGTAAGTCGACAGCCTTTCCATCTGAGTTTCAGTTTCAATTTCAGTTTCTCAAGATGACGTCTCCGCACTCGGAATGAATTCCATATGCATTAACGTCACAGGTGCCTTGTGATGGAGAAGATCCGGAATAATAACTGCTCAAGCCTTAAGCCTATGTGATGGAGATGATCCAGAATGCCGGAATGATCACGGCACAAGCCTTAAGCCTCTGTGATAGAGAAGATCTAGAATGATCATGGCACAAGCTTTAAAGCCTCTGTGATGGAGAAGATCTAGAATGATCACGGCACAAGCCTTAAGCCTCTGTGATAGAGAAGATCTAGAATGATGCACAGCTAAACTAGTGTGAGAAAGCTAGAATGATCAGCACAAGCCTTAAGCTCGTGATAGAGAAGATCTAGAATGATCAGGCACAAGCCTTAAAGCCTCTGTGATAGGGGAAGATCTAGAATGATCATGGCACAAGCCTTAAGCCTCTGTGATAGAGAAGATCTAGAATGATCACGGCACAAGCCTTAAGCCTCTGTGATAGAGAAGATCTAGAATGATCACGGCACAAGCCTTAAGCCTCAGTGATAGAGAAGATCTAGAATGATCACGGCACAAGCCTTAAGCCTCATGATAGAGAAGATCTAGCATGATATCCAACTAACCCTGGGGTAACCAGGAGCGGAGGTGCAGAGACTCACTATGTCCCTGGGGCACAGGCAACCACGAGGGCGGCGCCTATCCCCTTTCCTTCGCTTCAAATTCATATCTATATTCCGCACCCCCCCCTTTTTTTTTTTTCTTTACCAAGATTTCAGAAAGATAAGAAGGTGATTGGTCTTCAAGGGTAGAGACATGGGAAATCAACCTATGGGACCTGGAAAATAGACCTATCTCTCCAATGATTTTTACGAAGGCAGCCGGGCAATGCCCTGCTCTTCACGATTTTCAACTGCCGAGGGAGCTTTAGCATGCGCAGCCAGAAGGCACACGTGTCCTACTCGTTTTTCGTCACCTTTCGAAGAACCAGACGTTCAGTTCGATTTTCCGGTCAAACTGTGGATAAAAGTCGAGGCCTCTATGGGAGCGAACCCTGAAACCTCGAGTTTGTGTGTGTGTGTGTGTGTGTGTGTGTGTGTGTGTGCGTGTGCGTGTGTGTGTGTGTGTGTATGAGTACACGCGTGTGTGGTCTTTGATTTAATGTCTATTCACTAAAGTGATTTTAGACAAAAAACAAAAACAAAACAAAAACAAAAACAAAAAAAAAACCCACTTGGAAATTGGTAATTTTCAAGAAAAAGAAATGAACAAGAAAAACAAGACAAGAAAGAAAAATTCACAAATGACGTTAGCATAAATAACGATTGAAACAGTAAACTTAGCTAACCATAACACTGAACATGAGAAGTAATGGCGCGTTAAAGATAATTCGCTATAGGACTTTTTGACAGGCTAACAAAAAATTCATATGTTAAGGATGGTGAGGCAAATATGTCAGAAACTGTCTTCGTTGATAACGTAGGTATATGTCGTTTTACTCGAACGCATGAAAGAATATGACTATGTGTAATCTTCTTTCCACACAGGCACACCACATTCCTGGTGTATTTTGTTTTGAAAGCATCAAGTTTCCACCTATACATAAGGGATTGTATACTTCTACTGGCAGGGAACCGCTTAGGTGTTTTGCTAATTTCAAAATTCATGTAACACTTTTCATACTTTTTCTGTTTATCTTGAAACTGCTTCCATACGTAGGCGTCCACTAAGGTATAACACTCATGCAATGAGAGGGAAAGTTGTATATGTTTTGAATCTGGTGAGCTCTTTGCCCCCCGTTTGGCAGCCCTATCAACCATATCATTGTAATGAAAAGAACTATGAGATGGTATCCAGCAGAAAGTAATATCAGTGCCTCTTAAGGATAAACTATTAATCAAGTGAGTAATTTCCAATATCATTTCAGATCTTGTTTGTAATTTTGATAATTCAAGAGCTTGAAGTACAGATTTTGAATCAACGCAAAAAAGTATCTGGGGAATTGTACTAGTGTGTGTGAGTGCGCGTATGCATGTGTCTGTGTGCATGTGTGCTTATGTGTGTGAATGCGCACGTGCGCATGAGTGTGTGTGTGCGTATGAGTGTGTATGTGTGCGTGCGTGTGTGAGAGTGCGTGTTTGTGTGTGTGTTGGGGGGGGGGGGGTAGGTGGGTGCTTTACGTATATACTATTTCAGTGCTTGTAGCCAAACAAAGCTTTTATAATCATTTCCACCTGTTTGTAAATGATTGTAACGCACTCAGAAACATTTGTATTAACATATCCGATCTTCTGTGTGGGCGTATATGAAAATTCCGTGATATTAACTATATTACCGTAACCTTTTGACTCCCGCATTCTGACCTCCAGTACCTTACTTTGTCAACTATGCTAGCATAGCAACAATTTAGTGGGTTTTTTTTTTTGCAGGAAGCAGGTGGATAGGGTGAGGGAATCAAAGGGTTAAGTTTTTGCAGTTGGTGGATAGGGTTCGGGAGTCAGTGGGTTAATGACAGTGTACCTAATAATTATCACTGTCAGGTAAGTTTCAATGTCAGGGTAAACGAACATGATTTCGTCAGCGCTTCGCCATAACCAGAGATTTTACGGAAAGGCAGGCCAGCAAATCAACTTGACACGTCCATCCTAAGCCGTGGATAAGCAGAGTTCGTTTCAGTGCCCAGTTGGTCAGTGTAAGCTTAACCCTTTGTCTCCTGCACCCTGTCCACTGGCATCCTGCATTGTCAACCATGCTAACAGACCAAAAACTTAACTTTTGAGTCAAAGGGTCAAGTTTTTGTAGTTCGTGCATAGGATGCGGGAGTCAAAGGGTTAAATATCGTTGGTGAAAGAAAAACAACACTCGATAATCGCCTGCAACTTGGCTTTGAGTGTTAATCCTTTGATTCATGCACCATATCCACCACGGGCTTTCATTGTTAACCTTTTGACTCCTGCACCCTATCCACCAAATACAAAAACAACCCTTTCACTCCCTCACACAGTCCACCAGTTTCTTACTGGAAGGTCTTGGAGAAGGTGATGGAGTCAAAAGGTTTAAGTTTTTGATTTCTAGCATGGTTGACAATGCAGGATGCTGGTGGACAGGGTGCGGAAGTCAAAGGGTTAAAACCACGTAGAGGAGTTAGTTCGGATCTTTTTCATTCCCTTTTCTGCTTGAATTGTTTCGTTCTTTTACTGTTCTGGTGAGTAGAGCCTATCTAACTCAAAGTTCTGTTTGGTTTGGTTTGGTTTGTCCCTGTTGAACCTGGATGTTTAAGTGAAATTCTGTTTTGAGGAGACGACACTTCATTTCCAGCAAACACACTCGCACATACGCGCGCACACACACACATAGGCACGGGACGCACACCTGTATGACATGCACTCACACACACACACACACACACACACACACACACACACACACACACACACACACACACACACACACACACACACACACACACACACACACACACCTTAGCATTCATAAATTCCTCATTCTACAAAGTATTAAGAGAGACAATCCAGCTTAAGAGAGTGTGATACTTCTGTTTGCTTGCTAGCGACTGGAAGCGTATGATAGATCACAGAAATCACAATAATCAGTCTATATGCTGGTGATATTCATAAAAGCAAATGTTGGAGTTAGCTGTCACATGAATTGTATCAGAACAATATCTCCCAAGCACAGATGCCGACGACTGAGTGTGAATGGTGTTGTCGCCTTCTGACAGTGTGCCAGAAATACCCTTTGTTCTATTGATCAGTCTCTTTGTTTCTGCCTCCTACTTTTCTTTATGTCTCTAGTTCCTTTGTTTTGTTCTGCCTTGCCGATCCTTTCATCTGCTTTTCTCCCCCCCAGCAAGTTTTTGCACTGTTTTGTGTTTCTCTTCTTACCTGCTGAAGCTGGGAGTATGCAGACAATATAGCAACATTATGATGCTTACGCAGTGCGGGACAACGCGTCAGAGCAACATGACAAATTAACATGTTTGTCGTTATTATTATTATCATCATCATCATCATCATCATCATCATCATCATCATCATCATCATCATCATCATCATCATCATCAATACGATGACAGCGGCAGTCTCGTGATGATTGCAAATCAATTTTTTTGTACCTTGATCACGGGGAGATAAGTGTACCAGATTTCACGCGAACTTTCCTCACAGCAGTGCGAGCGTTGATCTCGGGATAATTTCCAGCTCCAGTGCCTTCCGTGTGAACCGCAGTACACCATGCAGCATGAAAATAGGAATCGGCAAGAAAGGTTGTTTGAAGGTGACAGCGCTGCATTGTTCTTTTGGCACCAGCACTGCACGCCGGTGTACTTGCGAGTCGCAGAGCTCGCCCGCCCGGCTTGTGCATGCTTTAGGCGGAATGGGTTTGGAACACGGTTCAAAAGTTAAACAGGTTGTTAGAAGGTTCTTTGAGGATTTATTGTCGTTCGCTTAAACATCGGTCTCTAAAGAGTTAAAGAAGTTGTCCGCGTGTTTGTTTTAAATTAGATTCACTTCTTAAAATTGATTGCTTTCGGGAAGGGTTGTTTTGAAGATTTTGTTCATGCAGACTAGTTTTGTTGGTGTACTGTGTAACTTGTAAAGTTAACTAGTTGACTGCTGCAATGTGCCGCAGACTGCGAAGTCGAGATGTTTTCTAAACGGGAGAGAGAAAATGGAATTTTGCAACATCGCCGAGTCAGCGCAAGTACAGCCATGGAGAGAGCTATTTGTGTCTCTGGCGTAAGTATGGCACCAGTTGCGTCTAGCGGAGCTCAGAGAAACGAGACACCATCCATGGTTCAGTAACCTTCAGTCAATCCGAAGCAGCAGAACAGAGTGACTGCCTGCCTCGGCCTTCCGACAGTTACTCCAGCCATTTACCAGGTACTTGGACTGCCTGCCTGCTGGTTGTGTGGTTAACAGCAATGAGAATATGTATCTCTTCACGACGAGGAATGCACTCCTGTCATTACAAAACATGAAAGCCTCATCCTTTTTACCCCACATAGGTTTGACACTCTTCCTGTAAGACGTTTATTTTTGCAAGGATTCGTTTTAAAGACACGCGAATGAATGTTTACAACGTTTATTTAGCTCGCCAGCTTTGCGTCACGGGTCATGCTTGCTTTGTGTGTTGTCCTGCAGACATTTGGAGAGGTCTAGTGTGAAGAGATGACCTGTTCCACAACAAAGTTTGAAGATGACGGTTCATTTGATGAAATTATACTAGAGTTTGCCACATACTTGTTTTAGACAGCAACTTAGCTTGACAAATATGTGTTGTCCTTTGCAATTGATAGTCGTATTTTCTATTTTGGACAGAATGATAACTGAACAAGGAAAAGTAGTCGTCTTTATGAAAAAATGTCATCATCCTCGTAACGTCTCATGACTGTTCTGAATTTAGCAGTCTACGTTTTATTTATAAATAGTGCAAATGGTCACAATCGATTTTCTCGATAATTATATCGTGGAGATGAAGCTCAGTTGAATGTTATATATCCTGACTGCGCTTCCAAGACAAAGCGATCATAGTTTGTGACTGAAGTTTTATTTGAGGAAACAGATTCTGGTACATGAATAGTTATGTGCTTATGATCAGTGAAAATCCTGTCTGTGTGACAGGCGTTCTATTTTGATTGTAAACAGTCCGAATTTATGTCTTTCTTGACGTCATGAGCACATTGGAATGATAGTTGATGGTGGGTGAGTGTAATAAATTGGGTAGAGGATGAGAAGGAGGAGGAAGAGGAGAAGAGAGAGGAAAGAGAGAGAGAGAGAGGAGCGGGGAGCGGGGAATGACTGTCAGTGAATGACATTTGAATCAATAAAGCAAGACCAGAAATATGAAATATTAGTTGTAATCTTTCATAGCTGCTTATGAACTGTTTTGGGGGTAAAATGTTTGTTTGTATACTTGTTTTTTATTTGTTTGTATCCTACACAGCCACAGCATCAGACAGAAGACCAACTGTTCGATCTGGTGGATATGGTCAGGAAGAGAAACGGTTAAGTTTTTGCTTTGCTGTGGTATCCTACACAGCCACAGCATCAGACAGAAGACCAACTGCTCGATCTAGTGGATATGGTCAGGAAGAGAAACGGTTAAGTTATTGCTTTACTGTGGTATCCTACACAGCCACAGCATCAGACAGAAGACCAACTGCTCGATCTAGTGGATATGGTCAGGAAGAGAAACGGTTAAGTTATTGCTTTACTGTGGTATCCTACACAGCCACAGCATCAGACAGAAGACCAACTGCTCGATCTAGTGGATATGGTCAGGAAGAGAAACGGTTAAGTTTTTGCTTTGCTGTGGTATCCTACACAGCCACAGTATCAGACAGAAGACCAACAGTTCAATCTGGTGGATTGGGTTAGGGACTTAAAGGGTTAAGCTTTTGCTTTGCTGTGATGACTTACAGCGCAAGATGTCGGTAAACAGGGTGAGAGAATCACGGGGTTATGCAGCTTTTGAGACAAGCGGAAAGGCCCAAGCATTGTTAAAGAGAGCAGGATCAAATTGAGGCGGGTTCTTCTGTAGCTATCGATTATTCCTAGATGCTATCGGAACGAAGGCAGTACCGAGACAAGGTGACAGACTTGGCCGGAAATAAACTGTTCAGTATTTCACTCGGAAGATTCGTCCAATCCCGAAAAAGCAACAGCAGCAACAACAACAACAACGCCTCCTCCCTGGACTTGTACTGTCGTTATTGAAGAGAGAGAGAGAGAGAGAGAGAGAGAGAGAGAGAGAGAGAGAGAGAGAGAGAGTAGATAGATTTTTGAGAGAGAGAGAGGAGAGAGAAGAGATCAGTACTTTTATTATCGTTTTGTTTGTTTGTGTTGTGTAAGAGAGGAGAGAGAGAGAGAGAGAAAAGAGAAGAGAGAGAGTATCAGTATTTTTAATCGTTTTGTTTGTGTGTTGTGTAAGAGAGAGAGAGAGAGAGAGAGAGAGAGAGAGAGAGAGAGAGAGAGAGAGAGAGAGAGAGAGAGATCAGTATTTTTACTATCGTTTTGTTTGTGTTGTGTGTGTAGAGAGAGAGAGAGAGAGAGAGAGAGAGAGAGAGAGATCAGTATTTTTACTATCGTTTTGTTTGTGTTGTGTAAGAGAGAGAGAGAGAGAGAGAGAGAGAGAGAGAGAGAGAGAGATAATAGTAATATCAGTATTTTTACTATCGTTTTGTTTGTGTTGTGTAAGAGAGAGAGAAGAGAGAGAGAGAGAGAGAGAGAGAGAGAGAGAGAGAGAGAGAGAGAGATCAGTATTTTTACTATCGTTTTGTTTGTGTTGTGTTATCCATTCAATGTTGACTTAAATTATCAGTCATATTCTAGCGTACTTCGTAGATCCCTCTCTCCTCCCAATACCTTTATTCCATGTAATAGAAATGAAAAACTGTGGGGATGGTTTATGCAACCCAGGATTTATTGTTACTAATTTACAGTTTTGCCACTTGCGCATGAAAATGTACGCCATACTGTGAGTTTACGTTTGACGACTGGTGTGTGCTGGCTGCATTTCTATTCAGGTTCTTCCAGTGCAGACGAAAGTGCTTAGGTGTAATGTCAACAAATGTGAATGTATACCATGTCATCTCATGACAAAATGTAGAGCGTTTCGCTCTTCTTTGTAGGGTCATTCGCTCTCCTTCACATTCTCCCTTCCCACTTTCTCTTACCCACACCAAAACACACACCACACACACACACACACACGCATACATGGTTATATGCTCTGTCATCTCTTTGTACCTGTCGTCGCGTTCACACACATGCCAACGTCAGCGCACACGTGCGCCCTCCTCTCTTTCACCACTTCAACTCCCGCACCCCGCACACACACGTCCGTTCGACACAAACGAGTATGCACGTATACAGGTAGGAACACGCTGTTGGTGCTTTTGATTGTCTAGAAAAAAATCAGCAACAGCAAACAAAGAAACAAAAACTACGCGGAAATTGGCAGGATGAGGGAGGAGGTGATACATCACTTTATTCGCGCATGCACGCTTGCACGCTTGCAAGCACGTGCACACAAACACACGCGATGAGGAGCCGAAGGGTCCGATTTTCATGTTGTGAGAATCCAGCTTTGTGGCACAGGAATACTTCTCTTAAATCCTCTTATCGTTCGCATTTGCCGTTATTGCTGACGCATAGAGGGGTAAATTACCTCGCCACCGCGCGCGCGCACGCGGGCGCGGGCGTGTGTGTGTGCGCGCGCACTTGGTCGCTTGTTTGTGTATGTGTGTGTACTTTGTGTGTGTGTGTGTGTCTATGTGGTGTGTGTGTGTGTATTTGTGTGTGTGTGTGTGTGTGTCCATGACACTTAGACGCTTTAACACACATTGTTGTGCTTGTATGCACTCAAACACGCAAATGCGTGCTCACAGACAGACAGACAGACACATTTGACACATATGCACACACAGATATAGAACACACACACAGACACAGACAGACATACACATTCACTTATAGTGAAAATACGTTAAATTAAAGAACGAACATTCACACGCTCAGACATAAATGGCGCGCCATACTACACAAGCACAAACACCAACACACACACACACACACACACACACACAACACACACACACACACACACACACACACACACACACACACACACACACACACACACACACACACACGACAAATAACACACACACACACACACACAACACACACCAAAAAAACCACACACACACACATGACAAATAACACACACACGCAGACACGTATACACGCAGACTCAAACACATCACTGTAGAGCATGCAGGGCGTCCTCGGTCGCGAGAGGGCCAGATTTTCATGCAGTGATGAGCCAACTTTTGTGTTACAGAAATCACCCGTCACTCAGCAGCATGATTTTGAGTTCGATGTTAGCCGCAGCACCAGATATCACAGACCCTCAAACCGTTGATGGTGGTGGTGGTGTTCATATAGGAGATGGGCGGTCTGCCCGGATTTTTTTTTGGTCTCAGCTTTTCTTTGCAAAATTGTTGTGATAGGGGTTGTTTTGGGTGTTACGGGTTGCACAGCCGATGTATCTCGTTTTCCTTTGTTTGATTTCTGCCAGCAATTGACGTTGCACTATTTATTAGTTTGTTCAAGACGCTTTCAATTTTTTTAAAATTTCCCTTAAATCCTCTTATCGTTTGTGCTTACGGCGGTTGCAAGAATATAACTTAAAAAGTAATTTTCACTGCACATTGAAACATTACGCATACCCTCACCTATGTTCCATAATCTAATTACGAAAATGCGTGTAAATATTGTGACGTCATTTGTCATGATGTCACATTAGGCACAGCCATTCCAAGCACATTGGCCACGTTTAGTGTTGAGGAACAGCGCTTACATTAAAATTGAATTTGATAAAGGCAGGTCTGATGGAGATATATTAAATATACTTCATAGTTTACGTGAGACACGAGCTCATTTGTAGGCTGCAGCTTACAGGTGGGTTTCATTCTTTAAAGGTGGGCGAAATGACGTTAAAGGTAAGCATTGTCTGGGAAGGCCAATAAAACTGCAGACGAGAAACGGTTCAAAAGGTTAGCGAAATTTTGAATGACGTCTGGCGTATCAGTATAGTGTACAAAATCGCTTATGGCTTGGGTATTAGCCGTGGATCATTTCTTTCGATTTTAATAAGTTAAGAATGAGACGGTCTGCAGTGAGGCGGTTCAGTACTGCCGTGGTAAAGACGAAAATCGGGCTCACGTCCTTTTGCAAAGACTCTGTTTGACAAGTACAAAAATGATGGTAACAGCTTTTTATATCGGTTACTTGCCGTCGACGAAACCTGGTTTAGATGGTATGAGCCGGAATTAAAGAAATAACCGGCAGAATGGCACACTTGTG
Organism: Monoplex corrugatus; assembly: GCA_030674185.1. Lineage (NCBI taxonomy): Eukaryota > Metazoa > Mollusca > Gastropoda > Littorinimorpha > Ranellidae > Monoplex > Monoplex corrugatus. The sequence continues at coordinate 54,076,720 of CM060306.1, read as the reverse complement.
TCCCTCCAATGCTCATCAAGTTAAGAAGAAAGTAAGAAAATTTAAAGGTGATGATGATATGAGTGTATGACGTCTGGGGTATATTGACGGGGCATCGCGTTCCAATGGGACAAACTGGCAATCAAACCTATTACGTGACGTTTCTGATGAAAATATTAAGGTCCGCAATTTGAAAGAAACCCTAAAGCACAGTTCAGTGATTTGCTATTGGTATTTGATTGGTATTTGATTGTTTCATTACGCTGCATCTTGTCACAAAGCAAGGAGGGTAACGTAACTTATGACGTCATATCAATGGGATACTCTGCCATACCCCACCTGTTCTTCAGATATGAGTCTCTCAGACTTTGATCAGTTCAACAAGTTGAAAGAATCTCACCGTGTTTATGTGTCTACGACTTAGATTTTTTTTAAAGTGGAGTTGGCCAGCAGGTACAGATATCAAGATGACTTGGAAGTGGAGATTGCCAGCAGTGTACAGATATCAAAATGACTTGGAAGTGGAGATTGTCAGCAGGGTACAGTTATCAAAATGACTTGGAAGTGAAGATTGTCAGCAGGGTACAGTTATCAAGATGACTTGGAAGTGGAGATTGTCAGCAGGGTACAGATATCAAGATGACTTGGAAGTAGAGATTGTCAGCAGGGTACAGTTATCAAGATGACTTGGAAGTGGACGTGGTCAGCAGTGTACAGTTATCAAAATGACTTGGAAGTGGACGTGGTCAGCAGTGTACAGTTATCAAAATGACTTGGAAGTGGACGTGGTCAGCAGTGTACAGTTATCAAAATGACTTGGAAGTGGACGTGGTCAGCAGTGTACAGTTATCAAAATGACTTGGAAGTGGACGTGGTCAGCAGTGTACAGTTATCAAAATGACTTGGAAGTGGACGTGGTCAGCAGGGTACAGTTATCAAAATGACTTGGAAGTGGACGTGGTCAGCAGTGTACAGTTATCAAAATGACTTGGAAGTGGACGTGGTCAGCAGGGTACAGATATCAAAATGACTTGGAAGTGGACGTGGTCAGCAGTGTACAGTTATCAAAATGACTTGGAAGTGGACGTGGTCAGCAGTGTACAGATATCAAAATGACTTGGAAGTGGACGTGGTCAGCAGGGTACAGATATCAAAATGACTTGGAAGTGGAGATTGCCAGCAGAGTACAAATACAAAATGACTTGGAAGTGGACGTGGTCAGCAGTGTACAGATATCAAAATGACTTGGAAGTGGACGTGGTCACAGGGTACAGACATCAAAATGACTTGGAAGTGGAGATTGTCAGCAGAGTACAGATATCAAGATGACTTGGAAGTGGACGTGGTCAGCAGGATACAGATATCAAAATGACTTGGAAGTGGACGTGGTCAGCAGGGTACAGATATCAAAATGACTTGGAAGTGGAGATTGTCAGCAGAGTACAGATATCAAGATGACTTGGAAGTGGACGTGGTCAGCAGTGTACAGTCATCAAAATGACTTGGAAGTGGACGTGGTCAGCAGGATACAGATATCAAAATGACTTGGAAGTAGAGATTGCCAGCAGTGTTCAGACATCAAAATGACTTGGAAGTGGACGTGGTCAGCAGGGTACAGATATCAAAATGACTTGGAAGTAGAGATTGCCAGCAGTGTTCAGACATCAAAATGACTTGGAAGTGGACGTGGTCAGCAGGTACAGATATCAAAATGACTTGAAGTAGAGATTGCCAGCAGTGTTCAGACATCAAAATGACTTGGAAGTGGACGTGGTCAGCAGGGTACAGATATCAAAATGACTTGGAAGTAGAGATTGCAGCAGTGTCAGACATCAAAATGACTTGGAAGTGAGATTGTCAGCAGTGTTCAGACATCAAAATGACTTGGAAGTGGAGATTGTCAGCAGTGTACAGATATCAAAATGACTTGGAAGTGGACTGGTCAGCAGGGTACAGACATCAAAATGACTTGGAAGTAGAGATTGCCAGCAGTGTTCAGACATCAAAATGACTTGGAAGTGGAGATTGTCAGCAGGTTACAGACATCAAAATGACTTGGAAGTGGAGATTGTCAGCAGGGTAAGATATCAAAATGACTTGGAGTAGAGGTTGTCAGCAGTGTACAGTCATCAAAATGACTTGGAAGTGGAGATTGTCAGCAGTGTACAGAATCAAAATGACTTGGAAGTGGACGTGGTCAGCAGGGTACAGTTATCAAAATGACTTGGAAGTGGAGATTGTCACAGGGTACAGTTATCAAAATGACTTGGAAGTAGGATTGTCAGCAGGGTACAGTTATCAAAATGACTTGGAAGTGGACGATTGTCAGCAGGGTACAGTTATCAAAATGACTTGGAAGTAGAGATTGTCAGCAGGGTACAGTTATCAAAATGACTTGGAAGTAGAGATTGTCAGCAGGGTACAGTTATCAAAATGACTTGGAAGTGGAGTTGTCAGCAGGGTACAGTTATCAAAATGACTTGGAAGTGGAGATTGTCACAGGGTACAGATATCAAAATGACTTGGAAGTGGAGATTGTCAGCAGTGTACAGATATCAAGATGACTTGGAAGTAGAGTTGTCAGCAGGTACAGATATCAAAAAGACTTGCAAGTTGAGGTCAGCAGGGTACAGATATCAAAATGACTGGATAGATTGTACAGTGTAAGACAAAATGACTGGAAGTAGAGTTGTCAGCAGGGTACAGATATCAAAATGACTTGGAAGTAGAGATTGTCAGCAGGTACAGATATCAAAATGACTTGGAAGTAGAGATTGTCAGCAGTGTACAGATATCAAAATGACTTGGAAGTGGACGTGGTCAGCAGTGTACAGATATCAAAATGACTTGGAAGTAGAGATGTCAGCAGGGTACAGATATCAAAATGACTTGGAAGTAGGATGTCAGCGTGTACAGATATCAAAATGACTTGGAAGTGAGATTGTCAGCAGTGTACAGATATCAAAATGACTTGGAAGTAGAGATGTCAGCAGGTACAGATATCAAGATGACTTGGAAGTAGAGATTGTCAGCAGGATACAGATATCAAGATGACTTGGAAGTAGAGATTGTCAGCAGGGTACAGATATCAAGAATGACTTGGAAGTAGAGATTGTCAGCAGGATACAGATATCAAGATGACTTGGAAGTAGAGATTGTCATCAGGTACAGATATCAAATGACTTGGAAGTAGAGATTGGTCAACAGGATACAGATATCAAATGACTTGGAAGTAGAGATTGTCAGCAGGTACAGATATCAATGACTTGAGTGGAGATTGTCAGCAGGAATGAACAAATGATTTGGAAGTGGAGATTGTCAGCAGTGTACAGATATCAAATGACTTGGAAGTGGAGGTTGTCAGCAGGGTACAACATATCAACTCTAGTTGCCTATCAACAGGCATTTCGGTGGGAATCGGTCGTTCAGAAAGGGATGTTACATTGAAGGAACTTAGACATTGATATTATATATGTTATCATATTTTGACTTTTTTTTTTTTTATAGATGTAGTCTCACTATTTATTGGATGAACTTCGTATTCCTCATACATAGAGCACCTCGCTCTTGTATGCATGCACACGTCATACTCTGTGTATGTGTGTGTGTGTGTGTGTGTGTGTGTGTGTGTGTGTGTGTGTGTGTGTGTGTTGTGTGTGTGTATGTTGTGTGTGTGTGTTGTGTGATGTTGTGTGTGTGTAGGTGCTCATATCCAAGCGCGTGCTTGTGTTTGAGTTTCAAGGAAAACACACATGTACGCACACACGCATATGCGCACGTGCAATCACAGCCACCCACACATAAACACCCTTTTCAGAAGACAGCTTATCATAATATTCGGTTATATTTTTTCTTTCAGATATCCTCTTTATGCATTTTTTTTCAGAAAGTACGAATTCAAAACGCAAACAAATGACAAGTATACTTACTCTGTTATTGATAATAACGTCCCATATTTCAAGACTGCCATCATTAAGCACCATTATTTTACATACACGCACTAGCGCGTGTGCGTGCGCGCGCGCGCCGCGCACACACACACAAACACACACCACACACACACACACACACACACACACACACACACACACCACACACACACACACAGCAAGCTTCATTAACAGTACCCAGCATTTTTATATATACTCATTAATTTAGCACACTCATGCAGACGTCTAGTAATTCATCACTTTTCACCATCATCATTTATTAAACTGCAGTGCCTCCCGTGGAAATGCACAAAAATACAAACTGATATCATCAATTTACGTCAACGATAACAGTTACAGTACTTTCTGAATGTCAAGATTCTAACGATGAATAAGCTGTACACCAAGTAGCGCCATACACTTCGTTTTGCAAAGCACATTTCTTTTTTTTTTTTTTTTTTTTTTGCAATTATATCGGAAGTTGTGGCTGAATATGGAGGGTGACGTTTTGGTACGTAGAAATTCACGCTTGTTTTGCTGTCTGTTTCGCTCTTTTCTCTTCATACTTGCCTAGTTTCTGTTTTTTCTGCCTTACCGTTCCATTTACGTGTGTTTGTGTTTTCTAAGGATTTTTTTGCACATGTTTTGTCTTCCTTCCCTCAAACCAACGAAGCTTTATGTTACTTACGCAGTGTGAGCCTGCCCCAGCAGAAATCGTGCATATACATTTCCGAGCAAATATGAACATGTGTCCCCTATATATGCATTGTGTTGCCTTTTCGTTAAAGCACTTGTGTAGGATGTTAAAAACCCGGAGTCGAATCATGGACCGAACATGGATTTTTTGTTTTCTCCGCCCTCCAAAGAGATCTTTATTGGTGGTCCAAGTGCTTGTCTTTCAGGTGAAATGATAACCCATGTTTTGTGCACAGCATGTGCACGTTAAGGATCCCATGGTAACAGAGAAGTTGTCTTTGACGAAATTCTTAGAAAAGTCCATTTTCATAGGGTAAACAATGTATAGGCATACAGAAAAAAAGGATGGTGCTGCATAGCTTTCCGAATTTTACATAATGAATTAATTTGGAAAAATCAATCAAATACAAATGCTTAAGGCATGGTTATGTTGGAACGCGGAAGAACGCTGTATAATATTTTACATGCAATCGGGAAGACAGCGTACAGAGTGTGTGTGTGTGTGTGTGTGTGTGTGTGTGTGTGTGTGTGTGTGTGTGTGTGTGGGGTGTGTGTGTGTGTGTGTGTGTGTATGTGTGTGTGTGTGTGTGTGTGTGTATGTGTGTGCGTGTGTGTGTGTGTGTGCGCGCGTGTGTTCGTTCATTCTTTGATTTAACGTCTTTTCACTATAAGTGATATTAGACGAGGGGAGGGGGGGGGGGGAATAAAAAATAAACGAATAAAGTAAAATGGAGAACGATAGTGGACGGGTTGGATTGGGGCAGAGGGGAGACAGAGTAAAAAGTCATAAGTAGATGGGAGAACAGAAAAGTGGAACGAAAACTTAACACTAACAATTGACTTCAACAGTGTTAAGGGAAACTGTAACACTAAAACACAAACCGCATAAAGTAATGCATTAACAGGACTGTGAACTAATGATTCTGAAATTTTAACTAACAAAGATTGATCTCATGTAACTTTTTTTAAATGAGTTTGAAATGAGTGTGCGTGCGTGCGTGCGTGCGTGAGTGTGTGTGTGTGTGTGTGTGTGTGTGTGTGTGTGTGTGTGTGTGTGTGTGTGTGTGTGTGTGTGTGTGTGTGTGTGTTGTGTGCATGCGTGCGTGTGCGTTTTTTTGTGTTTGTGTTGTTTGCTCTGGCATTTGTTTGCATTTGTATATTTAATGACATATCCGTTACGTGAATATATCAACACTAATCGAAATAAAGACCATAAATAAGTATGGTTGGGGAATTCGGGGATTGGGGATGGGGGACAAGGGGGAGGGGAAATGGGATGAGTAGACATGCGTGTTCGTGTGTGCGAGATGTACTGAAGTTTCAATAGACGGACGTGCAGCGGGACTGACTTGTTTTCAGGCTGTGGTGCGAGCGTTGCGCATTGCTTTCAATCGATCGGAAAACAAGCACTTCATCAGTAAAAGTCGACCTGGGAGGACAGCGTACAATGTGTGTGTGTGTGTGTGTGTGTGTGTGTGTGTGTGTGTGTGTGTGTGTGTGGTGTGTGTGTGTGTGTTGAGAGAGAGAGTGTGTGAGAGAGAGAGAGTGAGTGTGTATGTGTGTGTGTGAGAGAGAGAGAGAGAGAGAGAGAGAGTGTGTGTGTATGTGTGTGTGAGAGAGAAAGAGAGAAGAGGGGGAGAGAGAGAGTGTGTGTGTGTGTGTTATTTGCTCTGGCATTTGTTTGGTTTTGTATATTTGATGACCATTTCCGCTGTATAATAGTACTACTTTTTTTTTTTTTTTTGCTCCTTTTTCCATAAATACTGATGAGATCGTTAAATTTGTTGCAGCTGTAAAAACATCGTTAGCTGTGATTGTTTAAAGTGTTAAATTGTTGAACTGACGAGAAAGGTGAGTTTTTTCCCACTCATAAAACGAAGTTGTTTGTCGTTAGGTGCAGTATGAGTGCAGAAAGTATTGAATTCAGAAGAGGATTAGAAAACAACAGCAATGAATAGTACACACACTAAAGTTAACACACACGCGCGAGCACATACACACACACACACACACACACACACGCACGCACGCACGCACGCACGCACGCACGCACGCACACACACACACACACACACTCTCACTCTCTCTCTCTCTCTCACTCATTCACGATCCTGACTACCCATAACCCCAACAGGAGTCGTTTGATTATTGTAGTTGAGTTTTAAGCCCGCAACGCAGTGATCTGTTTGACTGTTCAAGCTTTAGCTGAAATGGAAGTGACATCTTACGACCACCTCCTCAGACTTCATAATATATCCCGTCTTCCATAAACAAGCTAAAACTGTTTGCAGTTCCCATCATGCTTGCCTTACTCACAGGTTGAGAATGTTGAGTGTACCTTTGGCTCTTATGTCCGGTGCATAAGCAGACGCTCGCTGTACCACTCTTTCTTCGTATACAGGGATCCGCACATGTCATGGTAATCTGGAAAAGCTTGGAATTTGAAAACGTAATTTTCTAGAACTGGAAAGTCGTGGAATTATGGTCAAAGTCATGGAAAAGTCATGAATTAAGAATACAACCTACAGAAAACCACAAATGCTTTGTGTGCGTGTGTGTGTGTGTGTGTGTGTGTGTGTGTGTGTGTGTGTGTGTGTGTGTGTGTGTGTGTGTGTGTGTGTGTGTTTGTGTGTGTGTGTAAACTTTAAACGAATATAACATTAAACATATATTTAGTATGTGAACATAGTTTGTTTGTAGTCATGGAAATGTCTGAAAGTGATATTGAAAAGTCATAGTATTTTGAACTTGTAAACCTGTACGAACCTGCGTATATATATAAAACTGAAATTGTAAACAGTTCATTCACTTCTTGTCGTGCCTCAGCTATGAGCTGAGAATGTTTACTATTTCTCTTATGCCTCAGCTGAGACTGTTCTTAGCTCCTCTCGATTGTTTTTCTTCAAGCCTCAGATAGAAATTCATACCATCGTGCTAAATGAAGCTAATTTTCAGTCGTCTTGTGCCAGCCATTAAGCTGAGGCTGTTTCAAGTTCCTCATTGCCTCAACATAGACTGAAACATGTCACGATCTCCTCATGCCTTAATACTTAGACTAAAACATTCACACGACCACACATCACACACACACACACACAACATTCACACACACACACACACACACACCACACACACACGCACGCACGCACCACACACACACACACACACACACACACACACACACACATACACACATACACGCGCGCGCGCGCCTCAAACATAAACAAACTATTCACAGTACCCTCGTGCCTCGAGAGACTTAAATTAATCGCAGTCTCATTTATGCCTCAGACATAGACTGAAACTATTCACAGTCCTCCTCGTTCTTCATGCAGAGACTGAAACTGTTCACAGTACTCTTCATACCCCAGACGTAAACTGAAACTGTGCACAGTCCCTCCGGGCCTCACAATCCCCCTCATGCCCCTTACAAAGACTGAAACTTTTCACAGTCCCCCCCTTTGTGGCTCAGACACAGACTGAAGCTATTCACAGTCGTCTTATGCCTCAAATATAAACTGCTACTATTCACAGCCCCCCCCCCCCCCCCCCCCCCGCGAATGCCTCAGGCAAAGACTGAAACTATTCAGTCTCCCCTCATGCCGCAAACATAGACCGAAAATAATCATAATCTCCCCTCATGCCTCAGACATTGAAAATGTTCACAGTTCTCTTCAAAACTCAAACATAGACTGAAACTGTTAAGTCCCCTTCATGCCTTAAACATAGACTGAGACCATTCGTATTCCTCATCATGCCTCCAACAACGATTGAAACTATTCACAGTCCCCAGCCCGTGTTTTGAACAGACGGAACTATTCAAGTACCCCATTCATACCTGAAGCAAAAAACTGTTCACATTTCCCATCTCATGCCTCAGATAAACTTTTCACAGTCCCCCTCACAAGCCTCAGACTTAGACTAAACCTATTCAGGTCCCTCTTCATGCCTCAAACAAACTGTTCACAGTCCCCCTCACATGCCTCAAACTTGGACTAAAACTATTCACAGCCCCCCCCCCCCCGCCCCCCCCCATGACTCGGACATAAACTGCACAGTCCCCCTTCATACCTCAAACAAATTATTCACAATCCCCCCATGCCTCGAACACAAGACTTAAACTATTCACAGCCCCCCCCCCCCCCTTTCATGCCTTAGGTAAAAACTATTCACAGTCCCTCTTCGTGTTTCAAACTGTTCACATGTTTTCCCTCTCATGCCTCAAATTTAGACTAAAACTATTCACAGTCCATCCCCACCACCCCTGCCCCATATATCTCACACATAAATTATACACAGTCCCCCTTCATACCTCAGTCCCTCATGCCTCAAACATAGACTGAAACTATCCACAGTCCCCCTCATATCATCATCATCATCATCATCATCGTCGTCGTCGTTGTCATCATCACCATCATCATCATCATCATCATCATCATCATGTGCCCTGCTGCAGGCGGTGGCGATCATGGCCCTCTATACGAATCTATCTTTTGTCGCTGCAAGTACGTCTCCCACCCTTTCTGTCTTATCCACTCCGCAAATCCGTCGAATATTTTTTCCCTGGGTCTACCTGGTGCTCTTTTCCCTCCATCTTTCCTGTTGTAACTATGTGCTCTAATTTCTCATGCCTCATAAAATGTCATGTAAATGTTGCTTGCCCTTTCCTAATCTTCATTATTATTCTTTTTGTGTATGCCTCGTTCAATACTGTCTCGTTTGTCCATGGAACTTGTCTCTTTGCTGTCCATGGAACTTGTCTCGTTTGTTTTCTTTGCTGTCCGTGGATCTCTTAACATTCTTCTGAGAAACCACATTTCAGCTGCCTCAATCTTGTTCCGACTTTGCATGTTGACTGTCCACCTAAGCATCCGTAAAACATGTGTCCCTGTCATATGTCAAATATGAACTATTGACGCCCTTCATACCTCAAACATGGACATAGTATTCACAGTCCCTCCTTCATGCCTCAAACATATATACAAACTATTCACGGTCTCCCCCATGCCTCTGATATAAGTGGGAGACTATTCGTGGTTACTATTGTTCCTTAACTATGAATCAGGACTGTTCAGACTCCTCTGTATGCCTATTTTATGAGCCAGAAATGCATATAATGCCTCTCCTGTCTCAAATATAGGGTTAGACTGTTCATTGTGTCCTGTGCAGTAGTTCACACTGTTGACAGTAGCCCTCATGCTTAGTACAGTGTGACTACTAATCTGTAGTTCATAAGACTCCTCGTGTTCTGAGAGTATGTTTAACCCTTTGACTCCCGCACCCTGTTCACCAGCATCCCGCATTGTCAACCGTGCCAGCAAAACCAAACCTTAACCCCTTAACTTCCTCACCCTATCCTCCACCTTCCTGCAGGAAGCTGGTAGACAGAGTGAGGAAGTCAGAGGGTTAAGTTTTTGCAGTTGGTCGATAGGGTGCAGGAGTCAAACAGTTAAGTTGCCCTTGTTCTAACGTCATAAACTGACTCTTCACAGTTCCTACCACGTCGGATTTCTTGTTGTGGACTATTTTGTTGTTGTTGTTGGTGGTGGTGGTGTTTAATGACTCTTAAGAAGTGGCGGAGAGTGTTGATAACGTTAGTACCGCTCGTATACCGTGTCTAAGCTGATTCTGTTATCAGTTTAACTTGGCCACAAACATAGGCTTTACAGTTTTCATAGTAGCCATCATGTATCCTCCGTAATCTTGCGATATTCAGTAAGACCTTGTGTCTCTCTAACGTAAGTCGTTCAGAGTACCTCTCGTGCCCTGTACAGAAGATGGCGCTTTTCACAGTGCTTAGCCTTCACTTTAGCTGAGGGCGTTCAGTTTGCCCTTTATGCCTCATACTTAAAGTGATCGTATAAATCCCTCAAGCTTAATACTTAAGCTGAACACTATCCCTCATGCAGTATTCAAAGCCTAAAGTTTTCCTGACTGTCTCTCTCTTATAGTTCCTACATACGTCAAGAGTTTTCACAGCACCCTCATATTCCATACACAAACCGATTGTGTTCACAGTTCTCCTGGTTCCCCGGTCATAAACTTAACTCCGTGATAGTTCCCCCTCCCATATCTCTCGTTCCTCAAGCCAGAGGTTTACAGATGTTGCCCCGTGTGTCCTATACATAATCTGGGGTAATAGCATGCTGTGGAAATGTCGGACCCGATTTTCTCGCCAGTGTATCAGGTTGTAGTTCCCTCGTGAATCCTAATCGTACCGGGTAAAGAGATAATGTGTTGCTTTTTGCTGCCCAAGTAGGTCAGTCAGTCAAACTGAAACAAATAATGCATGCCTGCTACCCTTCGAGATTACCGTGGTCGGGTGCTGACAACCGGCTGCTGCTGTGCTATGCTTGTATAGAATGTACCTGTATCCCCCCTCCCCTTTCATCCTAATCCCCCCCCCCCTGCCAGTTTGCTTTTGTTATCTTTCCTGGTGTACTTTGATGAGAAATTAGAATTGTTGTTGGCTTGTGAAATAACAGAAATAAGCACCCGTCGCTAAGCTTTCGAAGCATTTGATTTCTTTTTCATATTTTTTTTTTCATGCTGTGTAGTATATTTGTGATAATCCAGAGACGTTCGTGGCTTACGTTAACCAGTTCAAGAAGTCAGTCAACATTAGCACTTTTTTCTGCTTTTTCGGTTTAAGATATTTTCAGAAATTTTGGGTTTTTGTTGTTGTTGTTGTTGTTGTTGTAAACTTGAAATGAGCCACTGCCTCGTTGAAATTTGTGCAGGCAGGATTTCTTGTACAAATGTCGCATGTGTGTTGCCAGATAATAAATCATATTGTATGCTTGTATTCTGCGTTCTTCAGCAGCTGAAAAAATATTTGTTTAAATGTTTTTGACGAATATGTGTGTAAGATTATTTTGTGCCCATGTATTATGGCTTTCCATCTAAAAGATCATTCGCGCTTCTTTTTCATCTCTTTTTTTCCCCCCCATCACCCTGTTTTTTTCTCTCTTTCTCTCTCTCGCTCTCTGTCTTCTCTCCACCACCTCCCCTCCCCCGGATCTTTTTCTTGTGTTTACTGTAAAATGTGACGTCATAAAGCTGCGTAATGTGATGTCTAACGGAGGGACGTACGTCAAGTCTTTGACGCAGCTCCTTTTTTTTATCCCAGAGGTTAATCAGTGCGTTCATTCAGGCCTGACGTATAACAACGACATGGCTTTGGAGAGCAGCTTGCAGGGTGCACTGTCCCGGCACTGAAAAAGGGTAATCGATCGTCATCACACATTGCGCGGGATTGGAAGGATGGAAAACCCCCGCCAGTAATACATACACAAACGAAGACGGAGAGAGGATTGGCAAGTGAAGGCCCACCCAAATCAATACAGACTCCGACGAGCCGCCGGACAAACTAGCTTGTAAGGTGGCAAGGTGACTTTAGTGTTCTGGTGGTGCAAATGAAAAAGAGAGAGAGGGACACATACACACACACACACACACACACACACACACACACACACACACACACACACACACACACGCACGCACGCACACACACGTATGCACGCGCGCGCGCGCACACACACACACACACACACACACTCACACTGAGAGAGAGAGAGAGAGGCCATTCTTAAATCGAAGCAGTTGATGCAGGACTAGTATCCAGCTTTCACTCATTTTTTCCCCAAAATGTTTGAGATAAAGTACGTAGATGGACAGACTACTTATGGATACGAACATGATATTCGGGGTGAGAAGAAGGGAGGAGGAGGAGAAGAAGAAGGGGAGAGAGAGAGAGAGAGAGAGAAGGGTTGTAAAATGAAGCAGCTGGAGTAGCAACAAAATCCATCTTTCACTTGTTATTCTTTCGAAATCGTTTCGCTTGTAGTTCGTAAATTGGCAGATGCACAATTGTGACGTGAACATTTGGATCCTTCCCATGGGGGGAAGAGGGAGGGTGGGGGGCTGAATAGGTAAGAAGAAGGAAAGAATTTGGAGAATGGGTGTAAATTGAAACAGATGATCCAGCGCTAAAATATGATTTGACTCATCGGTTATAAATGTAGACGAGGTGCATATCTGGGGAGAAAAAAAAAGACGGATGGGAGGATGGCAAGCATCGCTATTTCTATCAGTGAGACCATTTCATTTGAAGGGATGTAAGCAAATATCAGTGTTTCGAACACATTGTAAACATTGTAAACCTAGGAAAATACAGACAACAGAGCCGTCTTACGTATGATACGAGAAACGATTAATGCAAAGCTGTAAGAGAAAATGCACGTACCATTGTTATTGAGGCGCAGTTATTTAAAATTAGGTTTCACATGATTATCATAGATTGATTGTGACTCTTGTATAGGAAAGAAAAAGCATCCCGAGTGTGTTGATTTTTTGTGTGCTCAAAACATATTTTCCTGCCACTGCATGAAGATGATATTGATTTTTCCTTTAAATCGTTGTATATGATATAGCAAAAGTCAAAACCTGTTTCTTTTTTAACTGTATCCTTGCGCATTGGACAAGCTGTCCATTTCGATAGTAACTAACATTATATAAAACTCTGAAATGTACGTTTCGACATGCAGAATTTGAATTTTTATACACCTATTCCTGATCTCCAAAGGTAAATTGACGCATCCATTTAGATGGGAGAAAAAGCGATATTGGGCTGCACATCTCTTTGTTTATGCCACTTTTACCATTGTCAGTTGTCACCCCTGTCAGCATTATCGAGTTCGATGGTAACCGCTGCAGCAGACGTCACAGCAACTTTCCTCCATACACTCCGGTCTTGACTTCTTTGTACTACTTCATAGACCTTCAAACCGCTGGTATTGGTGGTGATGGTGTGTTCTGCCCGGATTTTTTCTTTGGCTTCAACTTTTTCTTGCAAAACTGTTGTCATTAGGATTGTGCTGGTGTTGTGGGTTGCATGGCCGATGTATTTCAGGTTTCTTTTGTTGATTTCTGCCAGCAGTCGACGTTGGACTTTGAGTTCATTCAAAATGCTTTCATTTATTTTTTAGTCGTTGTGTTTGAATCAGAGAAGCTGCCTGTAGAACCACATCTCTGCTAATTTGATCTTTTTTTCTGCTTTTCTGCATGTGCAGGCTTCACAGCCATATAACATTACTGGCCAGATCAGACATTTTAGATTTTTGAGTTTAAGGGCTGTAGGTATGCGTCTGTCTTTCCGAATGTTGTTGAGTGAGTTTGTTTTTGTTGTTGTTGTTGTTGTTATTGTTTTGCCATTCCTATTGTTATTTTTAAAATTATTTAGGGTAAATTAAAGCTCACGATGTATAGGTGCCGTCGTGAGCTTTAATTTACCCTAAATAATTTATTCGAAATCAATCTTGTTGATTTAAATATCTCGATAAGCTTGACTTTTTTTTCCATCTAGGCGCATACCTTTTGTCTTCTTGGCATTTAGATTTAGACCCGTCTTATTGTCGGCTACGTCTACTTTGCACAGAATACTTGTCATTACTGGTGATATTGTCAGAAATCGGTGTGGTATCGTCAGCGTGTCGTAGGTTTGTGATGTTCGTACCGCCAATTTTTATTCCCATATCTTCAATATTTGCTTCTCTCACAACGTGTTTCATGTAGATGCTAAAGAGATGAGCTAAGAGGATGCATATACATATGTACACACATACATACACACATGCATGCATACACACACATGCATGCACACACACATACATGCATATATACATACATACATAAATACATGATACATACATACATACGCACGCACGCACGTACGCACATACAGACATTCATACATACATTTATACATGCATTCGTACATGTGTACGATTGAAAGAACTGTTAAATTTAACGCTTTCTCTTATCCAAACATTTACATTGTGCTTGATATTCATCTATACATATGTGCATATTATTCTTGATACGATTCTGTATCTGAATTGGCCTCATATTACTTTGATGCTGAACCAGAAGCTGGCTCGAGGTCTCTGAAGGCGACGAATAATGGTTTTGTTCAAAGAAAAACCGGTTTTGAAGGATGGCTCTAGGGGATTGGTTTGTCACTGAAACTGGAATCGCATTCACGTAATTAAAAAAAAAAGTGTGATATTTGTTTGCCGTATTCAGTTTCGATGTTTTATAAACAAATAATCATCTGCAGCCAGTGTCAGTCGTATTGTACAACGTTCGTTAGCATCTGTTCGATTTTTGTCGTCATGGAGATATGACTCTGCTTTCTGACCGACTTTCTGGAGGAACATCTTTATAGAATAAAAATGGAAAAGCACAGAGAAAAATCGATGGCCGGATCTTCAACGTCATTTTGATATTTTGCTGATGACACCATGCAGAACAGATGCTTCACATTTTTTATATATTTTGATTATGTCTACTTTCTTTTTATTCTCTTGAAATAGATAAATGCGTCTAAACCGTCAGTATTGTTGTCTGAATCTGTATGGGAACTAAAGAATCTTCTGCTCGAGGGTCCTTTTTTCCAATATGAGAGAGAGAGAGAGAGAGAAAGAGAGAGAGAGAGAATTTTTAAGATTGTAATTGAAAAACGTAAGGGATGAATCGATAAGGCTTACCTGGCCATAATCTGTTTTCATATGGGGACAAAAAGAAGTTGAATACGAATGGTCTGCTGGAGTAACGGTTTGGACACGTGTCTGGATCATTGATGCTTTGACTAGAGACAGGAATACAGAGAACGGCGCATGCTGTACAACACGCTGCCAGAATCTGTTCAGAAACAAGATTGTTTAATAGGGTCTCTCTAACTGCCAAGGGCCTACGTTCCGACGAACACAGCACAGCAGAAGGCTTGGGACAGAACAGACCACATATTTTTGTAGCTCCGAAACGTATTTCCCAACTTGCAGACTGATCGCTAATGTCGACAATGACAGTGATGGCCAGCGAAATTGGGCTTTTCCCGTTCTATGTGTTCGTGTCTCTGTTATGGTAGAGACAACCTTAGGGGTATGAGTGAGGATGAGTCTTTGTCCGTGTCAGTGGCACTACTTGTGACAGTGACAGAGTAGGGTATTGCTGTCCTTATGGTGACGATCAATACCGGCTTGTGGCACCCTGAAAATAATGAGGCAGGGAATTGGGAGCACGAAAGAGAGAGAGGGAGAGAGAGAGATAGAGAGAGAGAGAGAGAGAGAGAGAGAGAGAGAGAGAGAGAGAGAGAGAGAGAGAGTCTTTGCAGAGTAAAGGGATGGAGTGAAAGGGAGTTCGAAAAGATTTTTTTTCATAAGAGAGTTTGTAAGGAGAGAGCATGTTGCAAACATTCTCTCTCTCTTTCTCTCTTTTACAAAAGAAAGTTTTAAGGAAGAGAGTATGTGTATGTACTTTAATTGCTGTTTGTATTGCTGAGGATTATGTCGTCGTTTGTGCAAAAGGCTTACGCACCTTTGCCGAAGAAAGGCTAACGAACATGGTTTGTTAAGTCCAATTTTTTTGCAGCCATACAGTCTTTACTTCATACGAGTTAATTAAACAAGCCAAAAGAACCCCATTTTCATTGTTTCATTTTGCATAGAAGGGGACACACGCGTACACTCATCACACACTCACACACACACACGCACGCACATTTACACACACACACACACACACACACACACACACACACACACACACACACACACACACACACACACACACCACACACCCTCCCTCCCAACTCCCCTCCCCCCCCCCCCCCCCCACAGAGATACATTCTCATAAACGTGCATGGGGCATTTTCTGAAGGCCAGCTTAGAGTTTGATCAGCCTTGAATAAGCGAGAGCATAAATCATGTATACACTATTGCTCACGCACGTGCACAAGCAGTCACGCACCAATTTGCACACACACGTGCATAACCATATACACATGCACACACATAACGCATACAGAGAGAGAGAGAGAGAGAGTCTTTAGCTTCCTTTAAGAGAGAGGGGGAGGGAGGGAGAGTCTTTGGATTGCTTTAAGAGAGAGGGGGAGGGAGGGAGAGTCTTTGGCTTGCTTTAAGAGAGAAGGGGAAGGAGGGAGAGTCTTTGCTTGCTTTAAGAGAGAGGGGGAGGGAGGGAGAGTCTTTGGCTTGCTTTAAGAGAGAAGGGGAGGGAGGGAGAGTCTTTGGCTTGCTTTAAGAGAGTGGGGGAGGGAGGGAGAGTCTTTGGCTTGCTTTAAGAGAGAGGGGGAGGGAAGGAGAGTGGCTTGCTTTAAGAGAGAGGGGGAGGGAAGGAGAGTGGCTTGCTTTACGAGAGAGGGGGAGGGAGGGAGAGTCTTTGGCTTGCTTTAATAGAGAGGGGGAGGGAAGGAGAGTGGCTTGCTTTACGAGAGAGGGGGAGGGAGGGAGAGTCTTTGGCTTGCTTTAAGAGAGAGGGGGAGGGAGGGAGAGTCTTTGGCTTGCTGTAAGAGAGAAGGGG
>CM060306.1:54037235-54054735 GCA_030674185.1 Monoplex corrugatus | reverse complement strand
AACAAGTAGAACAGACTATTAACTTGTGTATTGCATCATGGCGTTGCTTTGTTTCTAAATTTAAATGCCTTATACAAAAATGAAAGTAGATTATATACAACATCAGAAGCGGTTGTTGACATCAGTAGAATAAATTTGGAATAATGAAGGTTGCCTGTAATATTTGGTCGAATCAATTTCTCTCTAACATTTTGTAGTGCTAGACAACAAAGCAAAAAGTGCACTTCATCTTTTTTCGAGTTTCTACATAATGGACACAAAACAAATCATTCTTTTTGTGAGATATATATCTAAATTTATGGGCATTGGTTTCTGATATGCCAAATATAAACCTTGCTTTCAGATATATAAAATGTCTGTCTATATCCAATGCTGCATGTGTCTTCTCGTCACGATATTACAAAAAGTTTTGTAAATATTAAATCTGTCATGTCATGCTTTGAATGTGATCGTTCCATTTCTGCCACCCACAGTCAGTCAAACGCTGACGACACTGACGTACGAATTCATTTAATTTGCCAACACCTTGATTAATCCATACAATACCAAATCCATATTCAAACTAGCAAACACGTACATTCGATACGTAGGTGTGTTTACCTTTGGCGTCTTAATCATACATCAGATTATACGCTTTGGAGGTATTCTATGATTTTCCATCTGTATTAATTTGAACCAGTAGCGGATACATCTTACAGCAGAATTTACATATATTGGACATCTTTGAGAGAGACAGACAGACAGAGAGAGAGAGAGAGAGAGAGAGAGAGGAGAGAGAGAGAGAGAGAGAGAGAGAGAGAGAGAGCCAAGGCTGGTTTCTTATTCTTAATTATGATATAGACCTACCGTCCAGCGCACACTGGGTTTTGTTATGTAGTGCTGTCTGAGGCACTAGCTTTCGTCGGATCAGATCGAAGAAGCAATGCTAACTAGGCCAGTTGGTTCATCCATGCAAGTTCTACTTTTTGTGTAGGTCTGTAGCTCATTGTGCTATAGTTGGGCTCTATTTTGTAGGACGAAGTGCACACTGTGTGTGTGTTGTGTGTGTGTGTGGTGTGTGTGTGTAATGTGAGAGAGAGAGAGAGAGAGAGAGAGAGAGCTGTGGTGGTGTGTAGACACTGTCCTTACTTACATACTTTTATGATTTCTTACACGTATTGTCTCATAACTAGGTGGCAGCGAAGCTTTATTGTATTGTGTAATGTCGTCTAAAGAACCGACTGTCACCTGATGAAAGAAGCAAAGCCGTCTAGATAGTCAGGCCACATCTGACGATGACCTTGTGGCCGTCCCCTCCACACCCCCTGCCCCCTCCCTGTTTCTGCCGGCTGTCATGGAGCCTGATGGTCAATGTCGTGGTCTTCCTCTTGGTAGAGGCGACATCGCTGCAATATTCAGTTCTGTGCATAATCCCTTCGGTCTCAGAGGCAGTTTGGTAAAGCCATCAGCTTGAAATGTGGACTATATGGGCGTTGGGCCGGTTGTGACCTGTGCGGAACTTTTTCAGGACTACTTGCTGCTCTACGGAGAGCAGTAGTAATCATCCCTTTCTGTCCGTGGCTTTAAGAAGTGATCTGATGATACTTCTTTCTCTCGTTGTAGCTGAAGCTGTTGTCTGGTTGGTCTTTCTGGGCTCATCCGTTTGCTAGCAAACTTATCTACAGTCTTGTTTGCTGGTGTCCCACAGTCGGCAGGGATCCACTGGAGGGCTTCTATTCTGGTTCGTCTGATTTTTTCTTGAAAGCCATGGTCAGGTTGGGGGTGGGGGTGGGGTGGGGTTTGTCATTCTCCAGGGCCTGGAGTAGATAGAGGGCATCTGAGAGGAAAACCACTTGACAGCTTGTTGTATCAATAGTTTGAATCATGGAGGCAGCTGGCGTGTGTATGAACAGATCTGCAGAGAGAGACAGAGAAGAGGGAGAGGGAGGGAGGAATGAGGAGGAGAGGGTGGAGGTGGTTGCGGAGGGAGGGAGGGAGAGAGAGAGAGAGATTGGTTGGTAGGTTATTGTTTGTGCATAGTAGTCTATGAGAAAGTTGCGGCCAATGTAAAGCTGGAAGGGAAGATTTCAAGATTAACTTCACGAAATAATCTAACACAAGTTTTGATGGCATTTCAGATTTTCAGAAGTAGTATTCAAATGCATATTTGTCGTAAGTTGTTAATATGTATCACACTATTTGCCTTTCCTTTAGGTTGACTATTTTTTATCACATAAGTTGTCTTTCCTTTAGGCTGACTTCACGCATCTTGCGCTGATATAAGTAATGTTTAATTGTAGTCTTTGCCCGTTATCTTACCGATCCCCTGTGGTATAAGTTTGTTTACTTTCACAAGGTGAAGAACATTTCTACAAATACACCATGTGTTCGAGAGTAGCAGGTGTGATACCTTGTACAAAGACCAGCGTATTTTCTGTGTAACTTTTCATGCTGTGACCTCAGAATTATGTGGGGGAAGATGGTCCTGGCTCCGGTATCTTCTTGTTTTTATCATGAATATCTGGTTGGCCCTCTAGAATTTTAGATCTTGACATACACTGGTGGCTTATGATTATCTATCCAGGTCTGATCCCGATAAAGCGTGTAAGTTGCTAAGTGCCACAGGAACGTGTGTGTGTGTGGTTTTTGTTAAATCTCCACAGGTGGCTTCTGTTACGTAGCTTTGAAAATAACTAAGTACTAGACTAGGGCTTTCTCTGTTGTACATGTACAGTTTAGTTTGCTTTATATGAAGCTTTATCAGTTTTCTCCCTTTTTTTTAACTTGAAAAAATCTTTGTTTTAGTTTTGTTTTGTTTTGTTTTCTGAAGACCTGACTGTCGGCTTTAGAAGTCGACTTTGGGCTATAAGCTATATGAAGTATGGACTTCTTTTGTCTTTTAGTGTCATTTCTATACCGTCTCCTTTTTCACTTTATCTTGCTTTTGTGTGTGTGTGTGTGTTGTGTGTGTGTGGTGTGTGTGTGTGTGTGTGTGTGTGTGTGTTCGTTCTTTGATTTAACGCCTTTTCACTATAAGTGATATTAGACGGTGTGTATGTATGTGTGTGTGTGTGTGTGTGTGTGTGTGTGTGTGTGTGTGTGTGTGTGTGTGTGTGTGTGTGTAACAAAAACACATTGGCAAGATTTTTTCAAGTGTTTTTGAATGGATCTTTACCAATTTTAGTTCAAGGTGTGGACCGTTGAGAAGTGGCGAATGCTACATGTGTAAGTTTGGAGGAGAAAGTGTCAGACTCTAGTCACTCGTACCAGTATAGTGCTTAAAATCAGCTTGTTGTTGTTGTTGTTTGTTGTTGTTGTTGTTGTAAGAAGATGTATGGAATCTAATATTAGTCATTTGTTTCACGTCAAATTTCGTTTCATCTTAAGCTGATTCCAGGTCACAGTGACCTTGTGAAGTACAAAATTTGGATTCTCTTTATTATTTTTGGTTTAAAAAGGAGACTTGTTTGAATGGTACGGGTCATTTTTCTCTCTCTTTGTTTTACCATTCATAGAATAGCAACATTTAACAACAACGGAAGTAACATAACAGTGTTAGAAGCAGGAGCAGTTCCACGTTAGCGATTGCGATGATGACGTATTTTTTATAAGTACTATTATCGCCGTCAGTTTTGAAATAATGAGTTTCAAAATGGGGATAAGCCTATCAAATACAAAATTTTAAACGAGTCAGTCAGAATATTCTAAGAATACGGCGTCTACACTCGAAATGTGCTTAGTCCAAACTTAGCCTAATAACAAGTTTAAAGATCGTCTCTCTCTGTCTCTCTCTGTCTTTCTCTCACTGTCTGTCTGTCTGTCTCTGTCTGTCTGTCTCTGTCTGTCTGTCTGTCTCTGTCTGTCTGTCTCTGTCTGTCTGTCTGTCTTTGTCTGTCTGTCTGTCTGTCTGTCTCTCTCTCTCTCTCTCTCTTTCTCTCTCTTTCTCTCTCTCTTCCCCCACCCCCTTTCGGAAAGGAATATGTGAAGAATCCGTCACTCACAAGTCTGAAAGAATTGAAAGAACAACCATAGGCATACTGCAGACCTTTTTCGTTGTATATATAGAAATTCAACTTCAGTCACGAATAAACGTTTATATTATACCTGTCACTATGGTGGTTTTGGTTAGCGCAGCGGACTGACGACGGGAAGGTTGTGAGTTCGTAACCCATCAGTTCTGTCACTCTCGTTATGGGATTCTCTGGCCTCAGTCGCTTCCTGCTCAAGAGCTGCGTGCAATGGGCTCATTGGGAAGATTGGGATCACACAGTCTTGTTCCATCCACTTCACGGATGCGTCATTGCACTATATGGCTGACTCCTTCAAGAACCTCTTCCGAAAGCCCCTCCTGATGCAATTTTCCAGTTTTTACAAGAGATCAGCAGATTTCACCTGATGTGATTTTATGGCTGTTTTTCTTTAATTGCATTGTAAACTTGCGAGGTTAACGGTGAGCATGGTTTTTAATTGTCTTTTATCTTAACCGGGTGTTAGCCCTGATATGATGGCTCTAGTGGTCGGCTGGGCCATAAGCAATATGAACTGGAACTTGAGGGTGTTGCTTAAATTTCCTTCCCAGCATCGTAGGTGTCTCTGCCTCTCGGTACAGGTTAATGCCGGGTTATGTTATTATGAAAGGAAAAGTAGGATAGAGACGTGTTGTGCAGTCTCAATCACGAATGAAACTCCATAGCATCATGATCATCATGTCCATCGTGATACATCATCACACCATTATGAAAAATTGTCTCGTGCTTTGTGGCCAATGAATTAAAAATGGGACAGAAAAAGGTAGAGAGCCAGCATAACATCGCTCTATTGCTATGACCTTGGAGAGACTGCAAGGGAAAATTTTTCAAAGTTATTTGCTTAACACATCACTGAAGTTTGTGTTTGACCTTGACTTTATGACCTTTGCTCTTTGCAAGGCAAGTATCACCACTGTCTGGGCAATCTGCCATAACCGTCACTGACTGCTCTGCACAGCTCTGAGTGACAGATTGTTAACAGAGCAAAATGCTATCAAAGTATTAACAAGCGTGCAGAGTGCACTCATTATGCTATCACTGTCAGCATCCTCTCTCTCTCTCTCTCTCTCTCTCTCTCTCTCTCTCTCTCCTCTATCTCTCTCTCTTCTCCCCCCCCCTCCTTCTCACTTTCTCCTCTGTCTCTTCCTTTTCTCTCTTTCTGTCTCTTCCTCTTTCTTTTCTGTCTGTATGTCTCCTCTCTCTCTGTCTCTGTCTCTCTCTCTCTCTCTTTCTTTCTTTCCCCGTCCCATCACGCCTCGTGTGATTTTTAGAAATAGATTTACTTTGTAGTAGAACACAAACCAGTTTGTTTCAAAACACGACAGAGATAACGAAACCACGTAAAAGAAGGCAAAAGCTATTTAATAAACTGGAAAAAGAAGTGAAATGATGAACATTTCATATCTGATTTTGAGGTATATTCTAAGCGCATTCATAAACTATTCCATATACTGTTCTGTCTGCCTCCACCACCCCCCCTCTCCTTTTTTCTCCATTAATATACATGCACGTGTGCACAAACATACATACGCACTCAGGCTCGGTACGCACGCACGAGCACTCGCGTGCACACGCACATGCACACACACACCCGGACGCGTGCACACGCGTCCACTACACACAGACGTATTCAGTCCTCTTATCTCTCGTCCTTTTCATTTCTTTACTCTCGCTGTTCCCAAATTTCTCGTCCCCTCTTCCCCTAGAGAACTTGTGACTCTCCATAAGTGAAAATATACATCTTGTCTCTTTTCCTTAGGGGAGAGGGGAAAGGAAGGAGAGATCGTGAGGGATGTGGGTTGTCTCTTTAGTCAGGGGTATAATACGTTATCTGTCATTCATGTATGGGTGAGTTCAGAGCCCCCATAAGATTTGTCTCGTGTTGCTGCTGGAAATTGATAACGTGAGGCGTGAAAGGATCTGCTGCGGATCAGAGTGAGTGAGTGTATGACTGAATCTTTAATTTTTGGTATCAGTGTATTGGCATCCCCTCTCTTCCTAGATAGTTTTATGTCATTATATTTAAGAGCCTGGTGTCTGGATATTGAATGTAATTTGAAGGGAAAATACGGGTGGATTCATAGTTTTCGGATGCCGAAAAGCAATTATGTTAAAACATGCGCATGTGCCTCGACAGAAACGTGTCGGAACATTTTCTGTAATGTTACTGGTAACACTTGACCAAGTATGAAGTTTGAATCCAACCTGTTGTATGTGTGTTTCAAAATGTATTCACAGATATTTATAGCAAAATATATTCTCTACTGTTATTGGTAAACCTTGACCAACCATTTAGTTTTAATCCAGCCTTGATATAACCGTTTCATAATAATGTTCACAGATGTATATGGCAAAAGTTTCCAAGATTTTGGATTATAGATTCGGAGCAATGAAATATATACACGAAGCTTAAATTTGAAAGAACATGGCCAATATTTAGGTTTTATTGTTTCTCGAATCAGGGGTGAAAAAATATCCACTTTTCAGTTACATGGCCTTTAACTTATAATCTGTGTCAGTGTGGAGAATACATACATCCTAACAAGGACATGTGTAGGGTAGTTGCAGAGTATAAAGGTAGGCTTGGGTGCTCCTTTTTGAGGAGTGTTCTGAGCTTGCTGTTTTTGTACTTTGTGTCTGCTTCTATGCTAGCTGAATGGGTAGCGCAAACTGTGTTAGATTTGAGAAGTTCTATACAACATGGGAGATGATTCTCAGGAGTTATGTCCTTTGATTATAAGGACATGTGAGTTCATCACATTGAATGGGCGCGACTTATCCTACACCGCTTTATAAGGATAGATTTTTATCGTCAGAGATTACTAGGCTGCGTTATTATCAGATTTTGATTCATAATCTAGTGCTCTAATGATGTGCTAGTACATGCAATTTAACGAACTTTACACCTTTTTATGGTTACAACTTTTAGGATGTGTAAAACTATTTTGCGTTTAAGTGTGTGCGGTGTGTTGGGATTATTGGGTTGTTCAAAATAACATGAAGTAGACCCGGACTATCCATCATTAAGAATTTAATCAATGGATGTGGAAGATTTGCGCAAATGAAGTCCAGAGATCGAAACTAAGATCTCTTGGTTCCCAAAATGGAGCTACAACGCAAGTTCACAGTTCTGCTCCACATTAGGGTGTGTGTTGTTGTGTGTGTGTGTGTGTGTGTGTGTGTGTGTGTGTGGAAATCACAGCGTTCTGTTCAGTGTGTCATCCAGACAAGTGGTTACCTACCATTCGTGTGTGTGTTGGGGTGTGTGTGTGTGTGTGTGTGTGTGTGTGTGTGTGTGTGTGTGTGTGTGTGTGTGTGTTGTGTGGAAATCACAGCGTTCTGTTCAGTGTGTCATCCAGACAAGTGGTTACCTACCATTCGTGTGTTGTGTGTGTGTGTGTGTGTGTGTGTGTGTGTGTGTGTGTGTGTGTGTGTGTGTGTGTGTGTGTGTGTGTTTGAGAGAGAGAGAGAGAGAGAAGAAGAAAAGGAAAGAAAAGAAGGAGAGAGAGAGAGAGAGAGAGAGAGGTGTCCTGGGATCGAACGTGGGATCCCTGGCTCTGATTGAGGTGGTGGGCGCTCATCGATCTTAGACACTGGCCAGCACGCCACCACGATCCAGCAGGAAGTGAAAGCTGAAGATTCTTAACTTTGAAGGGCCTGGGCAAAAAATAGCCCTTCTATCGGAACCTTCCTTCCTAGTTTTTTGCATGGGAGAGAGAAGCAGTGTCATTGATCAGTTTTGGTCATCCTGACCGAATCCGTTTCTCCGAAGCAAGTTTGTATTCTGTCGCGTAAAGCTTTGTCCGTATCATCTCTTTCGTGTTTATAAATCGATAGGTTTCTCTTATCATGTAAACATTTGTCATCGGTGTCTTTTTACGTAATGGTTTATGATGTCTGTCTTGTGTTTGAAATAGGTTTGTCTTCTGTTACATAAATTTTATCAGTGAATTTTGTTTGTTTGTTAAATAGCCTTTCCTTCTTTTACGTTGTTTCGTCATCTCTGTCTTTTTTGAAATAGACATGTTTGTGTTCTGCTACATTAACATTTAATATGTCCGTGTACTTGAACAGACCGATATGGATATGTCTTCTGTTACGCAAAGGTTTGTCATTCATGAATATCTTTGAATAGAAAGGCTGGGTATATGAAGGGTTTCTCTCTCTCCCATGAGGCTCAACCTCTTGTTATGCTAAGGTTTGTGCCCACTTCCGTAATCTCACGTCCTTTTCATTTTTTTTAAAACTCCCCCGTGTGTGTGTGTGTGTGTGTGTGTGTGTGGTGGTGCGTGCGTGCGTGGCGTGCGTGCGTGCGTGCGTGCGTGCGTGTGTGTGTGTGTGTGTAAAACCATCCTGTTCAGGACAATCTGTTAATGATTATTTTCCTTTTAATCTTGTGTGGTGATTTTTATTGTGTTTTTGATATTGTGTAGTGATTTTTATTGTGTTAGCGTTATTTCATTCGCAGAGCGATTGAATCTGTCGGTGGTAGTAGCTAGTGTTTGCCACACATTATCACATTTGATTTGTGGATCTTGTTCATAATGGAAATGGGACAGGTGTGCTGAAAGCATGGCAACGATAGTAACGCTGTGAGCACTACTGAATACTATTGACATTTAATAGCCATCGTTAAGAAGCTTTGCAGGTCATATCAACTTTCCTTCTTTTTGATAAGCTGGGGATTGTGAACACTGTTATTTAATATTCGACATACTAAGACAGTATAGATCCTGTAACCTTATCATTTTATCACCG
Organism: Monoplex corrugatus; assembly: GCA_030674185.1. NCBI lineage: Eukaryota > Metazoa > Mollusca > Gastropoda > Littorinimorpha > Ranellidae > Monoplex > Monoplex corrugatus. The sequence continues at coordinate 54,045,970 of CM060306.1, read as the reverse complement.
ATAACTGAAGCTCAGTTCCTGTAATTGTTATGTTGTGTACGTATATATTTGTTTGGACTTACTGATGGCGGTTATGCTATTGGTGAGAAAGAAAACGGATTAGTGATCATGAGAAATGAGCCAAGCCTTGTCAAACGGATGTGTATTTACGAGTGCATATGATGTACACGTGCTGGATCCTGTTCAATTACTGACCCGGATTAGATACGGTAAACCGTTGTCCCCTAACAGTCGTAAAATGATGCAAAATCGTTTTGTTCTCATGCGCATACATTACACATTCACACTCGTTCATGCATACACACATACGTATATACACACACAGCACCCTTGTGGTCTGTCTTAACTACTGCACCTTTCTAAAGAGCAAAAATATAGAACTGTTAATATGATAATAAACGAAACCGCGTAAAGCTGTTTAAACCATTTCGGTTTTCACTTACGTGTGGAATAAATAACCCATAGGTTTGAAGTGACTCGTTCGACCGCACCAACCTATGCCATTTTTCAGTCTCTCTTTTTTTTTTCCTTTCTTTTCTTCTTCTTCTTCTGTCTTCATGATACTTCAACCATAATCCCAGTTCCAGCATCCCAACAAAATACAAATTCTAGCTACCTGCAGATGTGAAAAAAATAAAAAGAATTTCCATATAGATAGCAGACAGGCAGACAGAAGAACAGACACACTGAGTAGTTTGTTGATGGGTCTTTGTGACAGCGGGACGCCGGTAGTGGGGTATTGACTTGCCGCCGTTTGCGATTTCAGTCCAAAGTCTGACTTACGGCCATGTTGATTGGGACGGAGTGACGTTCTTCTCACGGGCGAAACTCAGACGATTTGTTAACCTTTTGATTCCCGCACCCTTTCCACAAACTGCAAAAACTTAACCTTTGACTCCGTTTACAATGGAGGATGTTGGTGGACAGGGTGCGGGAGTCAAAGGGTTAAACGGCGTACTTGAGGTCGCGAACGTTTTCGCACGCGCGGGCGCATACACACACGCGCGCGCGCGCAAGGGCGCGTACAGATGAGAGAGTATGTGGTGTGTGTGTGTGTGTGTGTGTGTGTGTGTGTGTGTGTGTGTGTGTGTGTGTGTGTGTGTGTGTGTGTGTGTTCAGACTTAAGACTTCAAATTACTTTATTACGTAAGGATAGTAGCATTAGATCCCATTGGATCTGTCTTACAGCTAATCTATGCTTATCTACACACAGAATATGAGCAAATATAAAATATAACATTGAAATGTGAAGCAAGTTATGAAGCAAGTTGTGATAATATATTGGATGTTATATGTATACGCAAAGGGCTCATGCGCTTTACAAAAGCATAACAGACAATGGTAGATATATGTAAATAAATGTACATGTCAGACTTCAACAATAACAACGAGAACAGCAAGATAACAGTATTACTAGTAATTGTAGTATTGTTTTGTTAGAAAAGAGTAAATTACAGACACAGTATAAATTGAAAGAAGGAAGTGAAGAAACATTGGGGAGGGGGGGGGGGGGAGAGACACGTTATCTAACGCAGTGTTGAAATTAGACTAAGATGACATTTGTGGCGTCGTAGAAATACTAAAAGGAATTCTAACAAAATATCAACTTCCATATCATATGTATGTCAGTCGATCAGGTGCATTACAAAAGCATGAGATAAAGGCAGATACACGTAAAGGAAGTACATGTCAGCCCCTAATAGCAAGAATGTATATTATTATTAATTACTAGCATGGCATACGAAAAGAAGAAAGTAAAAGAAGGAATAAAGAACAAACAAATCGGGGAGGCGGGAGGGGAAGGGGTGGGAGATGGCATGTCAGCTCTAACGCTATGATGAAAATAGGCGAACTGTAATAATCAAACGAATCATAAATGCAAAAACAGTATCACATTGAATCGATAGGAAATAATCAGAAGAGAAATTTAGTATTTCTTACGCAAAAGAAGATAGCGTAAAAGTGTGATAGAAATGGTTGATCAAAAGTTTTATTAGTACGGTGAATGTTGGTCTAGAAAAGGGATTTTGATTAGAAAATTTATTTCAGACAGATATTTACGAACTTTTCATTTGAAGAGTTTAGTGATGTGGATGACTTGATGTTGGCGGGTAAATGGTTTTTTTTTGGTTTTTTAAAAATTTTTTTAAGAGATATGCACCAGAAAAGGAGACACTCGCTTTGAATATGTCTAATCTGGAGAGCATAAGGTCCTCAGAGCAGAAGCCCACATCAAGCGTTTTCGGCCCTTAACTACTTGGCATCCAGGTCATAACTTCGGGATGCTCTTCTGCTGTCTCCATTTATTCCTCCACCTAGATTTGATCACTCGTGGGGATTCCGGGGGCTCTTTCAGTATAAATACTACCCCCCCCCCCCTACTAGAAATTCTGTGCTAAAATTTTCCTGTTGTCTGTCACTCTCTTTGTTTCTGCCTTATTCCTTTGCTTTTTGTCATTTCTTCCTGTCATTTTCTGCCTTGCTGGTCCATTTAGCTGTATGTGTTCGATAACGTCTTACGTACTGTCTCTTAGGAGTGATAATTGGGCACATATGTTAAGTGCACTTTTGACTCTAGGGAAATTAGATATTCAGAAGCAATTTTTAGGTAATTCAGGCCCGTTTAGTAATATGCTTTTTTTTCTTTGGTTATGTTTAAATTTGTGTTCAGGTATGTTTCTTAACTCCCCTGTGTGATAAACTGGGCGGTGTGGTCAACGCCAGGAGCATCTGCTTAGATTATGTGCGCGAATGCATTGGTATGTGTACTTAATGTACTCTTCCTTTTTTTCCCCCGTTGAAGTATTGTGTGTGCATCGAACTGGTTATAGCCTTGATATGGATATAAGCAGTTGGCTGGGCTTTAAACAAAAAAAACAACAACAATAATTTAGATTTGAACCCGCGCTTCCAAGGTGGTCGGACGCCTCAAGGCTAAGTCATCCATGTGACGAATGTCTTCACAACCTAGCTGTCGGACACTGAACCGAGTTGTCGTTTTTGACGTGGTGTTAGTCCTGATCTGTCTCTAGTAGTCGGCTGGGCTATAAGCAATATGAACTTGAACTTATCGGACACTGCTGTACACAGGTACAGTTTTAAGCTTTATGAAGTTTACTTTTGTTCCTCCTCGACCAGATCCAGCTTGAACTCTTTTCAGCTGTTTCTGCTTTTCCAGAAGGGCTCTGGTCCTCTCCTTCCCAGAAATCGAGAGCTGTTTCATCAGGTCGTAGGCATATATGCCTGCCAACCCTTCGCTCCAACTTCCATGGCGAGGATTTTGTTTGGAAGCCGGGTTTCGTCAAGTTTGGTATACTTTTCAGTGTTATGGGATTTCTCCGTTGATTTTGCGTACAGCATGGTGAGTTCGATCAGTTATTTGTTTTGATGAATTGACTTGAAATAGAGTACTATGTCCGGTCTCACACCACTCTTCCTGATGATTTCTTGGTGTATTTTTTTTTCCATTGTTGAAGTTCTGTGCACTCTTACTCACCTGCTCTATTCAATAGATCCTGCGTTCATGCTCCGGATGTCACGCTGCTTTTCATAAGTTCAGGGTATGTTCCACTTTTTTCTTTCCCTGGCAGAATAAGCACGCAGGTATCCTCTTCCCTCCATTTCACCGAATTACACTGACAAGATTGATTGATTTTGTGTGTGTGTGTGTGTGTGTGTGTGTGTGTGTGTGTGTGTGTGTGTGTGTGTGTGTGTGTGTGTGTGTATGTGTGTGTGTGTGTGCGTGTGTGTGTGCGTGTGTGTGTGTGCATTGAAGGGCAGCAGAGGTCATATACAGATCCCAGAATGAAACTGATCCTGAAAGGGGCCATATGCCACGTGTTAGTTCACCTGAGATTTCTTTGGAGTGCGCTGTCTCACGTTGTCCTTTGTCTCTGTTGGTCTTGTTGGACTGCCTTCTGGATTCTTTTGACGCCCTCTTCTTTCTTAATCTCTTGTATTACCATATCTTATTATTTTTCTTTCATCCTTTGACCACCATTTCATTTTTTAGCACCGTACAAGATGTTGATTAGTAACGGCAAGTTTGAAAAATGGCTTTTAGCTGACTACTTATATCTTGTAAAATAAAAGTCGTTGTCTCTCGCATACAGATACACACACACACACACACACACACACACACACACACACACACACACACACACACACACACTCACACACACACACACACACACACACACACACACACACACACACACTTACACACACACACTTACACACACACACACACACACACACACACACACACACACACACACACACACACACACACACACACACACAAAATCTCCTGTTCGATCGATATGAAAAGACTGAAAAGACTTAAAAAAAAAAAAAAGAATATATATATATATATATATATATATATATATATATATATATATATATATATATATAAAAAAAGGAGGAACGGGAACCAGCGAGGTGGTGTGATTTAACTTCCAAGTGTTCCATTGACCCGATGCTCGCTTTGTTAGCATACACAGCCCGTCTTCACCCCTCTCCCCACCTCCTCATTTCCTGCTGCCTGTGTTGTTGAAAGTAGACAGAGGTTTGCGTTCTGTCCTCCTTACACTGCCTCTTTCTTGTAGAGGCATTGGCTTGCTGAATATTATATCTACACAGGCATGGTATTGGTCAGTGTGTGTGTTATTAGAGAGAGAGAGAGAGAGAGGATGATTGAATGAGAGAGAGAGAGAGAGAGAGGGGGGAGGGAGGGATGCTACCAGCCGTCGCATGTATTATATATACAGGTAAACGCGCATTACAGCGTAGAACATTAATGCCCTTGTAGTTTTATTACTATGGAAATAAGGTCACTATTCTATCATTGACGTTCATATTATGTAATGTTAATTTGGTCGAAGTCATGTTATAGACATATGGTGGTGATGGTGGTGGTGGTGGTGTATGGTGTGTGTGTGTGTGTGTGTGTGTGTGTGTGTGTGTGTGTGTGTGTGTGTGAGAGAGAGAGAGAGAGAGAGAGGAGAGAGAGAGAGAGAGAGAGAGAGAGAGAGAGAGAGATGCTACAAAGCATTGCTTACGTGTACTGTAGTCAGCGTAGGATCACGTAGCAAATATTTAATCATTGTAAATGGAAAAAGACCGGTATTTCTGTCGCAAAGACAAAGACACCTGTCAGATGTTGCTGATTATGTTTATAATACACGTAGGACTATCTCTGATAGAAGTCAGTTGATTACATGTATATTAGCACAGTGCGATAAGCTTCACAACGTAGAAAACGAGGAATGAATGCTATCAAACAGTGATCTGTTTCACCACAGAGAAAAGCAGGAGTGAATGCTATCAAACATAACACAATATGTAAAAATTGATTTACAGGACCTCGCAGTGATTATTTTTAGTTAGAAACGGAAGTCTGTGGTTCTGAAGAAAAAACACCTACTATGTATACAGGACTGACATTTATTTTTACACTTGTGCGTTTGATAGAGGGTTAATTTGCAGGCCTTTGGGCGTCTGCATCATAACATCTGTGCCTTGTCGGAGTCGGCTGTGCTCGGTGCAATAATAATATTATTAAGAAACTTGCGTCACCATAATTGTAATTAGATATGTACGTGCCGTTTAATTACTTAGGGACTCTATAATTCGTGTGATGGCTTTGGTAGAAAGAAACTCTAGGGAGAGCTAGACAACAGAAGGTCTTCAGAGAAGTAACCCCCTTTAGACAAGTGTTTCGGCCCTGAATTCCTTACACTCTCGGGGGGCCGGGCCACATCCAGGTCATGACTCCTGGATGCCCTTCTGCTGTTGTCTATTTTTTTTTTTTTTTTTTTTTTTTTTTTTTTTTCTTTCCCACGCCGGGGATCGAACCTGGGCGATTCTGCGCTTCAGAACTGCGGTACGCGGTTTTACCAATGTGCTAACGGGGCACACATCATCTGTAGGGAATTTAATCCTTATGAAGTTCACTTTTTTGGTTCCTCCTTGCCCAGATCCAGCTTGAGCTCCTTTCTGCTGCCTCTGCCATCGCTTTAAGGGCTCTAGTCCTCTTCTTCCCAGAAATGGCGAGTTGTTTCATGAGATCATAAGCGGAGGTGCCCACAAACCCTCTTGCCCCGACCTCTATGGCGAAGATTTTGACCCGCAGACCTGCTTTCTTCAGGGTGCTGGCAAGACCGGCGTATTTTTCGGTCTTGTAGATATGTGCTTCTTCCATTCTGCTTTCGTATGGCACAGTGAGTTCTATCAGAATCACTTGTTTCGAGGAGTCAGAGTGGAGAGCGATGTCTGGTCTCATGCCTGTCTTGCTGATGACATCTGGGTAATTTCTCCACTCTGGGAGGTCTGCTGTACACTCCCAGTCGACTGCTCCATCCAGAAGACCCTTTGGCAATGTGCTGGTTGTCATAGCCCTTTCGGGCCAGACCTGTTTCCCTCCTGCTTTGTAGAACGTTGTCATAGCAATTGGTGCGTTTGGGGTCATGGTTTTTTTCGCTAACCACATCTGTGATCACTTTCAGAACTTGGTTGTGCCTCCATGTATACCTTCCTTGGGCTAGCGCTACTTTGCAAGAGCTTAGGACATGTTCCACTGTTTGTTTCTTCTGACAGAGCGGACATGCTGGGTCGTCTGCTTTCCCCCATTTCACTAAGTTTGCATTCGAGGGGAGCAGGTCATATACAGATCTGAGGAGGAAGCTTATCCTTAGAGGAGCCATGTGCCACATATCGTTCCAGCTGAGACTTCTTTGGAGTGCACTGTCCCATGTTGTCCATTGCCCCTGTTGACCTTGCTGGACTGCCTTCTGCACTCTTTTGACATCTTCTTCTTCCTTCAACTCCTGTATGATCATGTCTCTTTTTTCCTTCCCTTTGGCTTTGGACCACCACTGCATTTTTGTTGCTCCCAGTCCCTGTCTGTTGGTTTGCGTGTGTCCAATTATTTCTTTGATGCTGAGGTTTCTCTTGGCATTGTTTACAGCCTCTTGGACTTTCCACTTTCTGCCAGTTCTCAGCTTTGGATGAACTGCTCTCACGATATTGTCCTCCGATTCCTCCAGCATGCTCAACAGTCTTGCCTTTTAGTCTTGTCATATTTAGATGTTATGTATGTACATACAGGTAAACCTTTGACTCTCACCCTGTATTGTCAACCATGCTAGCAAAGGAAAAAGTTAACCCTTTGACTTCGTCAACCTGTCCACCAACCTCCTGCAAGAAGCTGGTAGATAGGGTGACGGAGTCAAAGGGTTAACTTTTTGCAGTTGGCGGATAGGGTGCGGGAATGAAAGGGTTAATAACTGAATATATAGGCTTAAAAGATTGTCTTGCTTTTGATGTAGTGTGTAAACTGAAAATAGTTATTTGCCTCTAGATCAGTTGGTGTGAATAAGTTAGTATCCGTGCTGAAGAAAGAGTACCGTATTACAGATGAAAAGAAAAGTATACCTTGTTATAGATTGATATAAAATGAACAGAGAACTGATCCCATACATATAACAGCCCCAAAGTTGTGTTTGAAGTCCACACTAGCAAGACAAACAGGACAGCGAGAGCTCACGAAGAATGTGAAGGAAGTAAAGAATTAAAAAAATAGAAAGGACAAGAAAAAAGAACAAAAAAAAAAAAAAAAAAAAGGGGGGGGGGGAGGAAAGAAAGAAAAAAGAAAAGAGCTAAACAACAGAAAGAAAGAATGAAAGAACAAACGAAGTTATGAACGGATAAACGAACGAACGAACAATCGAACGAACGAACGCATGAATGAATGAATAAAGGAGTGAATAAATGGACAAACGAAGTAATGATCGAACGAATGAACGCATTAATGAATGAATGGATAACGACTGAAAGACAACTGAAAAGATACGGAGTGCCATTACTTGGTCTGGAATTCAATATATAGCCGGGTATGTCTCAAAATTGAGTGAGTTCATGATTTCATTGACTTTTTAGCTTATTGTAATTTATATACATCCTATCTCACAAAACATCGACTGCCATTTGATTAAATTTCTTGCTTTGGAGTGTAAATATTATAAAGATGCTCAGTCTTTATTAGTGGAAATATTGTAAGACGTTAAGTCCTTATTAGTATTATCAATAAGAGAAGTCCTTACTAGTGATATTAGTGATATTATCAATAATTGGTGAAAAGGAGATTTTGGAATGTTCTAAGGATGAGTTAAGTCAGTTGGAATAGTTGTTCCTCACACCTTTCCGGTATCTGGACAAACTCTCGCACGCACGCACACGCGCGCGCATAGAACACAACACAACACCACACGACACAACACAACGCAACGCAACGCAACGCAACGCAAACACACACACAACACAGTATAACACAACACGCGCGCGCGCTCGCTCGCTCGCGGGCGCATTGTCATCTGATACTCCTGAAGTTGTGACAGTAAGTGGGGCTGATGTATAATAGAAACACTGTATCCCTATTGTATCAGCTTCCTAAATTCATTCTCTCTCTCTCTTTCTCATCTCTCTCTTTCTCATCTCTCTCTCTCTCTCTCTCTCTGTCTCTCTCTCTCATACACTCACACACACGCACACATACATACATATACGCACGCATGCACTATTCCCTCGTCTGTCATTATTTCTGAGTGTGACAACGATTTAGGCCGATGATAGGCGTATCCTATCCCAACGATGTGAACGTACTACAGACAGTCACGTTTACGGACTGATTATACCCATTTGTATTCAAGACATAATGTAGTCTCCCGTCG
>CM060306.1:54027235-54032235 GCA_030674185.1 Monoplex corrugatus | reverse complement strand
GTCCTGGGATTGTTATGTAGACTGGACACCAGAAGGTAAGGCTTTGACTGGAGTTACCAAATCTTTTCCTAACAATTAAGATAGTAGCATTAGTGTATCATATCTTGACACTTGCATGTTACGAAGAGAACTTTAGTAAATTTGCTTTAAAAGTAAGTTCATTCGTTGCTGATGCTCATGATACCTTGACGCAAGAATAAAATGACAAGAGCATGTAGCTTACGGCGTGCTCTGTATAACACTTGAGTCTTGCGAGATGCTTCTTTTAAAGTTGTGGAATTATGTTACCTTAGCAAAGTTTTTTTGAAGTTAATTCTATTTCTTTTAAAACAGAATAGCTGGTGTGTACACTTTTCGCTTTCTTTGCAGAGTATTTTGTTACATTTTATTTACTTTTCTTTTCTTTTTTAATGTAATGTAATGGGTTTTTTTTTTGTTTTTGTTTTGTTTTTTGCTGATTTTTTCGTTCATTTATTGATTTATTTGTTTAAAAGTGCTCAAACCAACGATCGTTCTGATAATTAAATTTCAAGGTGCTCAGATGAGCTCATTAAAACCTAGCAGCCAATGAATATAGACCTAGAACATCGACAGAGATCATTCAGCCTAACGTTGTTCATGTTCTTTTTTCTTTTGTTCCCCCCCCCCCCACACACACACACTTTTTTTTCTTTAACGAAGTTCTTTTTTTTCCACTGCATGGTCCAAAATCAGGAAACTAGTGTGTGTTCTGACGCAGATATTACGTGCTCATTGGAGGGTTAGGGTGGGAAAAGAGTGGTGTGTGTTTCCACATTTAGACTTTCTGCAGTGGCTATCATTCTACTTGGAGGAGGCTACACGTGCGATAGGCGGAACATGGTGAAATGGTTCGCTTGTAGAAAAGATAACACCACCTCTGCACCAAACATTTTCTCCCTTCTTCCTATCCCCCTCCCTTGCTCCCTCCGATCCTTCTTTTTCTTAGTCCTTCCCCTTCTCCCCTTCTCTCTCTCTCTCTCTCTCTCTCCTCCCTCCCCCCTCTCTTGTTATTAGTTGAATGAATGATTATCTTGTTTACGCTGGTTGTCTGGCTTTTTCGACAAAGTTGTGGATCCTAGATCTGATGTGTAGAGTTCAGTTTCAGCCTGCAGCATTAAAGGTGGCCAGTTTGCTGCCCATCTTAATGATCCAGTCATTCTTGTGATGTCAGCATAGTCTTTTATCAATCCCCCTTCCCAATCAGCCAGCTTCCATTTCAAGACCTGGCCAGCGCATAAGGTTTTGTGCAGGCTCAAAGCGTCTCTGCCAGGTTATATCACTGGTAGATCTGATCGAAACGCAGTTGATGGAATGGAATTGTCGAAGCGCGATGAACCCCTCTAGAACATACATACACTCAAACTGATATATGTTGACAGTGTCTGGGAGATCTCAAAGCTTTCCAGCCGTCACATGTCCCATTAATCAAAACGTCCTTCCGCCCGCGGTCATCACATCTGACGTTTGTTACGGTTTGTCGAATGGTATCGATTTTCTGTCAACTGAAATTACAAGATGTGTTCCATGGACTGAATATAGCCCAATAAATTGTGCCGTAGTGGATGGCTGATCCCATGGGCGTGATAGTCCAGTGGTATAACTCGTGGACTTGCAGTTGGAAGGCCTGGGTTCCATCCTGCGTGGGTACCTCTGGCTTGGTGGATAAAGAGTGGATTTTTTCTGATCTCCCAGATCAACATACTGCAGACATGCCGTAGTGTGTACTCGCACGCAGATGCTCTATTACGTTCCGTTAAAGATCCTGTGAGGCATGTCAGTGTGGTGACTTATGGGAACATGAAAATACCCAACATGCACACCCACACACACACACACACCAGAGTATGCAGACTCTGCAGCAAAAATGTGAGCAATATACTGTACATACACTATGATACAGGCATAAGAGAAAATCGGAACACTCAAAAACAAAACAAAACAAAACAAAACCCAAACCAACCCACCTCAAACCAAACCAAACCAAACCAAACCAAACCAAACCAAAAGTGAACCGAACCGAACCAGCCCAGCCCAGCCCAGCCAACCCAACCCCAACCCAACCCAACCCAACCCAACCCAACCCAGACCAGGCCAAGCCAGGGCAGACCACACCAGACCACACCAGACCAGGCCAGACTTTACTTTGACGGTTAATGCATGAACAAAGTAAACATTGGAATTATTACAAGGTACCCAGTTTCAGTATTTACAGTGCAAACTTGAATGTTGAATTTAAGCTTTATGTTATTTCGCCATAAGACGTGTGATAATTACGTCGTGTGTAATAAGCATTAAAAGTCAGTTGTTAGTAGAATATAGTATTAGTATTAATTAACCCTCACTGAGTAACATATAAAAGCAGTCACTGTGTGTGATGTATAATACTAACAGGTGATTTATGAGTATTTACAAATGACTTTGTTTGATATTGATTTCTCTGGCCGTAGAGCTATCAGTGGCACGTATTTATTGTACGCCTGATAGTCATCTTTATTATAATCTTGCTAACAGTTTTTTGTTCGCTGCCCATCTGTTAAGCGGTGGTTATTGTCCTGTGACTCGATTATTAAGGCATTATTATCAAGGTATTGTGGTGTGTGTTGTGTGTGTGTGTGTGTGTGTGTGTGTGTGTGTGGTGTGTGTGTGTGTGTTGGGGTGTGTGTGTGTGTGTGTGTGTGTGTGTGTGTGTGTGTGTGAAGGTGTGTGTGTATATGTGTGATGTTCACGACAAGACTGACGAGATCCAGTTGTCGAGGTATGTGTTTCTGTCTGTGCGTGTGCGCGCGCGAGCGACTGTATATATGTCGGTGTGTGTGAATGTGCAAGCGAGCAAAGAAGTGAGTGAAAGCATTCAATCTTCAGTGTTAAATGCATTTTGGCCATAGGCATACATAGATCAGTGGGTGTGGAGCAAGGATGTCACATGGTGATCTTTGTTTTATATAACACACACACACACACACACACACACACACACACACACACACACACACACACACACACACACACACACACACACACACACACACACACACACACACACTTTATCGCTAATACAACACATTCATTAGTATGATCATCACTGATGCACCTTCATTTGTACCATCATCACTAATATACCTTCGTTGATATGATCATCACTAATACGACCTTCATTGGCATAGTCACCATTAAGACACCTTCGTTAGTATGATCATTACTAATACATCTTCACTGTGGCCATTAATGCAACACCTTATACAGATATGATCCTTATTAATACAACACCTTCAAGGGTATGATAATCAGTAATACACATTGATTGGTATGGTGTCATTTATATACCTTCGTTGGTATGATCATCACTAATAACCTTTGGTATGGAGTTACTAATACACTACTTTCATTGGTATGCTCATCACTAGTACGACACCATCTTTGGTATACTTATGACATCTTTGTTGATATGATCACTAATAAAACACCTTTGTTGATATGATCATCACTAATACAACACCTTTGTTGATATTATAACAAATATAACACCTTTGTTGATATGGTCATCACTAATACAACACGTTTGTTGATATGATCATTACTAATACGACACCTTTGTTGATATGATCATCATCAATGCAACACCTTTATTGATATGATCATTATTAACACCTTTGTTGATATGACCATCACTAATACAATACCTTTGTTGATGTGATCATCACTAATGCAACACCTTTGTTGATATTATCACACATACAACACCTTTGTTGATATTATCACACGTACAACACCTTTGTTGATATAATATCTATAATATCACTAATACAACACCTTTGTTGATATGATCATCACTAATACACCTTTGTTGATATAATCATCACTAAGACAACACCTTTGTTGATATGATCATCATCAATACAACACCTTTATTGATATAATCATCACTAATACAACGCCTTTGTTGATATGATCATCACTAACACAACACATTTGTTGATATGATCACTAACACAACACCTTTGTTAATATGATTATCACTAAGACAGTACCTTTGTTGGTATGATCATCACTAATACAACACCTTTGTTGATATGATCATCACTAATACCAATGTTCCCTCACGTACCCTCCGCTCTGCCTCCGATCCTCTGACTTTTCGCTTTCCACGCACCAAGCTCAATACCTATGGTCCACGAGCCTTCTCTGTTTCTGGTCCACTTTCCTGGAACAAACTTCCTCTCTCTGTCCGTCAGCAACCTACTTTTGTCTCCTTCAAGTCCGCTCTCAAAACTCACCTTTTCTCCTCTGCATAAAATCCTGACCTCACTCATCCCCCCTCTGTAGCCTGTCTCCACTCGGAGGGGAATCACATTGTAATATATACTTGTATATAATATGCTCTCTATAATTTTCCATTGCTTTTATTCTTTTTCCCCATTTATAGCCATGTGTAAGTGTGTGTGTCCGTGTGTGTGCGCGCGTGCGTAAGTGTATGTTCAGCGCTTAGATTTGATTTTTATCGAGATTTTGCGCTATATAAATATTGTAATTATTATTATTATTATTATAAATACAACGCCTTTGTTGTATGATCATCACTAACACAGCAATTTCATTGGTATGATCATCACTGTTACAACACCTTTGTTGGTATGATCATCACTAATACAACACCTTTGTTGGTATGATCATCACTGTTACAACACCTTTGTTGGTATGATCATCACTATACAACACCTTTGTTGGTATGATCATCACAAATACACCCTTTGTTGGTATGATCATCACTGTTACAACACCTTTGTTGGTATGATCATCACAGATACAACACCTTTGTTGGTATGATCATCACTATACAACACCTTTGTTGGTATGATCATCACTAACACAACACCTTTGTTGGTATGATCATCACTACAACGCCTTTGTTGTATGATCATCACTAACACAGCAATTTCATTGGTATGATCATCACAGATACAACACCTTTATTGGTATGA
>CM060306.1:54007235-54022235 GCA_030674185.1 Monoplex corrugatus | reverse complement strand
CATTTGTTTTGTGAAAGTCGGTTGTTTTTTGTTTTTGTTTGTGTAGCGCGCACTATCATCGATATTTGTGGCACAAACGAGTTGTACTGTTAGTTTTTCAGTATTAGTATTGTTTAGATACTGTCCCTGTTATCTAGTTACGGTAGTGGTACAGTGGCTTAATTATGTGGCAGATCATATTCGCCAGCTGAACCACTTCCATTGTATGGCGATGAAATGTGTCAGGAGTAGAGATATAAACGTATGTAGACAGCTGTGCAGATTCTAGAGGTCTCAGTATAAAGCGTTTGTGTTTAGCTGTAGTATTTCCCGGGTTACAGAGGTAATTAGATTGTTTGTGTGCACTTCAACAGATTTTGTGGCCTTTCCCGTTGCATATGCTTTGGTAGTTAGCATTGTGTGTGCTGTGGTGTGGAGCTCGGGTTGTCCTTTTAAAGTTTTCAATGTGTGGCATTTCACAAGTTTCGTATATGCGTGTTTGTGGTATATTGCATAAGAGATAATCCATACCATGTGCTACGCGTGCTGTGTGTAGTAGACTCTAAACACCTAAACACACTCCATGCTAGAGTGCTGCTTGGAGCGTAGGTGTTCTCTTTTTAGTAAAATGCAGAACATTGTTAGAACTTAAATTAGGTGGTTTGTTAGAACTTAAAATAGGTGGTGCTGATCCGTGTTAAGACCAGGGATACAAACATGTTTGCAGCTGTGCCGACTCTGTGGTGGTCAGTATTAACTGTTGAAGTGAGAACAACCGGTAGCTTTCATAGGCAAGTTATGTGACTTAGTGTGCGGTACAGAGTTGTGACAGCATGCATACATACGCCACTCACACGCTTACATTGTTTTCATTGGTGCAGATATTATGGTGGCCGGCATTCTAGATACGTACAGATATAGTCCACGTTGTGTAGTAGTGGTGTAGGAGCGCAGAGTTTGTGGCAGTGTTGATCTTTTGGTGTGATGTTTAGCGAATTGTATTATTAGTTGTAGTCGTGTGTATAATGTGCATACAGTCAAAATCTTTACTGTGCACTATTTTGCAGCTTTTGTGGTAATCAGTAGATTACAAAAGCCTTACACAACACGCCAAGCCTGATGTGTTCCTGTTCTCTTTATTGCCTTAGTTACTTGGCACAGAGCTGTGAGAGCATGCATGAAAATTTGCATAGTGTGCGTTGGAGCAGAGTTTGTGGTTTTCAGGTGTTTTTTTTCTTTTCTATTAGCTATCTCTCCTGAGTGTTTTCTGTTGCACAGGATTATGGTAGCATAGGCAACCTTTGACTGGAAATAGTGTACTGCATCTGTAGCAGTAAGGTGTCAGTCACTGTTTGGTGCCAATCTGTTGTAGAATGTAGGACTGTGGATCAGAACGAGCACTGCACTCCTCAGAGAAAAACGTGTTTCGGAGCCTACAAAGAATCTTGGAACGCTGACAAAAGTGTAAGTGTGGAACGTGACGTAGGTGCTTGCGGTAAAGGGGATGTTCGTCGGTTGTTCAGAGCAAGAAGTAAGGATATCGTCTTTGCAGTTATATTTTGTGTACCGAGTTTCACAATCCTGTCGAGTAAACTCTGTTTTGTGTTTGCGTTGGCATTTGAGGTGTACTTTGAGGATTATTTTCCACCCCACCCCACCCCATGGAAAACACAGGTGTGCTTGTGCATGCGTGCCACTTCTACAGCGTCTTTTACCTTTACAACAACAAAGAAAGAAAACCTTTCTGTAAAATGGAAACCGAACAGGAGCAATATTCTGTCAAATCTTAAACAAGTGATCCCATGGGCGATAAAATTGAGCTAATCCAATTTTTGCTCTATCTTATTATTGTTAATGCGTAATCTGTATAAAAATGTGCCACTGAGTGTGTGTGTGTGTGTGTGGTGTGTTGTGTTGTGTTGTGTTGTGTTGTGTTGTGTTGTGTTTGTTGTGTTGTGTTGTGTGTGTGTGTGTGTGTGTGTGTGTGTGTGTGTGTGTGTGTGTGTGTGTGTGTGTGTGTTCGTTCTTCGATTTAAGTCTTTTCACTATATGTGATATTAGACGGTGTGTGTGTGTGTGTGTGTGTGTGTGTGTGTGTGTGTGTGTGTGTGTGTGTGTGTGTGTGTGTGTAGGAAACATCTATGGACTAAAAGACTTTAGACACAGAAGTAAAGGAAGAAGAAGAACATAAAACAACAACAACAAGAAGAGCAATCCAAAGAAGACCAATAAAACTGCAATGAAAAAAGAACCAACAACAAAAGCAAGCACACCACCGACACCAAAAACAAGAGTAAATATTGAAAGTGATGAACACATCCCGTTTATACTTTTTTTTCCTCTCGTCATAACAGTACAGTTAAAACCGCTGCTATTCCGTTCATGAATTAGCCCAAAGCACACGCTTTGGAGACATTCATCTCACTCGAACACAAGGCCTTGTTTTCAGTTGACTGAGAACCAAACCAGCTGTGCATGGGAACATCGTCACGCACATGGAGCAAGAATTAAAGTATTGTGTTCTCCCTCCTTCACTGTCGTGACGATGTCCGAGCCTGAGAATAGCATCAGCTTGTAGATTAGGCTCTGACATTTCTGAAATACCAACCCCGCACGGTCGGTATTGATTGTCCCTATACCCGCCTGCCTTGTCAACTCGCGCCCACGGTTTTCGTGTGATAGGAAAGGTAAGGTGAAAAAAAATGTACACGCACAAACCAGACTTCATTGAACTTTCTCTAGTTTGGCATGAATAGACAGGAAGCCTGTAAACGCAATCAGCGCGGTATGAAGAGGCATAACATAAACATTACAACACTTGCATGACATGAGTGAGGAAAAGTTTTAAAAAAATGTCACGTGTTATCAGTGACATCCTCTGCACAAGTGACGAACGATTAAAAGATTTTTTTTAAAGTATGATCGTTGATATTACCAGAAAGTTAATTCCAAATATGTCGTTCCAGCTTTGTTAGTATACCAGGATCTGTGGAAAATACCCGTTTGGTACTTATTGGTTTTACCATTCTACCAATACCTATGCAGACTACTTACGTAGAAGCACAGATTTGTTCTGTGCTAATGTAGACATGACGAGTCAGTTTGAGCTAGTGTTTTGTACTGCATGTTGTGGTGTGTGTGTATGTGCTTTTGTGTGTGTGTGTGTGTGTGTGTGTGTGTGTGTGTGTGTGTGTGTGTGTGTGGTGTGTGTGTGTGTGTGGTGGTGTGTGTGTGTGTGTGTGTGTGTGTGTGTGTGTGTCCCGCCCAAATACAATGTCAGTTTTTGCTGTTCACATGACAAGGAAATTTGCGTCAGTGATTTTAAGTAGGGCTGCTTTTTAACCAGGTAAGGATGAAGTAAGGAAATAAAATCTTTCCTGTGACCTCTTTCTGCTGCCCTCGTCAAGTCGGTTGACTCTCTCTTTTTCTATCTCTGCCCCCTCTCTCTTTGTGTGTTTTTGTTGTTGTTGTTTTCATATACACAAACACACCGCACGCTTACAGCACACACGCGCGTGCGCGCACACACACACACACACATACCACACACACACTCACACACACACACACACACACACACACACACACACACAACACACTCTCTCTCTCTCTCTCTTTTGATTTTACTATTGTTAGCTCTGTTGCTTATCCTCTCGTTCCACATACCTCTTAATTATAAGTCTTGTTGCTCGCTCTCTCATGCTTGCTTGCTTGCTTCCTTGCTGTGTTACACACGCGCATGCAGCCTGCCTTTGTGATGTCAACGCGATATCACGTTCGCACGCATTCTCGCACACACACACACACACACACACACACACACACACACACACACACACACACACACACACACACACACAGCGCACACTTATTGACATGACTCTCCATCACTACTATACCCTTGCACACTTACAGCCCTTCTCCCTCTCCACCAACCTTGGCAACCGAGATTGAGATTGAGATAGAGGCTCTCACTTTTCAAGCTAGATTCGAACACCTGTGGCACCTCGTCTATTAAGTTGTCATAGCACCAATTACGTCGTCTTCATCCTTCCACCTCCCGCCTAATCCTTCCCCATTTCTGTTCCCTACCACCTCATTGCCCAACGCTTAGTCCAGAATTCTCATCCCTCCCGACCGTTCTTACCACCCAAAACGTATACGGACCAAACAGATCGATGTTGTTATTTTAAGTGGAAGCGTGAATTGGCCATGCCCAGCTCAGGCGCTATTTACGGGTTGGGTTTTTCTCTTTGACACATTCATACATCCACGCGCTCATACATGTATGCATCCATACGAAAAACGCGCATGCGGGCGTACACACACACACACACACACACACCAGACGCGCGCGCTCGCCCACACACACACACACACACACACATACACACACACACACAACACACACACACACACACACACACACCACACACACACACACAACACACACTGGCCACTTTTAGCAATGAAAAGGCCGTCGACCGTTCTCCAGTGTTAAGAGGTCACAGAGAGAGCGAGGGGCGGGGGGGGGGGGGGGGGGGGGGGGGGGGGGGGGGGGGGGGGGGGGGGAGGGAGGTTGAAATGAAACTGTATTTGCCAGCGGAAAAGGTTTTAGCACGTACCTGCCATTGCTAACGTATTTTCATTAAAACAAGAAAAGAGGATGACGCGAAAGAATTAAAAACTGAATAAATTAAACCAGCAAAACAGAAAGAAAGAAATGTATTTAATCGTGAATACATAAAACTGAGCACATGTTGTCGATTGCTTGCGTGCATGTTTGCACGTGCACGCGGACGCGCGTGTGTTGTGTGTGTTGTGTGTGTGTGTGTGTGTGTTTGCTTGCCTGCCTGTTTGGCCGCGTGCCTGCCCTCCTGCTACAAGATTTACCTCGCAGACAGGAAAAGAGTGACGTCTGATATAAATATTTCATATTGACTTTGATATTACACTGGAAGGACTGTTTGATATTGCACTGCAAGGACTGTTGGACCCTCTTTACTCCATCCGTGACGGCTTTGGCTATAGGCTTTGTGCACAGCAGAATAAAGGTGGTTAAAAACTGTTATTTATTGTATTGTGTTGTATTGCATTTGTATTGTATTGTGGACGTGAGGAAAGATTTTGTTTCGATCAGTTAAAATTACATGCTTATCAGAAAGTTTTCACTGATCAGAAAGTTTTCACTTCAGGACTCGGTTACAGCTGCAGAACAGGGGTCGTTTGCTGATGCTAGTCCAATTAATAGTATTACGGTATGCAGCAAGTACAGGTCTGCAATTGTTTTCCTTCAGCGAATGTTCGTGCTCTCAAGCAGATTAGAACTCTTGAGTAATTCTGTTTTTCGTTGTTGTGCGTGCCGTTTTTAAAATTGTTCTATGCAGATATTTTGGGAAGTGAAAGAAGGTATTGGCCACAGTGGTGAACGTGCACACGCGCGGTCTCTCTCTCTCTCTCTCTCTCTCTCTCTCTCTGTGTGTGTGTGTAAAGTGTAGTGTAGTGTAGTGCAGTGTAGTGTAGTGTAGTGTAGAGTAGTATTATGTCATCATCCTGTCATCATCTGTATGGTGTTGTGGACTGATGGGACACAGCAGCAGACAAGATCCTCAGTCTGCACTGCGTCTCTAATGTTAGACCTGATGAGGTTGGTCCATTGCTTGATAGATAAATAATCAGTATCATATCGAAAAACGTGAATGCTGTTAAAAGACAAGAACAAAAAGTGCTAACAGTTTAACTCTGAAATAGAAAGCTGCGACTTGGTAAGTTTAAATCAAATCGATCCATTTCCTCCAAATACCACGAATCTTGATTCTCATGCACAAACAGGCAAAATGTCGCTGGAAAAAAGAAAACATACATGGTTGTAGTCCCAACAACAGTTTTATGTTTATCTCAAGTTCTGCATCACCACAGAGGCGCTGATCCCACGTTGCTTATTGCAGCTCCACAACAGATCGCCAACCCCAAGTTCATTCAAGAAAACGAGAGATGTCAAAACGTTATAAGGCTACCCTTAGGAAGAGACCCTGTAATGCTAGTAGGTCACCGGTGGAGTTCAACAGTGCCTGTTCTGATGCAGCTCACTAAGGATATTGCCTGCTAAGCCCCTACTAAAAAGAGTCATAGTGCTTTCATCTTGTTTTGTGTTGCAGAGAGTATACTTCACCAACACTCACGTTTTTATTTATGTATTTTTCTTTCTTTCTTTCTTTCTTTATTCATTTATTTTGCTGACCCAGATACGAAAGCACAGAAACATTTATGTAATCAGCATTTAACGGTACATTGTCTTGTTGCCAGATTTAGCCTAAACCACCTTCTATGTATACGAATATGGGATATCAGATACAGTACAGTAAGTCATGTCTGTGGTTGGCTTATGGAAACATGAAAACACCCAGTTTGCACGCCAACCGGATGTGGAATGTGCAGCGACATACCGCCTACGCAGTGCGAACAGAACAGGGTGCATACGCGCATCTGAGAAAAAATGGGAATATTGAAAAGCAAAAGACACAAACATACAAAAAAACAATTTGACATAATGCGGAGGGAGAGACTAACACTGTGTCCATGACGAGTGCATGATATGAGTACCCAAGTGTCATAATATGACAAGGATTTCTTGGTGGTTTATGGGTGTCCCACCCGGTGGAATTAACTCCAGGTTAAAAACAACAACAACAGCAACAACAACAAACAAAACGGAAAAACCTTCGTGGGTTATATAGCTGGAATCTTTGTTTTGCTTTATTGTGTTTTTACTTTGGTTTGTTTGTTATTTTTGTCGTGTGTGTGTGTGTGTGTGTGTGTGTGTGTGTGTGTGTGTGTGTGTGTGTGTGTGTGTGTGTGTGTGGTTGTAGGAAGATTTGATTTTCATTTTTCGTTACACCTGGTATTTGCTACTGCTCAAGTTTGTTGATCACACACACACACACACACATTTTGTCACACACACACACACACACACACACACACACACACACACACACACACACACACACACACACACACCACACACACTGACAAAAATAACAAACAAACCAAAGTAAAAACAATAAAGCAAAACAAAGATTCCAGCTATATAACCCACGAAGGTTTTTCCGTTTTGTTTGTTGTTGTTGTTGTTGCTGTTGTTGTTTTTGTGTGTGTGTATATATATATATAGGGGAAGCATATATATATATATATATATATATATATATATATATATATATATATATATATATATATATTATGCTTCCCCTATCGCTGCTCGTTCATGACACTTTTGGAAAAGCAAACCAAAAGAATTGCCTTTGACCGTGTTATGTACTTTAGAAACTCTATATCGTGTGTTGTCCTTCATACATTATTCGTTCGCGTTTAAAGCCCACTGCACTGGGTTGCTGATTTGATTGTCCTACATTTCAGTGTTAAGTGCTTTGGAGATTAACTGCGTAAGCTGAGTGAGTGTATTAGTCAGTGTTGATACACCTGTCGTCACTTGCCAGCTACTTGACAAATTGCATTTCTATCTCTCTGCCTTTTTTGCTTTTTGTCTTTCTTTCCCTCTTTCTCATATTTTTCGTCCCTCTGTCTCTTCCTTTGTCTGTCTCAAAAGACAGAAAAATGCTGTTTACTCTTTGATTTTCTCATGTATCATGTCTTGAATCATTGGTTCATCCATGTATTTCTTCTGTATTTGTATTCTAGGTAGATGTGTAAATTAGCAACGGCAAGTTTGAAAATTTTTTTTAACTAGATGGTGTCATTGCCACTTCTCTCTCTCTCTCTCTCTCTCTCTGTGACAAACCACCACCACCCACTACATATACACAAAGTATTCACTTCTAAACACAAAACATTCACACCTACACACAGGCAGATAAACAACGTACACACACACGCGCATCCGCGCGCCCTTGACATTTTATATTTTCGTCTGTCTTTGTATTTCCCTCCTGCACTAAGCACTAACAGGAAAGTCATTTCAGCAGCTTTATTGAAAATTTAACATTTGTTTTATGGTGGTGGGTGGGATTGGGGAGTGGAACGGGTGGGAGGAGAGCCTAAAAGAAAAATTCATCTGAAATAGGAATCTTGCTCACTCGCTCTCACTTTTTGTGATTGCGCGTCTCAGCAACGATTTTTTGTTTTGCTCGTTTCTCATTGTGTGTCAGCAACAATTTTCTGCTTGTTATAGTTGGGATCGAAGGGTTGGGGGTGGGGGGTGGGATGAAGGAGATATTGGCTACAACGATGGCCGAATCTCTCTTGGGTAACCGTGTGATCTATCTTCGTCTTTGAGAATTTTGCCAGCTTTTTTTTTTTATAATTTGTTTTACAGGTTTTAACCAGTTGTGAGTGAAATGTTTTCTCCCAATCACGGTGCTTGTCGATCGCGACTTTAAATGCCGAGATCTGGCGCTCGTTGGTGCTTCATTTTTATGTTTGGAGTAGGCGCTATTCGCGCGAAAAATTATGTGAATTTAAAAAGCGCGGGAAAACGGGGCATGGTTGATGTGTCTTGACCATTCTGCTTTATTGGAGAAAAAAAAAAAAGGGGGGGGGGAAGGAGGAGTAGGAGGGAAAATATGAAGAAAAACACGCCGTTCGTTTATCAGTTACCCAATCGCGTCCTAGGAAATGAA
Source organism: Monoplex corrugatus (assembly GCA_030674185.1). Taxonomy (NCBI): domain Eukaryota; kingdom Metazoa; phylum Mollusca; class Gastropoda; order Littorinimorpha; family Ranellidae; genus Monoplex; species Monoplex corrugatus. Next base: position 54,013,617 of record CM060306.1, on the reverse strand, counting down.
GATTGATCCTTTATCATTCGGCAACCCCCTACCCATCAATCGAGAACACCACACACACACACTCACACACACAGGCACGCGCGCGCGCGCGCACACACACACACGCACGCACGCACTCACTCACGCACGCACATATGTACACGCTATATACCCACACGCAAAAACTGTGCGGGCCTGATGCCAGGTCAACGGTTTTGTCCTGTCCTCGAGAATAGGCAAGGCCAAGGTCGCTGGTCTGAACAGAGAAGAGAGAATAATGGAGGGAATGTTCCATACCCCGAAAGTAACACTACCATACTGCGTATTCCCCCACCTCTCTCTCTCTCTCACACACACACAACACACACAACACAACACACACAACACACACACAGCCGATCTATTTCACACAGAAATTTTACGCAGTTTATCAGTAGCGTCGGTGTGTAGTGTGAGTGTGTAAGAGAAGGTCTGTCCACTCCCGATAGAAATCCTGTGCGTGAGCTGGCAACAGTTTGAGATTGGCTCACCTGGCGGGAAGTTGAAATACAGTACTTTTATCGCAAGGACTTCTACCCAAAGACGTTATATGATCTTTTACTTCTACCGGATCTCAGGCATCACCCATACACTTCGTCGGTCGTCTGTATTGGTCCGCAGTAAATCCTGTTGTTACCACGTGTCGCTGAAGTTCGTACAGCTAATGTCTTATTGTGCGACTTTTTCCTTGGTACTGTCTATTGTGTGGCTTGTGTTGTAGAAGTCAACGCTGTTTATTTCGTAGACGTACATGTGTATTGCATTGATTGGGGTTTTCACTTGAGGGGGAGGAAAAAAAAAGAAAAGGAGCCGGTCTGAAGATTCGCCGTAAAGTCCGTTCTTTTCACGTTCCGGTAAAAGTTTGAAAATCTGTGTGCGTGTGTGTGTTTTGGAGTATGATCATCCGGTTGATGTCCCTTGCTGGACAGTTCGTATGTATTGCAGGCCTATCGTCCTATGTGCCTCCCTACTGCAGGAGTTTGGAAGTACGGAAAAAACAGGCCAGTTTATTGTAAAACTTATGTCTGTAATTTGCTCTCAAGCTTGATTCCCAGTTTCGGCAAAGTTTGTATTAAGTGGTCTTTGTAACCAGAGTATGATTATCTAATTGATGCTGTGTTTTATTTGGTTGTGTTGTACCCTACTTTAACGCCAATTCGTTTGATACACGTGTTTCAGAATGAATGCCATGGACGTGTTAATCGAGTAAGACGTCAGACCGCCCAGTCGGAGGGTCTGGGGTTTGATAGACGTCAGACCGCCCAGTCGGAGGGTCTGGGGTTTGATAGACGTCAGACCGCCCAGTCGGAGGGTCTGGGTTTGATCTTGCCTGAGTACCTCCCGGTGGTAACACATAGAGATTTTTCCCTATCTCCTTAGTCAACACTTGTGCTGATCTGTTATTGTCTAAACCCGCATTGTGAGTATACGGACACAGGTTATCACGTAATTATGCACGTTGAAGATACTTAAATCAGTCAGTATGCGATTGCTTACGGAAATACGAAAACGTCCAGCATGCACGCCCACCGAAGACGGGAGTCTGTAAACTGTGCAGCCGCATCTCACCTGCACAACTCCATGCGGCAGGGCCACATGATGATGATATTTGTGGGCAAAACAGCGTGCAAATATACCCCTAGAAACAAAATCGAAAAAAAAAAAAAAGGGGGGGGGGGAAGGAGGAAAGCAGAACTTTAGAAGTGCGAGGGGAAAACCCAGTCAGTCCGTGAAGATCTAGCCTTAAGCCTGTTGTTTCCGCCTTTGTGAACAACTAACGTCTTTTACAAAGTGTGGTTCTTAAGTCCGATTGATATAATCGCTTGTGGTGGCTGTGTTGTCAGCTGCTCAACACCTTTCGTTCTTTTGATACGTGCATGCCAAGTGTTTACCGTATTGTATTGAATACGCATCAATGTGTGTGTTGTTTAGGTTGGGAGGGGGTGGGGTGACCGGCCGGCGAGTTTGACCACGTTTTATTTATATCACTTCCTGGGATAAGTAGAACATACGTGTACGCGCGTGGCGTCGTGCTGTTTGGTCACAGCAAAGGCAATATTCTCTTTGGTCACAGTGCATGGATGACTGCACTAGTGGCGCTTGTAGGGCTTATATATGGGGATGAGGAGGGTGGGGGAGATGCTAGGGGCAACGAGAGATAGAGATGGTTGGAAGTTCATGGTCGCCAACGCCATGCGGCAGGGCACCTGATGATGATAATGATGATATATATATATATATATATATATATATATATATATATATATATATATGTATGTATGTGTGTGTGTGTGTCTTTGTGTGTGTGTCTATGTGTGTGTGTGTCTGTGTGTGTGTGTGTCTGTGTGTGTTCCGGCTGTTGTCAGCTTGGGTGTAATTAGTGAGTATGAATATTACAAGTACTACAAAATCAGAACGGTACGTTTTTTTTGTGCGCAGCGTTTCACATGGGTCATTTCATTATTTGATTGGTGTGCTCTGTTAAAAGTGCTGCCTGTTGATATTACGAATCTATAGACTAAGAGCTTTTATACCAGTGGAAGGACATACAGGAAGCAGAATCAAAGTGCACAACAAATACGGGCGCGCGTGCGTGTGTGTATGTGGGGGGGGGGGGGGGGAAGGTGAGAGAAAGGGGGAGGGAGGGAAGGAGGGACAGAGTGTGTGTGTGTAGTGTGTGTGTGCGTGCGCGCTCACTTGCTTGAGAGAGAAGGAGGAAGAGAGAGAGAGAGAAAGAGAGAGAGAGTTTTGTGTGTGTGTGTGTGGGGTAACACTACACTCGTGTTTGATTTATCGACCTGCTGGCTAGCTGGCATGAACAGATCTTTTTTACGTGTCTTCCTCTCTGTAGTGGTGCCAGCTAGCGATGTCTTAAAAAAAAAGTGGCAGTCGTTCCGTCTCTGGCGGGAAATCGAACCAAACTCTCTCTCTCTCTCTCTCCTCTCTCTCTCTCTCTCTCTCTCTCTCTCTCACAGTCACACACACACACACACACACACCACACGCACACGCACACGCACACACACTGTCACACATATATACAAACTCTCCGACTCACTCACTCTCTCTCACACACATACGCGCGAGCGCGCACACACATACTTGTACACACACACACACACACACACACACACACACACACACACACACACACACACACACACACACACACACGCTGAGAGACAGAGAGAGAGAGAGAGACAGACTGGAACAACGACTGAAGGACATGTTGAAAACGAAATGCGAATCGGGCTATTGAAAATCTATTCTGGTCAGCATATCAAAATCATTCCATAATATGGCTTTCAGGATTTTGGAAGGTCTTATGTTCGCTAGAACTTGTTGTATGAGAAAACGTTTGTTACTTCTTGCACATTAGATGTTATTTCTTGCAGCAGAATAGAATGAATATCAACACAGCTAGCCTTTGAATAATTGAATAGTCTGTTTGGAACCAGTCGATTCCGCGATGCTAATCTGATGAGTTTTTCAGGCATTTAATGTTCTTGAGGATACGAGATGAAACGAACGTTATTTTCAATTGAAATTGCAGTGCTCTTTTGGGGTATGCATAAGTTGGCCAGTGTATGTATGTATGTATATTTGTGTTCGTTTTGTTCTCTCTTTTGACGTCTAGTCACACAGATGCTTTTAGACACTATATGTATGTATGTATGTATGTATATGTATGTATGTATGTATGTATGTATGTACATATTATGTGTGTGTATGTTTGTATGTTTGTGTATGTACGTATGTACATACGTATGTATGTGTTTGTGTGTGTGTATGTATGTAATGTATATATGTATGTACGTCCTCCCGTGGGGATGCCGGGGTTCTTTCAATATAAATAGTATCCCCACCTTCTGGAAATTCTGTGCTAGAAATTTCCTCTTTTCGGTCACTCTCTTTGTTTCTGCCTTGTTCCTTTGCTTTCTGTCATTTCTACCTAGCATTTTCTGCCTTATTGGTCCGTTCACCTATATGTGTTCGATAAAGTCTTACATACTTTTTCTTAGGATTGATAAGTGGATACATGTATAAAGTGCATTTTTGTTTCAGAGTTATGATATATTCGGACGCAATTTAGGTAATTTATGTTAGGTAATTGATACCTGTATTTATGTTTTGGTGTCCTTAAGTATGCTTATATTTGTATTTAGGTGTTGTTTTTTTTAATCCTCTGTGCGATAAATTAGACGGAGTGGTCGACGCCAGGGGCATGTCCCTAGATTATGTGTGCAAATGCATTGATACGTGTGATTAATTTTCTTTTCTTTTCTTTCTTTTCTTTTTTTTTTTCTTTTTCTTTTTTTTTCCTGTTTAAGTTTTGAATGGTTTGAAGCGGTTATAGCCCTATATGTGGCTCTTCGCAGTCGGCTGGACTTTAAACAACAATGACAACAATGTATGTATGTATGTATGTATGTATGTATGTATGTATGTATGTATGTATGTATGTATGTATGTATGCATGCATGTGTGTGTGTATGTAATGTATGTATGTATGTATGTATGTATGTTTGTATGTATGTATGTATGCATGTGTGTGTGTATGTAATGTATGTATGTATGTATGTATGTATGTATGTAATACCTCTGTACAGACGTAAGAATGTGGAGCACCAGCAAATTGATATGTCATAAAGACTGCTGCGTGATGTTGAGAGATATGAAATGCTGAAATGTTGAAAAATGTTGAGCACTGGCAGTATGAAACAAATCTATACAAACGCTGAGTCCTTACTAGTTAAGTCTATTGGTATAGCCTTCGTTATTCTTAGTGACCTTTGCGCGACACACATAGCGTTACCTGCGCTCCGAGCTATAGATGCTTTTTCGATTTCAGAAGAGGGGGGTCGGCATGCCGGTACAAGTAAGCTGGTTAGCTGGTTATTCTGTACAGGCGATGACGCAAAGCATATATGATCGATTTGATGATTGTTGTGACGTACTGCTGCCAGTCACTTACTGTGGGACGAGTTCCACGTGCTGTGTGTTTATAGTTCAACGGGAGAAAGCATTCCAGTCTGTGCCGTTACTGCCGGCAGTGGATTTCAGACTTTTAATGTTGGGAGATGGTGCTCGTCTTGATTCAGAACGCTCACTGTATTGTGATTGATTAATCTAAGCATAATGCTGTAAAACGGTAATCATTTTTTATTCAGGTAGGTCACTGTGATCAACCTTAAAAGAGTATTTATTTAATACAAGGGTTCCGTTTTGATTCTGTCACTTGGTTCTCAAGACGGTACCAGCGCATATGGGTTATTAATTATTTGTAGGCTTAAGGCCTATGCTATGATCAATTTGGATCTGCTCCATCACATGGCCTTTTGAAAAATGAACAAGCGCCGTGGTGTATTCTGTGTGACAAGCCGTTGAGCATCAGATACCTTCTTCATTGCTGGTACTTGTACGATGTAAGACATAAGCACTACACAGCGGACTCCTTAAAGAACCTCTTCCGAGACGTCCCTCCGGATGCAATTTTTTTTTAAACAAAAGATTTCACCTGATATGATTTAACGTCTGAGTATGGTTTTCTTTGATTGCATTTTAGACTTGCAAGGTTAACGGTGAACATAGTTTTCTTTTTAAACTGTTGTCTTTTATCTTAATCGGGTTGTTTTTAGCGTGGTGTTAGCCATGATATGGCTCTAGTAGTCGGCTGGGCTATAAGCATTATTCTGAGCGTGGGGACACTTTTTGTTGTTGTTTTTTTTGAGAAATTGTAATTGAAACTGAAAGAAATGTTGAAAAGGGCTATGTTCCAAAATTCCAGATTTATTTTTTTTAAACATTGATGTGATTTTAACGTAGTGATTGTTACTTTCAGTCTTTGACTGTTGTTGATAACGTGGTGACAACCCCGATATGGCCCCAAGTGGTTGGCGGTGTTTTAAACGACATGAATTTATACTGAAATGTCAAAAGAGGATTTTTACGAGTTGTCCGTTTCTATTCGAATTTAGATTGAAATCTCAAAATAGGATTTTTATTACGAGTTGTCCGTTTCGATTCATTCTGTCGTTGTGATTAATTTGAAAGCAGTGTTGCCAGTGGCAAGGTGTTCTTGCAGCTGTATATTAGGAAGGGTACCATGACGTGCTGTGTAATGCCAATAGACAGATGTGCCGGTTAATACAGTTCCGCTGTTGTGACATCGTCGACTCAAAATAACTCAACTTGAGAAGCGCTGATTGCCGTTGTGTGTGTGTGTGTGTGTGTGTGTGTGTGTGTGTGTGTGTGTGTGTGTGTGTGTGTGTGTGTGTGTGTGTGTGTGAGAGAGAGAGAGAGAAAATAATTTCATGACTAAGTAAACTGTGCTTGTGCAACTGAGATATGATAAGCCTTCTTC
>CM060306.1:53902235-53997235 GCA_030674185.1 Monoplex corrugatus | reverse complement strand
GGACTGAAGAAGAGTGGATGCTGTAGAACCCCGGCAGAAAAGGGAAGAACAGTAATTCAGGGGGGTGACCACCGTATGACATAAACCTACCACAATGAGTCGTCTGGATGATCAGCGTGTTGACGCGTCCATGCCCGTGAAGGACCATGGCTCTTTTGTCTACCACGCTCCCAGCGATGCTGATATTCAGGGTAAGTTAGTTGTTCAGCTGGGTAATCGGTTGACTGATTTGTTGTTGGTAATGATGTTGAGGGTATTGGAGAGTGTTTGGGGAGGGTGAATGTAGAAGGAAGGGGGGGGGTGTATGTGTGTATGAGAGACAAAGAGACAGAGAGAATGACTGGCAAATAGTCCACGCTGTGTCTGTGTGTGATAATCACTTTTATTGTCTTAGAAACAATAGGATTTGTAGACATGGTTCTGATGACAGAAAAAATGTGTGTGTATGTGTGTGTGTATGCGTGTGTGCTTGTGTTGGCAGAGAATTGTCTATGTTTTTGGAAAGGTCTTTATCAGCTGTGGGTTATAGGTTCAGTCCTAATTTTTTACCATTCAAACCTTTTCCAGTTTTATTTGTTTTAAACATGTAACACAGACAAATGCAAAACAAAATGACAAAGAGTAATTGCAATTACATCATAAGAACAAATTTCAGTTTATGTAAAATATCTATGTTTGAAATACAATATATATTAAATTGAGCATGCATGGGCAGATAATTTTAAGAAGTTGGAACTCATTACATAACATTACAGTAGTATAGTATAGTATAGTATAGTATAGTATAGTATAGTATAGTATAGTATAGTATAGTATAGTATAGTATAGTATAGTATAATGTATAGTATAGTAGGTAGAAAGAAACTCTAGGGAGAGCTAGATAACAGAAGGTCTTCAGAGAAGTAACCCCCTTTAGACAAGTGTTTCGGCCCTGAACTCCTTACACTCTCAGGGGCCCGGGCCACATCCAGGTCATGACTCCTGGATGCCCTTCTGCTGTTGTCTACTTTTTTTTTTTTCCCACGCCGGGGAGCGAACCTGGGCGATTCTGCGCTTCAGAACTGCGGTACGCGGTTTTACCAATGTGCTAGCGGGGCACACATCATCTGTAGGGAATTTAATCCTTATGAAGTTCATTTTTGGTTCCTCCTTGCCCAGATCCAGCTTGAGCTCCTTTCTGCTGCCTCTGCCATCGCTTTAAGGGCTCTAGTCCTCTTCTTCCCAGAAATGGCGAGTTGTTTCATGAGATCATAAGCGGAGGTGCCCACAAACCCTCTTGCCCCGAACTCTATGGCGAAGATTTTGACCCGCAGACCTGCTTTCTTCAGGGTGCTGGCAAGACCGGCGTATTTTTCGGTCTTGTAGATATGTGCTTCTTCCATTCTGCTTTCGTATGGCACAATGAGTTCTATCAGAATCACTTGTTTCGAGGAGTCAGAGTGGAGAGCGATGTCTGGTCTCATGCCTGTCTTGCTGATGACATCTGGGTAATTTCTCCACTCTGGGAGGTCTGCTGTACACTCCCAGTCGACTGCTCCATCCAGAAGACCCTTTGGCAATGTGCTGGTTGTCATAGCAATTTCGGGCCAGACCTGTTTCCCTCCTGCTTTGTAGAACGTTGTCATAGCAATTGGTGCGTTTGGGGTCATGGTTTTTTCGCTAACCACGTCTGTGATCACTTTCAGAACTTGGTTGTGCCTCCATGTATACCTTCCTTGGGCTAGCGCTACTTTGCAAGAGCTTAGGACATGTTCCACTGTTTGTTTCTTCTGACAGAGCGGACATGCTGGGTCATCTGATTTCCCCCATTTCACTAAGTTTGCATTCGAGGGGAGCAGGTCATATACAGATCTGAGGAGGAAGCTTATCCTTAGAGGAGCCATGTGCCACATATCATTCCAGCTGAGACTTCTTTGGAGTGCACTGTCCCGTGTTGTCCATTGCCCCTGTTGACCTTGCTGGACTGCCTTCTGCACTCTTTTGACATCTTCTTCTTTCTTCAACTCCTGTATGATCATGTCTCTTTTTTCCTTCCCTTTGGCTTTGGACCACCACTGCATTTTTGTTGCTCCCAGTCCCTGTCTGTTGGTTTGCGTGTGTCCAATTATTTCTTTGATGCTGAGGTTTCTCTTGGCATTGTTTACAGCCTCTTGGACTTTCCATTTTTTGCCAGTTCTCAGCTTTGGCTGAACTGATCTCACGATATTGTCTTTCGATTCCTCCAGCATGCTCAACAGTCTTGCTTTTCCAACTTTGTATTCCTCCACTATGGACTTGAGAGGTAGCTTCAGCATTGCTTGACGACAGTAGAATGCAACATCAGTGAGACCAGGTGGGACACTGAGCCATTTTCTTGTGTATTTGTTGATTTTGGCTTCCATTGCTTCCACTGTGCTGGTGCAAATGTCATAGATTAGCAGTGGCCACAGCAGCTTTGGTATCAGCATGAACTGTAGACACCAGACTTTGTATTTGCCTGGCAGTCCGCATTTATCTGTTTTCTTCAGGCCTTCTTCTGCTGTTTGCTTGGTTTCACATCCCCTTTGTGTGTCTTTCAGGGAGTCATCATACCATCTTCCGAGACTTTTTACTGGCTCTTCTGTGACAGTGGGGATGGCTTGGTTGGCTACCATGAATTTGACTGAATCTGCCACTTTTCCTTTTCGCAGTGAGAGACTTCGGGATTTCTTTGGTTTGAACCTCATTCTTGAAGAGGCCACCAGCTCATCCAGCTGCTTTAAGATTAGGTGTGTCTCTTCCTCATCCGTGGACAAGACTGTTGTGTCATCCATGAAAGCTTTCAGAGGAGGCATCTGGTATCCATTTCCCTGATTCACTGGACCTGAACTCTTCATTGCAGCTTTCAAGATGACTTCCATTGCCAACACGAACAGTATGGGAGAAATTGCACAGCCCATTGCAATGCCCACCTCTAGGTCTATCCAGTCCGTGGTGTATTCTTTGGTAGAGAACTGCATTGAGAACCCTTGGAAATACTTCCTCAGCATTGTTCGGATGTTTTCTGGGATGTGATACATTTCAAGAGCCAGCTGGATCGTATCGTGTGGAACTGATCCATATGCATTCGCCAGATCAAGCCAAACTACGTCAGTGTCTCTCTTCTCTGTTCTTGCTTTTTGGATGGCATTCCAAATCAACATGGCATGTTCCAAGCATCCAGGCATTCCTGGTATGCCTCCCTTTTGGACTGACATATCCAGATACTTGTTTTCAGTCAGGTATTTTGTCAATCTTGCTGCCATAACAGAGAAGAAGATTTTCCCCTCGACGTTCAGAAGTGATATTGGCCTGAACTGGTTGATGCTGCTGGAGTTCTGCTCCTTCGGAATGTACACTCCCTCAGCTCTGATCCATTGGTCGCTGATCTTCTGGTTCCTCCATGCTGATCGAATCATCTTGTGGAGCCACTCGAGCACTTTTGGGCATTTCTTGTAGAGCAGGTATGGTATTCCGTTTGGTCCAGGTGCTGACTTGGCTCTGGCTTTCTTTACTACGTTCTTCACTTCATCCAGTGTTGGTGGTTTGTTATTGAATTTTCCTTCTGGCGCTGCAGGCCAAACCAGATTCTGGATTTCAAGTGGTGCCTCGCGCTGAGAATCGGAATATGTTTCCCTGAGATGCTGCTCTAGGGTTTCCTTGCCCACTGTGAGAGTCCCTGATTTGGGTTGTTCAAACAGCTTTCTTGCAAAGTCAAAGGGATCTTTGAAGAAACGATCTTGAGTCTTCTTCTTTTTGCTCTTTCTTCGCCTTGCTGATTCCACTTTGCTGAGAGCATTGTGTTTGGCTTTCAGATCTTTCCAGAGTTCCAGGAGCCCTTGCTTCTCGAATTCTGAGGCAGTTTTCATTCGCTTTTTAAGCTTCCTTTTCTCCCTCCGGATGCTCTCCATCTGTTGCTGTCTTCTGGATTTCTTGGGAGGCGTTTTTGTCTTTGGCTGTTTCACTCCACAAGTGTCCCTGCAGATAGAGTATATGATGTCTCCGTATGTGTCAAGTTTGTGTTCCAGCGTACTGTTCCCTATTAGCGCATTCAGCTTAAGGACAAGTTCCTCATCTAATTTCTCCCATTCTTCTTTTGCACCGGCAGGCGGCAAATAGAGTTTTTCACGTTTGGCATTAAGAGCTTGTGCAAAATCCGCACCAGAACCATCAGCGTGGATGTCCTTGGCACTATGGTTTAATTCCTGGCCTTGGTCATCCAACGTCTCACCTGCTATTGCAGTGCGCTGCTGCTGGTTCATATGAGTCTTCAAACATCCCATTTTTGTCCTGTGGATCTTCATGCCGCGTTTGGTGGTGAATCTCCTTCCACACGCACACATATAGTATGATATAGTATAGTATAGTATAGTATAGTATAGTATAGTATAGTATAGTATAGTATAGTACAGTAGTATACTATATGTATACTATAATGTATGTAATTTGGATAAATAGTACCAAGTTTCAGTTGTTTTTAATGGTAAATATGGCAATGTTTAAAGGTGTGTAGAGGTGTGCAAATTCCCTGTCAGTTTTGCATTGTTTTCTTCTTTTGTGATATTTTATACAAGATATCTGTTAAAATAGGTTATATTTAGCAGAGTCTTTCATATTTGCATCAATAAATGTACATGTTTCCAAGAAGGATTATCAAATGAAATAACAAATCTGTGCACATGTTTTCATCAACACCAAATGATACCATGTTTTCAGTCCATCAAACATTTGCATTCTGATTTTAAGAAATTGTATGTCTTCTCCAGTATGACATTTATTCCAATAGTTCTATTTGCAGTACATATCTATAACCATTTCACAGTTTATTTTCTTGTGTTTTAGTAGGAATTTTCGTAAAATTTTCCTCAGAACATCTGTTTCCTCAGTGCATATCTGTAGCCATTTCAGTTTAATTTCTCGTTTTTCATGAATTTTCATTAATATATTTTTCCTTGGAACATCTGTTTCATCTGTTGCCATTTCAGTTTAATTTCTTGTGTTTTATGAATTTTCATGAATATGTTTTTCTGTGGGACATCTGTTTCCTCTGTACTTATCTATGACTATTTCAATTTAATTTCTTGTGTTCTGTGAATTTTCATTAATAAATGTTTCATTGGAACATTTGTTTCCAGTTTGTCTGACCACTTAGAACAAAATTTTGAAAGTGTATCATATTTTGTTTATATTTCATAGTTTAACCATGCTCCTATTGGTACAGAGTAAATTGCTTTCAATATTTTAGGAATATCGTGTGTTCCTTCATTTGATATGTTCAGCTCTGTCTTCTGTTCTGATGCTCCATTTGGCCCCAAAAGTAATCACAGCAAACAAATTTGTATGTGTATCATAACCTGTATGCTGTCAGATTTGCAGTTATGATTATGAGAGAGAGAGAGAGAGGGGGGGGGGGGGTTAATCATGAATGCTTAATATTTTAATTCACAGATTACTGCCACTGAATTTGATTGATTGATTGATTTGAATTTTTTTTCTCTGTGTGTGAATGACCACTGTGTCATTTCTCATCAAGAGATGATAAAAGTTTACTTGATTTGATCAGGGAAAGATTCGAAAGATACTGTCATAATTCGAAATGAAAACCACGAGTAGGCCATCTGTTTTCATTTTTTGTGTCAGTCATTCGGTATTTTGATTTCTCTGTTCTGCTCATGGCAGTCCCCAGTTGCCTTCTCTGTGCACTTTACTTTTAACGGTCAATACTTATGATTATGATTGAAGCTAAAGTTAAAAGCAAGTATCAAGAAATATCTGATCATGTAACTTGATTTATTCATCTTGGTATTATTTATTCAGTTAGCAATTGTATTTGTATTATTACATTAGTGCATTTGTGTGTGCATATGTGCAAGGTGTGTTATATGGAATCCTGTGTGTATGTATGAGTGTTTATGGGTGTGTGTGTGTGTGTGTGTGTGTGTGTGCGTGTGTGTGTGTGTGTGTGTGTGTGTGCAAGCACAAACATGCCATAAAGCATATGCTGCAAATATGAATACATCTGTATGGGTATATATATGTGAGCAGTCAGGCACGTACATACCATCAGGACTGTATGGACCATAAACTGCAGTGTAAATTGATTCTTTTCCTTGCATTTTTAACTGATTCCTACTGCTCCCTGATTGGGAATAGCCAGCCATGGTTGATTGAAAGTTGATACTGATGCTGTCCTCACAAATCATTTTAACCTTTAGGTGTTCAAGTAATTAGCTGAAGATAGGTTTGTTCCCTCTGAGATAGTTTCCGGTTGACATTTAGCAAAATTGGATTATAAAATGAATATATTGGAAAATTGCTGCAGGGCATAATGCATTATGCATTAAAGCGGTGTGTGTGTGTGGTCCTAATTTACGTAATATGAATGGCATTCAGAACTCATTCTGTCGGTATGTTCGTTTGTACCCGTCTTACTTCTTCTTAGTATTTTCTCTTAGTCACACACTCATATTCGCTCTTACACACTCACACACACACACACCCCACACACACACACACACACACACACACCACACACACACACACACACACACACACACACACACATACACACACACACACACACACACACACACATATACACACACACATGCACACACATACTCTCTCTCTCTCTCTCTCTCTTCACTTTCTCACACTCACGCTCACTCAGTCACACTCACATACTTGCATGCGCTCTCTCTCTCTCTCTCCCTCTCTCTCTCTCTCTCTCTCTCTCTCCCCCCCCCCCTCTCTCTCTCTCTCTCATGCTCATGCTATCTGTTTTGCCATAGAACTGTTCCAAAACCCATAGTTATAATTAGAACAGGTTAGAGCAGGAGAGGACAGAAGCAAGAAAAGGTTGATACATGTATTGAATGTAAGGCAATTCACGTGTTATTATGCTAGGCATGTGCAGGAAAGTACTTAACCTGCCAAACTCAACTTTTTCTGAATGTAAACAAGATAGATGATGTTGTCAGTCTCCATTTTACAAAAGGGTTCATCTTTTTTATCTTTGCATTCAAGTTTTATGTGTGTAAGAGGAGGGGGAGGGAGGAGAGGACAAGGGAAAAGAGAAGCATGGTGTGCGCATGCATTTGTTTGAAATGCTGACATGTTTTATAGTTATAGAATTTAATGGCGATCTTATAGTGTGAGATGTACATTTCTTTTGCATTCTATGTTTGTGTGGAAAATGCTTAATATTAAAGACAGGGGATCCTGTTTGCTATTGTGTCTGGCCAGTCCTGCAATGACCACACAGATTACTAGTCCAGAAGATGATGATGATGATGATACTGCTGATGGTGATGGTGATGATTGATGATGATGATGATGATGATTGATGATAAACATTGATAGAAGAGCGTGGTTTGTTCCAGATCACAGAAAACAAGACACAGTGTACATTGGGCTCCACTTGCCCAGACAACGACCGCATCGGCATCGACAGCGTCACCACAAGCACAGGAAATCAAAAGATGACAATCGTGGACCTAGAGAAGAGCCACCTATGGGTAGGTGTTTCTTATTGCACATTTTCGTTTTCTTTTCTTTCTTTTGTTTTTCATGTACTCATTCAAAAATGTTCAACCTTTGAATAGTTTGATGCATATTCATGTACATGCTCATACAGAGATACACACACACATGCGTACATAGACACACACGGAGAAATATATGTACATAGACACAAAGAGAGAGGCAGAGTTTACTTAGTTTGTGAAATGTTCACTTGACTAAGTTTGTTTGTTATGTGGCTAGATAAACCCTTTGACTCCCGCACACCATCCACCAGCATCCTGTATTTTCATCCTTACTAACAAAGCTAAAACTTAACCCTTTGATTCCCTCACCCTATCCACCTGCCTCCTGCAGGAAGCTGGTGGATAGGGTGAGGGAGTCAAAAGGTTAAGTTTTTGCAGTTAGTAGATAGAGTGTGGAAGTCAAATGGTTAATGTAAGTTGATTGGTTTTGTTGATTAGTTAGTAATTTGATTAGTTATCTTGTGAGCTAGGTTGGTTGCTAGTTTTCTGATATTTTCATTTTATTTCATTTCATATGTAGTATGCTCAAAATAATTATGAATATAGACATGTTTTAATGATTGTTTACAGGCAGTGCAGTCTGGTGGATGATCTGATGTGTAAAATTTGAAACAAACAAAAAACAAACAAACAAACAAAATGAAACAATTAAACAAATGCAAACAACATGATAGATCAGTTTCTGTTTATCTTTTGGTGATAATTTAAATTAAAGCAGCTATAGCAGTTGATTTGAAATTTTTGTTTTCAAATGTATTGTCATTTTTCACCATCCAGGGCTGATTTATGTCTAGAGGTAGAAGTGTTTCTGCTATGAGTTATATTTACCATTTAAAGTGTGTTTAATGGTTTTGTATGCGTACAGATTTGTAGCAATACTCATATACTGAAATAGAAATCTAGGGGAAAGGGTTATTTATTTTTAAAACAACTATTTACTTAAAAGTGGAATGTTGTGCTGTGCTTGTGCTATGTTTGGAAAAATAAACTGTGTTGAAAAAAAGTGGATATACATTTCATGTGAAAAAGACAACAACGAAACTTTAGTGTGATTTGAAAGAATCATTTGCTGTGTGTTTTTATGGATGTGTGTATTTTTGTTATTACAACTGAATTTTTGTTTGTTTGTTTGTTTTTGTTTTTTTGTTTTTCTGTTGTTGTTTGTTTTTTGTTTTTGTTTTTTTGTTTTTCTGTTGTTTGTTTAGTATGGATTACTCATTGAACGTAAGGTGAACATGATATATCCAAAGAAATAGATCGTCATGGAGAGTCGATTTCCAGAACCAGAGTTTAGTCAAGGAAAGAAGTGTGTTTAGAAATTTGAAAGTGTATTATTTTTGTACAATTTGGAAAGTTGATACAAATGAAGATATTCTTTCATTGTATGGTATGAACATTTCATATTTTAATATGCTTTTAGTAATTGTTGTTCATATATTCTTTGAAATGTGAAAATCAGTTGATGAGATTTGGAAAGGAAAGTGGTAAGCCCCAGAAATTTGTACATGTTTGTAACGTATAGTTTGTATAAAACATACTTTCTATTGAGTTAAGTTTTTCACTGCTATGAAGGCTTTGGACAAGCTGTAGTATATTTCCTAATGACAATTATTCTTCGGTAAATTATGATTTACTATGTTTGAAAAGCATTTAAAATAATAAGGAGAAAAGCAGACAAAAAAAATATGGGAGGGAGTGTGTGTAATGAGATAAAAGAAAGAGAGACCACACAGAGGTTATATCAGGGCATCAATCTTCAAGATATGGAATTGCAGGTGAGATGTCCAGGAAGTATACATCAAGAGAGATCTTTGTTAACATGGGTATATGAAGTAGACAAAGCCAAAATAAAATAAAATGAAATGGAACAAAGTAAAATACATGGACATATGCAGAGTAGGTATTTATCACCCACTATGGGGTTTTGACTAATGCATTGGTGGTATTGTTGACTGTGAAGGGTCTGAGTCTGGGGACCATGGTGCTAGCTCCACAGGTAGGACAGACCTCTATGTTCCAGGCCTGTGCCTGTGGTTGAATGATTGTGCTCTGCAGCAGTTGCCTGTTTGCAGTGCAGTGTAGTTTGCTGCAGGTGTTTGCATTTTATTTTCATGTGACTTTCTCTTCATGCATTCTCAGCTTGCAGACTGTTGACTAGTCATTTTTTTAAGAACAAATACCGCTGCAAATTAATCAACAGCTGTTATGAAGAGGAGTGAAATGCATCATAAGACTGTTGATCAGAATGAATGAAATTCTTTGTTAACAGCTTGCTTTTGTGTCACAAGCTGTTAACTCTATTGTGACTGCACTTGCCACAGCTGAGCTCTCCTGCTGGCATAGGGCTGCCACAGTGAAATCGCTGAGAACTGTCGCCTTTGAGCCATTTTTCCATCGATTTTAGACAAAGAAACCGGAAAACGTAGCTGAAGCATTCAACGGAAGTTCCCTCCACAAGGGAAGCAACTGCCAACTACTAAATCATTAGCATAACAAAAGTAGAGGAAGCTATATACCCTAGACTGTCTGTTACTATGATCGAAGTAGCCCGTCCTCAGTGAGAGCTCAGCTGTTACTTCAATCGAAGTAGCCTGTCGTCAGAGTTAAGGCGATGAAAAGCAATATTTGCTTCAGCCATTACTTGTTGACAAGTCAGTTAAAAACAAGTAACTGTGTTCATAATGTTCCTATTCAGAATCCTATTTTTAGTCTTTAGAATCAACTGAAAATTTACCTCCTAAAAGTGTCTTCAGGTGGTTTTTAATAACAGAAATAACAGATTTATCTGCTATTTTAGCTCTTTACAACAGACAAACCACAGTGTTGTGTCAGAAAACGTCATAGTCGTGACCACAGTGACATGTAAAGCAGATTGGTACATCATCAGAAAGGAAAAACAGACATCAGAAAGTTATCAAGGTTAATATAATAATAGCTTGGGTATATATTAGAGTATTGCTAGACAGTCTTCTAAAACTGGTCTTTAATGTAATATTGACCAGCATATAGTGAGAAATGTATTTTGCTTTGATAGCTTGATAAAGTTATTGATCTGTACAGTTTCTTATTCTTGTTTGGTCTGCAGGAGCCTTTTACCTATTCACTGATGCAGACAATCCAGATCTTTTCTTTCACTTGTCTTTACTTTTACTGCTGAGTGCCTTGTATGAAGGACTGAGTAGAGAAAGAAACAGAAATGTCATGCCTAAGATGTTTCAGTTTTGTTCCTGGCATAGTAAGATTAAACTTGTTGAAGAAAACTGACAGATTTCTTCTCAACAGTTGTAAGCTGTCCATTTTAGGGGAAAATTTCAGTGTAAGGAAAAAGACATACATCTTTTACAGAACAAATCACATGTGATTATGTCTTAGTCCAGGCTTCTTGATGTATGTGAATATGGTTTATCATCACCCCAGAAAGGGGTTAATGTGGAAAGTGATGATAGTTGTGCTGTAAGTGTTAGTAAAGGTATTGTTGACACAAAGTCTTGTCCAGAATTTGAACCAAATGTATAATATATC
The DNA here is from genome assembly GCA_030674185.1 of Monoplex corrugatus. Classification (NCBI taxonomy): domain Eukaryota; kingdom Metazoa; phylum Mollusca; class Gastropoda; order Littorinimorpha; family Ranellidae; genus Monoplex; species Monoplex corrugatus. The sequence continues at coordinate 53,986,169 of CM060306.1, read as the reverse complement.
TTTGTGTGACTTTGAATTTATATGTTTTGACTGAAGTCCCTGTTTGAATAGTTCAGCTGTGTTTGCAATATTAGTTCAAGCGTTTTGGCATTTCCATTGAAGTCAGCCTCTGATTAGTTGTGAATTTGAATGCCATGGATTATGGAATGCGTTTTATTGCTTGAGATCCTTTGAACTGAGTTAGTGGTGTTAGTAGAAGTGTCTGTTCAATTTTTTCAGGCTTGAGCCAATTTTTTAGAATGTAGTAGTTTTGAATGTTGTATATATATTCTCGAATTTGTTGAATTCAGAGTTTGAGTGCATTGATTCAGGTATAAGTTTTATTGTTTGAGATCCTTCAGCATAGTGGAACTGAATATACGTAGTTCTGGAATAAGTTTCATTGATTGACATCCTGTATAGAACTTCACCATTATATACTTCTCTCTTTTTGACAGGAAGTATTTTAATGTATTTTTATGCCTGTAGAGAAAATTCTTCTTTAAATTTCTCTTTTGTTCTTTTTCTTTTTGTTGCAAAATTGAACGAGTTTGCCTTAAAGCCTTTTCATCAAAGGAGGAAGTGAGAACATTCAAACCAATCCTATCTATTTGGACTCCTCCGAGTTGTCATATTGACTTACACCCAAGGCTGAGAGTGCATTTTCCATTTTCTTTTGATGTTGCTGTCCAGTCTGCCTGGCATTGTTGTGCCTGTTTACTGTATTATTGTGGCTGCATTTTCTTTGCAGGCTGAATTTTTCTGGTGCATTTGATTGTAGTTGTTGATGATATATGGTGGTGGAAATGGGGGAGAGAGAGTGAGGAAGAAAGGTTTATGAAAGAGAAAGAGAGAGAGAGAGATGTATACATGATTTGTTAGTTACATGTCAATATAAGCTACATGCTTGTAAACCCTTTACAAGCAGTGATGCAAATGGTAGTTCATGTTATTCTTTTTTTCTTCTTTTTTTTTTATCAGAAGAGGAGCAGTGTACTAGTGGCAAAGAGAATATTGTTGGTAGTGTGGATGTCATTCAAAACAGTGAGTCTGAAAGAGAGAGAGAATTGACCGATATAGCTATGTTGTGAATGTACATTTCAGTGAAAACTGTTGTACTGCTTTATTGCTATTAATTATTTACTTGTACCTGTCGTTGTCAGCCAACATGATTTTTATTGATCAGTATTTGTTGAGAGCCCAGGTATATTTTGAGTTCAACCCAGGTATATTTGAGTTCATAGGTTCTCTTTGTTACCGATGGTACTGACTTGCATAAATCTGAATTTGATTTGAAGTTGAGAGTAAACAGTACTTAGCAGTTATGAGCTAATCAATGCAGATTGAGTATGTAGGGGACATTTCAGTTTACCAGCACTTCTGTGGTCTTGCTAAGCTGAGGCGTGGGGGGGGGGGGGGGGGGGGGTTGGCGGGTGGGCACAGAAGAAAGACATACAAAAAAGGCATTTTCTCTGTGCATGCCCTGACACTTCTGTCCCTTTCTCTCAGAAAATTCATCCCACTGTTTGTTTATTATGTCAGATTGGTCTTAATCTTGCTACTGATAGATTTAAGGACATTGCTTGCTTCAAAATTCTTGAGCAACATGCTTTGAAGAAAATAGAATGCTTTGTCATAGCAGATTTCTGACAAATAATCTGTGAAAAAGATACAGCTTAGGAAGAAGAAAAAGCTTAAACGAAAGAAAGATTGGATTCTTTGCAGTAGTAACAGATGACAGTGCATGCACACACGCACGTGCACACACGCACGCACGTGCACACGCGCACACACACACACATACGCACACACGCGCACGCACGCACACACTCACACACACAAACACACAACACACACACACACACACACACACACACACACACACACACACACACACACACACACACACACACACACACACACACACACACACACACACACACACACACACATGAAAAGCCTGCTCTGCAAGAATAATAAACATTTCTCTTTTCTCATATCGTGCATAAATTTCGAGCAAGTGAACCCCCCAAAGTGCAAAAACAAGTTAACATCACATACAAACACTTAATACCTTAAAAACAGCTGAAAGGCTTGATCTGTTAAAAACAAGTGAAACCCCATCCTTTTTGTTTGTTGTTTTGTGTTTTAGAGTAATCGTCTTTGGGACGTATCATACTGTTTTAGTGGTACGCTTATGTTTATGTTAAATGTACAAGGGCTTTGTCCGTTTTACTCTGCATGTTTTTCTGTCAGCTTTTCCTTCTATTATGACTTGGTAAACAAGTATTTTAAGAATAATTATGATGAATACCACTTGCTTGTGCGGAGGGATTACATCTACTTGATAAACAAGTGTACAGACAAACAGATTGAATGAAAGACAGACTGACTGATGTGTTCATGTTTGCATGTCTGTGTGTGTGTGTGTATGTACACATATTTATGTACAGGTGCACACACGCACATACATACACCCACGTTTGAGGCTGAGCTAAATTGGCATAAGTCATGTTTGTCAACTAAATGTTTTTGTTTTATTTTCTTCTTTCACTTTTCAGTGTTCCTGAGCTTTCACTATTTTTCTAAAGGTGTGATAATTGTAATTATATGCAACCCTGTTTTGAGATGAGCCAGAATGGGGGAAAAAAAAATTTTCTTCTCATAAAAAGTCCACCTAACCCAAAAAAGCACCTGTTTGAAAGGTCAGTGATCAAGACGGATCGACATGCTTTGTGCCATTTCCTGAAGGATTGACTTCTTATGTCTTGCTTTAAAAAGTTTAAACAAAAAACTCACTTTTGAACATTTGCAAACAGCTGTGGCCAACATTTCTGGCTTCAGGTGATTGTTATTGCCAATAGAACTGTTTTGATGTTAGTAAAATACAAGGATAAAATTGTTATTATTAGCAAAATAAAAGGATAGAACCGACTTAATGGTTAGTGAACCCAAAGGATAAAATTGACTGCTATGGTCACAGTAATTGTCATTTGTGCATTTAAACATATTCTATGACTTCTTCCTCCCCCTCTCTGCCTCATGCTGAATCTCTCTGTCTCTCTCTTTGTCTGTCAGTCTCTCTTTGTCTGTGTATCTGTCTCTGTCTCTCTGTCTCTGTCTCTGTCTCACTCTCTCATGTAATTAACATATTCAGATTAATTCTTACTTTTGAATAACTTTATAAGTTTTATGAGAAAGACACTATATTTTTTTAACCATAATTAATTAAGAACTAATTGTATTTAGGTTAGGGTTGAGACATATCATAAAGCTGTGGTCTCATTCCAATGCGCATTTTGTGTACTGTTGCCATTTTCTTGAATAATTGAGGCATTCTTTCATCTCCTTTCCTTAGCCCCCTCCTCTCCTTAATTTTGCTTTAGAACAATGAAGATATTTCATATAGAACATTTAGAAGAATAAAACTAGTGGCCTTCGATCAACTGAAATGAGTAACAGATGGTTTATTGTGGGTTGTCATAAAACTAGAAATGTTTCTGTTTCTACAATTTAAAACAATTTGCCATATTAGCTAACAAAATATTCGATGCTTTTCATTCGTGTGTGTCTTAAATATTTATTTCTATCTGCCACAAGGTGTTGTTGGTTTTTAGCTATTATTAATCTGTTACCACTTTGTTTCCATTGCTGCAGTTTCAAACAACAAAGTGGGAAATACACAAGGTGCTTGCATGTACATTTTTATCTACCTTTTCAACAGTTAACCAATGTTTAGTCATGCTGCCACACGGTCAATTGTTCAGTGACTTTTCCGTCTTTTCAGCTTTTTGTGTGCTTATGTGATACATCTTATTTCTTTTGATCGTACATTCCCTTTGTTGTTGTTTTTTTCAGTATGATTAATGTAGCAGTTATTCACTTAACAATATACAGCTTGCATATGAATGTAATTCACTGATGAATTACTGCATCCTTGCCATCCTTCTTTTCATTGCATTATTTTGTTGTTTACTGTCTACAACATGTGTGTGATGTATGTGTGTTATGTGTGACCTGTGAAGGATCATTTTGCTTTGGCATGTGACTCCGGATCCCCCCCACCCCTTTTTTTTTTTTTTGTGTGTGATTGATAGACAGCAGAACCAGACTTATCAAGTAGAAAAATTGGTGAGAGTTTGCTTCTGTTTCAGAGGTGAGAGCTTGCTTCTGTTTCAGTTGTGATGCGCTGTGTTGATTCTTGATTCAGAATTGATTCTTTTTCATTCAGATTCATGTCAGTTTTTGCATATTTTGATTTAGACAAGTGTACAGAGAATGAAATGAGAGAATATTATGTGTTGGGACAGTCACAAAACATTGAATTTGATAACGCACATGGAAATTATAACAGCAGAGTAGAATCATTCAGCAATTTGCTCCTAAAAGAATATGTGATTCTACCACTGAAATTGTTTAACAGTCATGCAGACTGACAGAATTGATTCTTTTTCATTCAGACTGACACATGCATTCTGATTCGATGAAAATCATGCCAAGAATGTTCAAAACTGTAGTCATATTCAAAAATAGGTGTATGCATTCCTTGTGTTGATAGTGTATGTTCTGTATAAACAGTTGGACGTTACTTTTCCAACTGTTACTGTGTACTCTGTGTCTGTTTTGAATACCTCATAGTTTTATGTCTTTGTTACATATCTGTGTATGTATCTGTCTGTCCATTTATCTGTCTGTCGGTCTGTGCGTCTGCCTGTCTGTCTGTCTGCCCCCCCTCTCTCTCTCTCCCTCTCTCTCTCCTCTCTCCCCTCCCCTTCTCTCTCTCCCCTCCCCCTCCCTCCCTCCCTCCCTCCCTCTGTCTTTTTTTTTCTCTACTTACTTATTTCATTATTTATTTAATGGCTCTCTCTGATTTTTTTAAGCAACATTTTGTTTATGCTTTTGTCATTTTTCATTTTCTGAATGCTTTGATAAAAGAAAGAAAACAAGAAAAACAAGAAAGGTCTATGGGTGTTCATATATATTCTACACAGCCCCCCCCCCCCCCCTTTTTTTTTTTAATAACTTGAATTATGTGTTTTACAACTGTCACTCTTATTGTGTTGACTTACTTTGTTTTGCACCTTTTTGTGTTTGTCTGCGCTTTTTGTGTTTGTCCACGCTTGTCTATGCGGTTTATTTTTGTTTAAGTTTTAGGTGAAATTGTCATGAGTAATTTTTGGTGAATCCTTTATGACCTACACATGTCTATGCTGTTTATCTGGTTTTCATGTTTACTCTGCATGTAGTTGCCTGTGTTGTTTGTTTTGATTTTACTCTTTGTGTGTGTGTGTGTGTGTGTGTGTGTGTGTGTGTGTGGTGTGTGTGTGTGTTATGAAAAAAACTTGTATGTAACTGTCAGTGGTTTTTATTTTTGTTTCTGTTCGTTAATTGTCTATGCCTTGCCAGCCATGCTCATTTGAAAGAGTATGTGCCTGTTTGTTGTCAAGGTTAATTGTTTTCTTTCGTGTTACATTTTCTGTTATTCTAGTGTATGAAACATTAACATGAAGCATGCATGCACGCAAACATACACATAATTATACAGACCCACAGAGATACACAGACACAAAGACACAAGCACATTCTTGTCTGCATTAATTCGTTTAACTATAATGCTAGCTTATTTTGACATCACATACCAGATCGTTCATGTGTTCATTGATCCTTTTTATATGAATGACCATTTTAACATTGAAGTACCCGAGTACTTCCTTAACCATAAGAGTAGACTGTCTTCACTGACCCTAGACACACATCCATCCAACTCGTCCGCATAAAACTCCATACCTTTCATCCTGCTTATTTTTGTTTACTTGTGAATGATGTTAACTGCTTGTTTGTCTGTGTCTTTTTCACATAGTCTCTCTCTCTCTCTCTGAAAAGAAATTAGGAATTGATTTTGTTTGAACCAAAGTGGCACACCACACACATTGTGTGTCTACCAGCTTGCCAGTCTGTCTCACTGTTTCTCTCTATCTGCCTCTGTCTTTCTGTCTCTGCCTCTCTCTCTGTCTCTCTCTCTCTCTCTCTCTGTCTCTCTCTCTCTCTCACTCTCTCTCTCTCTCTCACTCTCTCTCTCTGTCTCTCTCTCCATCTCCCTCCTCTCCCCTACTCCTATCACTCTGTCTCTCCCCCCCTCTCGTTCTCCCCCTCTGCCCATCCCTTCCCTGTCTGTCTGGCTGTCTGCCTCTCTCTCTCTTTCTCTCAGAGTATGACTTCAAAGAGATGGAATCTGGAACTGAAAAAGTGGGCACAGTTAGTTTTGTTGTTGTTGTTCATTATTACTACGTTGTGTGGTATTAATATTTAACACAGATATCTTGACAGTTTATCAGTACGGACATGTTTTGAAAAAAATGTTTGTGATCTCTGATTAAGATTAACAAGATCACAATTAGTGTCAGTGGATATGTTTTATTTTCTTGATTTCTTGACTGGAAGTGTTTCACTTTTTTAGGTACAGTTGTTGAAAAAGCAGGCATGAAGAAGTGGAAATCTGAGTATAGCCTGATCATTGTTTTTATTGTTCCATAATTCATTATGATCTTGTCCACTTAACTGCCCTTATTTTTGTCTGCTCTCTTCCAGGATTGTCTATGAAGGGTAGGTTGTTAGAAAATATCAAACAATTATCTCTTTCTTATTTTCACAGTATCTGATTTTTGTTTGGTGGGATGTATGTCAGGGTGTCTCAAGTGGTATGAATCATTCTCTGATATTAACTGGTCTGTTGTACAGTACATATGTATAGTTTGGTCTTGAGCACTTTCTCTCTGTTGTTCTTTTTTCTTTTCTTTTTTTTTTTTTTTTTTTTTTCTTTTTTTGTCCAATCTCTGTTAGAGTTTGGGTGATTTCTTCATAGATTGTCTCTGGTTTGGTCTTAATTTCTTTCAATTTAATCTATCCTTTGGTTTCACATTCTGTGAAATCTGTGGTTTCACATTCTGCATAAGTTTAAAAAAAATCTTAGCTCAGTCGGTAGAGCATGGGACTCGTAATCCGAGGGTTGTAGGTTCGAGCCCCACGTCAGGAAAACATAATGCAGACTGGCTGGCGTTTTGGATAAAGCTGTGGACTCGAGAACTGATGTCCTGAGTTTAGTCCCAGATGGCCACATAAAATCTTACCAGCTTGCTGCCCACTTAATGCTTTTGGCAGTGTCAGTGTAGTGTTTTGTAGATCCTGCTATCCCCCTCACTTCCCATTTTTAAGACCTTGCCAGTGTGTAGGGTTTTGTGCAGGCCCAAGAAGTCTGCCAATGATTGCTGGCAGATTTGAGTGGAGCCCATGTGGAAATACTCGGGTGGGGATAAATCACACCTGGACAAACTCCAAACCAGTGTTGCAACTCTATTTCACTCCTTTGTTCTGTATTTTCTGTGCTAGAAGTTAGAAACATTTTCGGTGTTTATGAAGTGAGCAGTTTTTAGTATTCAGCTGTTGTTGAATGATTTTATTAGAAAAAACAAAAAAACTTGCATGAACTTCAACTGTTCGCACATGAAAGTTCTGTTCTGGTGTGTGTTCACTTTAAATGTAGGGATAGATAGTGATTCATAGACAGGTGTGACAAATGTGTAGAGAATCTTTATATATATTTCCCTTTTACATATTAATGTTCTCTTCTTACATATTAACAATAAACATTGTGGACTACATGCATGTTTGTGCATAACATTTTTTAAATACTTTAACTCATTGTGAAGCTTGCTTTGAAAGAGAGGGAGGGGGAGAATGAGTTAAAACAGTGCAGATAAACAAAAAAGCAAAATATGTATCATTTCTTTTACATGTTTGAATTTCAGGACTTTATTAGTTAAGGCTTACCATTTGTCAGCTCCTATGTATTATGTCACATTCTGGTTACAGTATCAATCAGTAGTTGGCTTGAATTACTATGGTACAGCACTCAACATTAAGTTGTATTATGTAGCCTTGTGGCACAGCAAACAACACTGGAGTGTATTTTATATCTTTGCGGCACAGCAAACAACAATGAATTGTATTATATAGCACGGGTGGCACAGCAAACTATTGAACTGTATTGTATAGCCTTGTGGCACAGAAATAACATTAGATTGGTAGAAACAAACTCTAGGGAGAGCTAGACAACAGAAGGTCTTCAGAGAAGTAACCCCCTTTAGACAAGTGTTTCGGCCCTGAACTCCTTACACTCTCAGGGGGCCGGGCCACATCCAGGTCATGACTCCTGGATGCCCTTCTGCTGTTGTCTATTTTTTTTTTTTCCCACGCCGGGGAGCGAACCTGGGCGATTCTGCGCTTCAGAACTGCGGTACGCGGTTTTACCAATGTGCTAACGGGGCACACATTATCTGTAGGGAATTTAATCCTTATGAAGTTCATTTTTGGTTCCTCCTTGCCCAGATCCAGCTTGAACTCCTTTCTGCTGCCTCTGCCATCGCTTTAAGGGCTCTAGTCCTCTTCTTCCCAGAAATGGCGAGTTGTTTCATGAGATCATAAGCGGAGGTGCCCACAAACCCTCTTGCCCCGACCTCTATGGCGAAGATTTTGACCCGCAGACCTGCTTTCTTCAGGGTGCTGGCAAGACCGGCGTATTTTTCGGTCTTGTAGATATGTGCTTCTTCCATTCTGCTTTCGTATGGCACAGTGAGTTCTATCAGAATCACTTGTTTCGAGGAGTCAGAGTGGAGAGCGATGTCTGGTCTCATGCCTGTCTTGCTGATGACATCTGGGTAATTTCTCCACTCTGGGAGGTCTGCTGTACACTCCCAGTCGACTGCTCCATCCAGAAGACCCTTTGGCAATGTGCTGGTTGTCATAGCAATTTCGGGCCAGACCTGTTCCCTCCTGCTTTGTAGAACGTTGTCATAGCAATTGGTGCGTTTGGGGTCATGTTTTTTTCGCTAACCACGTTTGTGATCACTTTCAGAACTTGGTTGTGCCTCCATGTATACCTTCCTTGGGCTAGCGCTACTTTGCAAGAGCTTAGGACATGTTCCACTGTTTGTTTCTTCTGACAGAGCGGACATGCTGGGTCATCTGATTTCCCCCATTTCACTAAGTTTGCATTCGAGGGGAGCAGGTCATATACAGATCTGAGGAGGAAGCTTATCCTTAGAGGAGCCATGTGCCAATATCGTTCCAGCTGAGACTTCTTTGGAGTGCACTGTCCCATGTTGTCCATTGCCCCTGTTGACCTTGCTGGACTGCCTTCTGCACTCTTTTGACATCTTCTTCTTTCTTCAACTCCTGTATGATCATGTCTCTTTTTTCCTTCCCTTGTATTATATAGCCCTGTGGAACATCAAACAACATTGAACCGTAGTATATAGCCTTGTGTCACAACAAACAACACTAAACTGTATTATATAGCCCTGTGGCACAGCAAACAACGTTGAACTGTGATTTTGTAGTCATGTGGCGAAGCAAACTGCACTGAACAGTATCATATAACCTTGTTGCACAGCAAACAACGCTGAACTGTACCATATAGCCCTGTGGCACAGCAAACAACGTTGAACTGTGATTTTGTAGTCATGTGGCGAAGCAAACTGCACTGAACAGTATCATATAACCTTGTTGCACAGCAAACAACGCTGAACTGTACCATATAGCCCTGTGGCACAGCAAACAACGTTGAACTGTGATTTTGTAGTCATGTGGCGAAGCAAACTGCACTGAACAGTATCATATAACCTTGTTGCACAGCAAACAACGCTGAACTGTACCATATAGCCCTGTGGCACAGCAAACTACATTGAACAGTATTATATAACCCTGTGGCACAGAAAGCTACATTGAACTGTAGTGTATAGCCCTGTGGCACAGCAAAGAATGTTGAACTGTATTATATAGCCCTGTGTCACTGCAGACAATGTTGAACAGTATTGTATAGCCCCGTAGCATATCAAACAATGTTGCAGTGTATTATATAGCCCTGTGGCACAGCAAACAATGTTGAACTGCATTCTGTGGCTGTGTGGCACAGCAAACATGATTCAAAGGTATTGTATAGCCCTGTGGCACAGAAAACTATATTGAACTGTAGTGTATAGCCCTGTGGCTTAGCAAACAATGTTGAACAGTATTATATAGCCCTGTGGCATAGCAAACAATGTTGCAATGTATTATATAGCCCTATGGCAGCAAAGAATGCTGAACAGTATTATATAGCCCTGTGGCACAGCAAAGAATGCTGAACAGTATTATATAGTCCTGTGGCACAGCAAACAATGTTGAACAGTATTATATAGCCCTGTAGCACAGCAAACAATGTTGAACAGTATTATATAGCCCTGTGGCACAGCAAACAATGTTGAACAATATTATAAGTCCTGTGGCATAGCAAACAATGTTGAACAGTATTATATAGCCCTGTGGCACAGCAAACAATGTTGAACAGTATTATATAGCCCTGTGGCATAGCAAACAACGTTGAACAGTATTATATAGCCCTGTGGCACAGCAAACAATGTTGAACAGTATTATATAGCCCTGTGGCACAGCAAACAATGTTGAACAGTATTATATAGCCCAGTGGCATAGCAAACAATGTTGAACAGTATTATATTGCCCTGTGGCATATCAAACAATATTGAACAGTATTATATAGCCCTGTCGCATAGCAAACAATGTTGAACAGTATTATATTGCCCTGTGGCACAGCAAAGAATGCTGAACAGTATTATGTAGCCCTGTATCACTGCAAACAACATTGAACAGTATTGTATAGCTTGTGACATAGCAAAGAATGTTGAACAGTATTATATAGCCCTTGGCACAGCAAATACGGAACTGTATTATATAGCCCTGTAGCATATCAAACAGTGTTGCAGAGTATTATGTAGCTGTGTGGCACTGCAAACAACAGTGAACTGTATCATATAGCTGTGTGGCACAGCAAACAACAGTGAACTGTATCATATAGCTGTGTGGCACAGCAAACAACAGTGAACTGTATCATATAGCTATGTGGCACAGCAAACAACAGTGAACTGTATCATATAGCTGTGTGGCACAGCAAACAACAGTGAACTGTATCATATAGCTGTGTGGCACAGCAAACAACAGTGAACTGTGTCATATAGCTATGTTGCACAGCAAACAACAGTGAACTGTATCATATAGCTGTGTGGCACAGCAAACAACAGTGAACTGTATCATATAGCTGTGTGGCACAGCAAACAACAGTGAACTGTGTCATATAGCTATGTTGCACAGCAAACAACAGTGAACTGTATCATATAGCTGTGTGGCACAGCAAACAACAGTGAACTGTATCATATAGCTATGTGGCACAGCAAACAACAGTGAACTGTATCATATAGCTGTGTAGCACAGCAAACAACAGTGAACTGTATCATATAGCTATGTGGCACAGCAAACAACAGTGAACTGTATCATATAGCTATGTGGCACAGCAAACAACAGTGAACTGTATCATATAGCTGTGTGGCACAGCAAACAACAGTGAACTGTATCATATAGCTGTGTGGCACAGCAAACAACAGTGAACTGTATCATATAGCTGTGTGGCACAGCAAACAACAGTGAACTATATCATATAGCTATGTGGCACAGCAAACAACAGTGAACTGTATCATATAGCTATGTGGCTCAGCGAACAACAGTGAACTGTATCATATAGCTGTGTGGCACAGCAAACAACAGTGAACTGTATCATATAGCTGTGTGGCACAGCAAACAACAGTAAACTGTATCATATAGCTGTGTGGCACAGCAGACAACTGTGAACTGTACCATATAGCTGTGTGGCACAGCAAACAACAGTGAACTGTACCATATAGCTGTGTGGCACAGCAAACAACAGTGAACTGTATCATATAGCTGTGTGGCACAGCAAACAACAGTGAACTGTACCATATAGCTATGTGGCACAGCAAACAACAGTGAACTGTATCATATAGCTATGTGGCACAGCAAACAACAGTAAACTGTATCATATAGCTGTGTGGCACAGCAAACAACAGTGAATTGTATCATATAGCTGTGTGGCACAGCAGACAACAGTAAACTGTATCATATAGCTATGTGGCACAGCAAACAACAGTGAACTGTACCATATAGCTGTGTGGCACAGCAAACAACAGTGAACTGTATCATATAGCTATGTGGCACAGCAAACAACAGTAAACTGTATCATATAGCTGTGTGGCACAGCAAACAACAGTAAACTGTATCATATAGCTGTGTGGCACAGCAAACAACAGTGAACTGTACCATATAGCTGTGTGGCACAGCAAACAACAGTGAACTGTACAATATAGCTGTGTGGCACAGCAAACAAATGTGAACTGTACCATATAGCTGTGTGGCACAGCAAACAACAGTGAACTGTATCATATAGCTGTGTGGCACAGCAAACAACAGTGAACTGTACCATATAGCTGTGTGGCACAGCAAACAACAGTGAACTGTATCATATAGCTATGTGGCACAGCAAACAACAGTGAACTGTATCATATAGCTGTGTGGCACAGCAAACAACAGTGAACTGTATCATATAGCTGTGTGGCACAGCAAACAACAGTGAACTGTATCATATAGCTGTGTGGCACATCAAACAACAGTGAACTGTATCATATAGCTATGTGGCACAGCAAACAAATGTGAACTGTATCATATAGCTATGTGGCACAGCAAACAACAGTAAACTGTATGATATAGCTATATAGCACAGCAAACAGCAGTGAACTTTGTCACACTTTGCTGTGTAGTTTAGCAAAGAACTGAAAACTATTACCTTAAGCCTCATATGGTGATCAATAGCTTACAGTTTTAGGCTGTTTATCTCAGATCATGGCAGGCTGACCTAAAAAAAATTCGTTACCCCTGCTAGAGAGCCTGCCTCAAGTTCAGAAAAAGCCTTTACCAGTCATTATGAAAGTCTTTTGAAAGTTGAGAAATTGGAGTTACAGGAAGATCTTGGAAGAAATAGTCTTTTTTTCTGCTCTCTGATTAGCCACAACCTTGATCTGTTGAAAGAAATGTAGCAAGTTATGAGCATCATTGATAGCAAACTGTTGTGATTTTTGTGAAGTTTAACTGAGGTATGAGGAAGTTTAGAAGGTTGGGGTGGGGTCAGAGTGGGGGGTTGACGTGTGTGAGGGTGTGTGATACTATTTGACTTCTTTAAAGTGTGAATGCAAATATGGATCTTCTAAAATCTAAGGCAGTCATTTAATTTCAGATTCGTCAGCAGAATAAGCTCTTTTGTGTTTCATTTTGTGTGTTCGTGTTTGTGAGCACGTGTGCATGCATGTGTGGAGATACAGAGAGAGATGGGGTGAGAAATTGTACTGGGTGAGAAACCATGTAACCCATATTTTGCATGATTTCTCACTTGGATGGGGAGATATGCAAGAGTGAGAAATCATGTCGCAAGTGCAGCAGTTTTGACACAGTTTTTCACTCGGGTAAGAAATAGTGTCCATTGAGAAATTGTGACATAAGATTGTCACAGAATACACCAGTACTGGAAAATCAGGACAGTATTTGGTACAGTAAAAACAGTGTTTTCCATTGAAAACCACGTTAATCAGCCCTTTATCATGCTTTGTTGTATGCACACAAAAAAAGTTTAGTTAATTGTTGATCTGTTTTCTGGAAAAGCAATATGGATGAACCAATATCATCAACTGACTTTTGAGTTAGAGCATATTTTCATGTATGAATATGTACCTCATTTCACCTCATCCATGAAGTTTATGCTTATTTTGAATTAGTGTCTGTAGTATAGAAATATTTTGATAATAATTGCAGTGATGAGTACATCAAATGTGTACCTTTTCATAAAATTTCATGTACATTTTTCATAAACTTTTATGTATGCACTAAGGTACTTGAGTACATCAGATGTCAGACATTGATTGACGTTTTTAAATGGTTGTGTAGATATACATTTATTACATAAACCATAGTCATAACAGTTGGTGCTGGCCGGTTTGTTTTTCATTTTTATTGTAAGTTTGGATATGGTGTGGGTGGGAGTGTCATTTATGGACCATGCCCCGGCAAATTTTATGTTGGTGTGCACAGAGAAACCAAAAGTGCAAGCACGAATTAAAATTTGGTTTAAGTATATGCGCGGATGAGTCTGTTTTTTTTTTGTTTTTTTGTTTTTTGTTTTTTTTGTTTGTTTTTTGTAATATGTGAGTCATGTTCAAATACATGATCTGTGGGTATGCACGTAAAAGTCAACATGGGAGCAGCAGATGGAGTATATTGTAACCTTTCATACTATTGAGTTCTAATTCTTAGTATGGACATCAACTTGACTTTGAGCTGTGTTCAGAGTTGGCAAGTTTCTAAAAAGATCAGATTGTTTGTAAAAAAAAAGATAAAAAAGAACTATAAAGGGTAAAGTATCACAGTGATTTACTGACACTTTTTCATTCTGTTTTAAAGAAAGTAAATTACTAATGTATGATGGTGGTCTGCACCTTGCCTTCTTCTTTTTATGTTAGGTCTTTTATGATTCTCCCATTTTAGTCTCAGTATTTATGAGACAGAACCACTTCATAGTAAGACTGCAGAAAAGATTGCATGTCCTTTTGAGGTTTCAGGGAGAAAATTTATTTCTGATGCGTAATAATGCAGTGAAGAGTACCTGCATTTTTAGGTTATCTGTGGAAAAAACAGAAAGACTCATTTTGATATAAAGACGGCTTATTTTCTATAGTAATCAGGCTTTATCTTTAGAGCACTTGTTCTGCTGCCATGGAAATGGTACTCGCTTTTTAGGGCAGGACTGTTAGTTTTCATGAGTATAGTTTGATGCTGGACTTTTTATGAGGCACTGTGTAATAATAGTCTGCACAGGATTTAGCAATGAATATTTCCCCCAGTGTTGTGAAGAAACGAGTCTTGTATCTATTCCAATAATTGTAAGTTAGCATAAACTATTTATTAGTGTGCTAGTATTTGCATGTCTGATTCATCTAGTATCTTGATTCATGTAATTACATGTATTGTTCACAGATTGATGGTTGTTGGGGGTGCAGAAAAGAATGTTTGTGGAATGAAGAAGTGGTAGTATTAAATATATACATGATGATATTGCTAACCTGGATAGTTGTAACAAGACTGATTGGTATTTAGTACATTATAATTATTACAGCCATTTTGATTTGATATTTGATTCATCATCTCGGCAAGTTTGATTTGATAATCAGTACATCATCTCAGCATTTCCTTTAATTAAGTCATGAAGATTACAAGGAAAACACATTTTACAGAGCAACACAGAGTTTTCAGAGAAGAAATACGAGGTAATATGTTTCTCACTGTTGTTCCACACTTTGTAATTGGTTTTAATTTGCTGTTCAATGATTGATGACAATTTGCTTTTAACAGATCATCACAGTGTTGACGCTAAGAGAACCATGAATAATACCCTTTCATTAACAAACGCCACTTAAGTAAATGATGAAATAGTTGATTATTGGCAATTCAAAAGATATAAGTTGCATTGAAATGCACACTATAAAGTATACATTTTGTGAAGTACACAATCCATTTTGACATTCTCTGTGTATCAGACCTCTTGCACTTACATGCTGTATTTAACACACTGGGTTCAGACAGCGTTATGTTCAACACTGTCTATGTTCCACATAATCCTAATTTATCCATGTAAGAATATTTCTGTCTTGTCATTTAATCTTCAGGCTAATTCACAGCTTCACACAGACTTACAAAACCTTGTCTGTTCTGGGGTGTCCTTGTTATTGTCTAACATACACATGGTTCTCTGTTTTTGAACATTTCTCTGATTTTGTGTTCAGTGCTGTGTTTATGTTTGTTGAACTTACCAGGGGTTGGGACCACAAAGTTTATGTTCAGGAATGATTGTTATTGGGCTTTTGAGTTGGTGTATTTTTCCACTGATACATACTTGAGCAAGCGCTCACACAGACACACTCACACTCACAGACACAGACATTCACACACACACCCAGACACACACACACCCAGACACACACACACACACACACACACACACACACACACACACACACACACACACACACACACACACACACACACACACACACACACACACAAATCAAGGAAGAAACCGCTTCCATTGTGTGCTTTACTTAATTTTACTCTCCTTTTTGTTTTTGTATTTTGTTTGTTTGTTTCTTTCTTTGCTTGTTTTGATTGGTTTGCTTTCACTTTGAAGTCATTCTCAAAGTAAGATAGATTCTGTGTGTGGTGTGTGTGTGTGTGTGTGTGTGTGTGTGGTGTGGTGTGTGTGCACATGGGCATGGGCACATGTGTGTATATGTGTGTGTGAGAGAGAGAGTGTGGGAGAAACAGCCATGTACCTCTCCGTCTCAGTATCTCTGTCTGTCTGTCTGCCTCTCTCTCTCTCTCTCTCTCTCTCTCTCTCTCTCTCTCTCTCTCTCTCTCTCTCTCTCTCTCTCTCTTTTCTCTCTCCCCCCCCTCACAAAAATCAGTTGACAGTATCATCTGACTGACATGGGTTCCTACCTTGCCAAACTCATTAAAGTTGCATTCATAATATCCTCAACAGCTGTATCGAATGAAATTGTTTTTAGAGCCCCAGATGTCGCTTTTATTCATACCATGTAGCACTAACAGACACTAACTCTGTTAAAATAGTGAAACTAATTGGAAAAGTTGAATGTTTCAGCTTTGATGCTTGACATTACAAAATGTGTATGGAATGTGTATATGTGTTCAAGTAGCATGTAACTCTGTTTAACTTGAAGTTGTATGTGTATTTTGGTTTTTATGGTCTTTTTTCCCAGTTCATAATATAGCAATAGTTTTACAATTCATAAGATTTAAAACATTATGTGTATAAGCTAAGTGACTGTCCATCTGTTTGCCTGTTTGTTACTTTATCTTTTTGTTTCTGTTTGTCTGTCTGTCTCTCTCTTCCTCTCTCCTCTCACTCTCTTCCTCTCTCTCTCTCTCTCTCTCTCTCTCTCTCTCTCTCTCTCTCTCTCTCTCTCTCTCACTCTCACTCACATGCACATGCATGCTGTAGATTAAGATAGAATTTGTGTGATAAAATCAGAATTTCAGAATTTGGTGTGTGAATCAAAAATTTAGACATCTGCATGGATTATTTAGGTTCTGAATGGCATTTGTAAACTTTCTATTTTTGGATTTGCTTAAGTAATGCATGAAGGTGCATGTTTTCATTGTTATCATTACAGATTTATATTTTGATGCCATAGTAACATAATTTATATGATTCTTAAAATCACCATGATAATCACACTGCCTGTAGTGCTCAGAGTTTTTCAGTTCAAATGACTATGTATTAATTACTTTAAAAAAAGTGCTATTTTGTATGTCTAAAAAGGTCACTTTCTGCGAGAAAATTTTGATAGTTTATATCAAGCACTACTGTTAAAATTGAAGTATAAGGATGCTGTTAGTTTTCTTCTTCTTCTTTCAAAAACATCTTTTTACTGGGAGTGATGTAATGGTAGGCTTGCAGATGCACAGAAGTTCACTGTGTGTTGTGTTGTTGTCCAGCTGCCCCACCGTCCCAGCGTGTTCAGTTTTTGCTTGGAGAAGATGAAGATGAGGACCACAAGACACACGATGTTTTCTGTGAAATGGCAGAGCTGTTCCCCAGCACAGAAGACCCCAACATTAAGGAATGGAAAGAAACAGCTAGGTTGGTGTCTGAGTGGTGTTCTGAAAGAGTCATTGTGTGGTATGAAGATGTGACTTAATATGTGAACGTATAATGCTACTTGTTTTACAGGAGGGATTGGGGGAGTTTTTGCTGGGAGAGAAAAAGAGGGAGGGGTGGGGGCAGAGAAATAATTAAAAAGCCACCATGATGAAATCATATCATTGACATCCCCCCATCTCCTCTGTTTTGGGATTTTTTGTTTTTGTTTTTTGTTCTTTTTAATCATTGCTGTTAGCTATTGACAGTTATTTGACTGTAATTCATGTAATGAAAATAAACTGGTCTCATTTACATTTTTGCATCCTCTCTAGGATCATAATCATGTCCATAATCATGCTTACCGAGATTTATATATATTTGTGCCTCATAACATTCTATGTCCAGATGTCAAGATCCAGTTATAAATGGTTGAGATTTCCCTATGGACACATTTTATTTCACTGACATGTACTATATTATGTAGAATTAATGTAAATGTTTGATATGCACAGAGCTTCAGTCTAAAAGTAAATATAAATACCTTTGATGTGTGTGTATGATTAGGCATTGCCATTTATAGGATGTGCTTTTCTTAAAATTGTGTTTATATTTTTTGAAATACTGATGTATAGAACAACATTTGTCTGTGGTCACCCTTGACAAGGAATGTCATAATGTTCATAATGTAAGACTTGAGAAGAGAACTTAGTATTTTTCTTTTATTGTTTTAAGTGAAATCTTTAAAGCTTTTGACCATAGTTGCTGTTGATGCATGCATATTTTCAAAATTTCATAAAGCTGAAAAGTGGTTACAACTGTTATTTTTATTTTCATGTATTATATATCTATGCCTTTAGCATTGTTGTGGAAATTCACTTATTGTTTATTCATTCACATGTTTATTTGTTTTGTTTGTTCAGTTGCTTGCTTGTCTGTTTTGCTGCCCCATTTTCTGCAGTTGTTTTCTCAGTGGCATTATTCACATACTGTTCACATTTTATTTCAAATTCTGGTTCATTTTGTCTCTGTCTCTGTGTGAGCATGTCCACAAGAGCTATCATTGTCAGACGATTTCAGGTGGAAATTAAGTTGTGTTTACAGCTGCTGATCCAGTTCCATGATTCTGTTTTGTTTGTTTGTACATAGTCACAAGTGTTAACAGACATTGAATAAAAAGTTCCTTCCTTCTTTTCCTTGAAAATCTTTGTTCATTTCTAACTATGTGTTTGTATGTATAATGTGTCTGTGTTTGTATGCATGCATGTGTTGACACACAGTTGTGCAGTTGTGTTTGTTGTTGTGTGTTGTGTTGACATTGTGTTGTGTCATGTGCATATCTCTGTGTGTGTGTATGTTGTGCGTTTATAGATGTACATGTATGTGTTATTTTTCACAATTACGATAATTTGCAGATGGATCAAGTTTGAAGAGGATGTGGAGGAGGGAGGTGAAAGGTGGTCCAAACCTCACGTTGCCACCCTGTCCCTGCACTCCCTGTTCGAGTTGAGGTGTTCCCTGTTGCAGGGCACTGTTATGCTGGACATGGATGCCAATACCCTTGATCAAGTTATAGGTTGGTACAGTATATAAGCTGAAATTGGGCACTTGGTTCTTACTTGTGTGAACCTTTTTGCCATTATTTATCATTACATTTTATGCCATTATGATTGTGCAAATCTTATATGGATCTTTTTCAGTCTCCTTTTGAAAACAAGGCTGAGTGGAATGAACTTAGCTGTCATAGAAATAATGCGGTTCTGTATGCTTATGTTGTGCCTGAGAAGATACACTTGCAGGAATTTCTTGGTCTGTTGTTACTTGATGAAGTTTTTACCAAACTTTGTTGTTCTGAGGTAAGAGATGGGACATTTTTCTGATACTCTGATATGCAGAAGTATAGCGGATACTGAATAATGCTAATACCATCATTGTAAATGTGACATGCGGTTATAAACTATAATAAAGTTAAACGACTATTTTATTTTTTCTCATTTTTTTAGCACAAGTGTATTGGATATAAACTCTGGGGTACATCTGTACAGTCGAAAAATTGGCATCACATTTGTGCTTATTATTCATTCTGGCTTTGGATCTAAGACCAGTTTGAACAAACTCCAGCGTCTTAGGTGGAAAATGAATTCATGCAGACACATGGCTGTTAGCCCTGGATTGCTAACCAAGACCAATCAGCCTTTTTACCTTTCTGAGGTCTTGGTAAAAAAAAGAAGAAAAAAGATTGGGTGGTGCTCCACTGCAGTGATTTGCTCTCAAAAGGAAAAGCAGCCCGAGTTTCAAGTGGAAGATCCACTGTGACAACAACAAAAAAATGGATATGAAAATGAATATGAAAGTATAGCATGAGAGTCAGTATTACAAATGATTTTCATGTAAATTCATTCATGCTTGGACAGCTGCTGTTCTGAAGTTTACAGGACGTAAAATCACACTCGGTACCATGATTGTGCAGATTAACTAATATAAAAAATTATCTGTTTTATTTGCGCTTCTGATTGTGTAAAAGTGTTCTAGGGAGCACATATTTTACTCAAAATAAGATCTGAAAATCTTTTTACAAAATTGTCTTTACAGGAGAACTCCAGTAAATGCAGATTTGTGCTCAGTAACAGGGGAACATGCCAGAAATACTGGCACTAGTATTTTGTAATTTTTGGACAGTTTTAAGTCAACAATGATTTACTCTACATAGTAAGCATTTATTTGTGTGTGTGTGCGTAAGTGCATGTGTTCATGTGTGTGTTTGTGCATTGCGTGCGTGCGTGCATGAGTGAGTGTGTGTGTATTTCTTTTTTTTTCTTTTTTTTTTTTTTTTTTTGTGCCTTAAGAGTATTGAAAACTTATGATATGATAAATCTTTATTCCTAGTGATGAGAAGCAGATTGTAGTGAAAATTATTTGCCCCAAGTTCTTTGTTATCATTGACTGTAATGTTTGATATATGATAACTATTCAAACATATTACACAACTGGCTTTAACTGTGATTGTTGTGATGTAGCTATGGTGCTGGACAACATGATCGCCAACAACCAGTTGGAGTCTAACCTGCGTGACCAGGTGTGGGAAACGCTCATGGCTCGACACAAGCATCAGAATGAGAAACGCATACGCCACAAGGATGAAAGTCGCATCCACCTGCCCTTCGTGCGCTCCCTTGCTGACATTGGCAAGAAATATTCCGAGCCCAAGACGCTCGCAAGTCAAGGTGAGACGAAAGGCGGACTAACAGTTCAAGGTAAGCCAGCATGATAATGTGTCGCTGGTTCAGCATGGACTTGCTGGCTTCTAGGAGACTTGCACCTGGTTTTAGAATGGCCTGGCTGATTTCATGTTGTCTTGTTGACAGTTTTATTCTCACTGGATAGCAGTATTTATTAGACTGTGATTTTTATGCTTGTGAACCCTATTGTATCTTCACTCTGTATTCTTATTCAATTGACTTTAAAAAAAAAAAAAAAAAAAAGGAGGAGATTGTTATTATCTGCGAGGATGTGTATGTATGCCTGTGTGTGCTTGTGTGTCTGTCTCAAAAATGTGTTAGCAATGTTAGTAAGAGTTTTGTTAGCTGTTTAAGGATGGGTCTTTTAAACAGATTTTGGTCAAGCGTGTGCATTGTTGAGTTGTGAATGCACGAGTTTCAAGGACAAGTGTTAAGATCAAGGTCATACAAACCAAACAAAGTGGCTGAGGTGTGTAAACAGCCATTTTCTCAGAAACTTTGACAATATTTAATAAATCTTTTTAAACATTGACAATATTTAAAATCTTTTTTAACTGTTGATTTTATGATATTTAAAATCTTTTTTAACTGTTGTGAAAATCTACCATTGTCCTCAATGTTTATTGAGTTATATTTTAACTGAGGCATATTCAAGATCACAGTGAGCTTGAGAAATACAGAATCTGCATTATGTGTAATAATTTATGTATAAAAAGAGAGATTCTTAAAATGACTAGACCATCTTGTTTTTTATTTCGTTTTGTTGTTGTTGTTGTTGTTGTTCAGGGTAGTGGTGTAAACATGTAACCAAGGCATTATTTGTTTGAAAGTGAATGTGTCCGGAAACATTTCTTGATTATTAAAAAGGTGGATTATCGCTAGCTTTTGATCTTACATTTGTTGCTTTGACTAGTTGGGAATGTGGAAAAAAGTTTGAATATGGGCAACCCAGAATGCAAAAATTTGAACATGAATGGCCTGTTTTGCCAAGGTCACAATAGCCAAAAAGAAATAACTGTTTTATCAGTTTTTTTTCTAGTTATATTTATAAATTTGCTTTATTGTTTTTGTTCTTGGTTGTTTGGAAAGGTTTTAATCAAACTTTAGATATGTACAGGAGAAACAAATAGCCTAAATTTTTAGGTTGCAGTTGTCAGAAAAGTAAAAGGTGGAATTGATGATTTTTACTTGTTTAATTAATGCATAGCTAGAGAAAGAGTCATGATTGTGTTATTTTAAACGAACATGGACTGAAAAATGAAATGGAAAGAGAAAAGGCAGAATGGAAATGCTTGGTCATTTTGACTGTATGTGTATGCTGTGAGTGTGTATGCACTAGCTAGTATGTCACTTGATGGAGTTCTTTATTCAGCTGAAAAGATCTCTCTCCTTGATCTTTACTACCATAAAGAATATATCTTTTCTTAGTAATTTTTTCATTGTTCAGACTGATTATGCATTTTGCGTGGAATGTTTTTGTTTGCTTGATATCTTTAGACTGACATTGCTATTGTCTATTTCTTAAATATGCTGTGCACAGCTGTACAATCTTCATGTTGTATTGCTTTACATTGTGAATTCTGTAATCAAAATGGAAATTTCAGGTGATTACATCTATCAATAGCTTTACGTTGTCTTGCCAGATTCACTGCATTGTTGTTGTTTTTTAATCAATGAAATAACTTTGGTGATTGCTAACATCAATTATAATAAATACGTCTTACATATATATATATATATATACATATACATACATATGTATGTATGTATACATATATATATATGTATATATCGTCATTATTATTTATTGGCCCATGGCAAAATTTTAGATCAGCAGATAGGCACTGTTAAAGCAGCTTAAGTAGGGTTCTTTGACAGAGTTCCCCCCCCCCCCCCTCTCTTAATAAATACTTTTTGATTAGGGAAGTGCTTTCCATTGTGGAAAAGCTTTCATTTTTTTCCACCAGAAAAGTTCACTTGCCCTTAGGCTGATAGATACAAACAGAAAATCGGTATAGTAAAATGTAGATTCTTGCTTGTGTTTTTGTCAATATCTGATGCACCATGATCATCACTGCACCAGTTCTGTTATTTAGTTCAGCCCTTGGGGAAAACAAAGCCATGGCCATCACAAGCTCGATTCATCTCTGCCAGAAAATTTGAGATAGTCAGATAGAAAGAAAGTTATTTTGTATAGACATATTTTAAAAACTTTGTTCGTACATGCACTGTTTCTCAGCTTCTCCCTCTACATTCATTGATTTAGAAAACTTTTGAATATCAAGAAAACTGTTTTATACAAATGTGTGGTTACAGCAGATAGTAAGCTCTTACATTGCAAAAGTCGCACATAAGCGGAGTGCCTGATGGTAGATCAGATAAGCTGAATGCCTGATGTTAGATTAGATTTATACTTCGACATTGCATTGTACATGTTGTTCTTTTAACTTTTAAGTTCAAACTTCAAACTTCAAAAAACTTGTATCACTCAAGGATAGTAAAATCGATTAACAAACCACTTAGACATGCAAATGTAAACTGTCTGTACAATAACATATCCTGTATAATCTTTATTACCCCCATACTTCTTACAGCCTGCATGTTTGTTTTTTTGGTATCTCTTTTAAAAAGATAATTTGATGTTTAGCTGCTTTTTAAAAAAAAGCTCATTTATGCCTTAAAAATCTGGACATTGTTTTGTCTGTTGTGCGATATTAATGTTCATTGATGATAATTCAAGACTCTAAAAAATTCAATCAATCAATGCTTTTGAGATTTGGAGATATGTTGAAAGTAGAATTGGGGTAGATCTTAATCAAGATTATTGGTAAATTGCCCATTGAGAGGAGTCCTCTTTAATAATATTCAAACAAACCTAAACAAAAGACGGCACAGGACACCATGAATTCCCTTCCATAGATTCTTAAGGAAGTTGTACTTTAATCTTTAATTTTGTGGACTACATATTGTGTAATTATTTTATATCTGTTTCTTTTAAGTTTGCATTAAAGTGTGATTACTATGGCAGCTGAAACTATTCATTGATTTTACATATCACTGTCTTGTTTTTTAATCAAGTTGTCCTCTTGTTATAGGATGTAGGATACAACAGGATTGATGTAACTTGCGCTTCTAACACCACTTGGTTGTTAAGACATAGTAATCCTTTCTTTGGATGCTCATCACAATTTTTCTTAGACATGATAATCGCTCTTTTTTCCCCTTAACCCTTTGACTCCTGCACCCTATTCACCAACTGCAAAAACTTAACCCTTTGATTCCCTCACCCTGTCTACCAGCTTTCTGCAGGAAGCTGGTGGACAGGGTGAAGGAATCAAAAGGTTACATTTTTGCTTTGCTAGTATGGTTGACAATGCAGGATGCTTGTGGACAGGGTGCGGGAGTCAAAGGGTTAATGGTTGAGGAGGAAAAGATAACAGGATATGATTCTTTCCTTGCTTTGTCTATCTTCAGGAGATGACAAAATTGGTGCAAAGAGTACCCCAAACATCATGGGTCTGCACCGAGTAGGCAGTGGCTCAGCATCTGATGGCAACACTCTCACTACCAATTCTTCCTTCATCAACACAGGTGCCTCAACTGAAGGTGGACTGCACGAAGTGTCATCACATAGGGTGGGTTGTCCCCCTTCGATATGAGACTGTGCTTCGAGTGGCCTGATCGATTTTGTTGTTGTTTACTTTTACATCAGAGTGCCTAATTTTAAGTCTTTTCGCAAGTTAATAAACTAAACTCTGTAGGAAAATCTATGTTGAAAGGTGTGCTGCACTTTCTTTAGGTTTTTAGTTTCACCTGTGCAGAGGTTCCATTACATGATTTTTTTTACAGGTAAATATGTCTTATACTAGGTAAAAGAAAAAAAAGTAAAAAGCACAGCTGTCTGTACTTCGTACCAACTAAAGTGTACCAGCTTAAACTCAAGCACTTTAATTACTTGAAACTGCCTTTCAGTTGACACCGCTGTACTCACGCTTCTCTCACCTCACATCACTACTACCATGCTGGACTCACTAGGAACACATTGTATCATTAATGTCAGGGTAGAGAAAAGAAAACTATATTTGGAGCTGTCTGCAAACTTTCACTGCACACTCTGCAGACGTCCAGTATTTATTAGAAATAGGAATGTTTCATTCATGTATCGTTTAAAGCGGCAGGTGCATGTGGTTGTGGCACTGGTGGAATATGCTGCTTTGATTGGATTTAGCAGCTCATAACCCATTGTACATGAACTGGATTGTTTGAAATCATGAAAAACTTGATGGCCAGTGGGAGACAAGTGCTAGGATGGATATATAAGCCAGTGATTTTGTTTCTTATCTCTGTGACTGTGCCGCATGAAGAGACACACATGTTGCTGTCATTGGTGTCTGTTTAACAAAGTCTTTGCACATTGCAAACTGTGCACTGTCAGAGAAATATAGAGATTTGCATATGTGAGACAGAGGGAGGGGTAGGGATGGATTGAGTACATAATTAAGTTTAACAGAAAGTGTGCAGTCTGACTTTGGGTTGATAACAGTAACCTTCAGTGTTTGTGTTACTGTGTACCTGCAGTTTCAGCAGACTAACGGAACCTCTGCTAAGGTGTCCAGATGTGGAGCACTTCTTTTAGGTTTCTGGTCTTTGGATGAATTTTGTACTGCACGTGTTGTATTGTTGTGAGGTTGTTTGTGATCTCTCTTCCACCTAGGTTGGGTGTGGGTTTTTGTTTGTTTGATATTTTTTTGTTTTTTTTTCCCAGTCAACTTTCTTGATTTTCTTTTGTGGTTTTAGTTTTCTTGATTTTCTTTTTCAGCCTCATGGTCAGTTTTTCTTCCACAGCATGCCTTTGTATACTAGTGTTGTACAAAGCTGGCTCTTCACAGACAGAAAGAAGTATGCGTACATCCAAAACACACAAATGTGCATGCACGTGCACAAGAACACACACACAACACACACACACACACACACACACACACACACACACACACACACACCACACACACACACAACACACACCACACACAACCACTCTCTCTCTCTCTCTCTGACACATGCACATGCATACACACCACACACACCACACACACATGTGCATGCACATACATACACAGCTACAGTCTCATAAATATGTGCAAGCACTTTCTGAAGGCCAGCTTGGAGTTTGATCAGACTTGAGTAAGCAAGTTGTAATGGATCCTGATAAAATGGACCTTAGTCTTGCTGTCCTGGAAATGCAGAATGTTTGGTCATTTCATCCTATCCTGTTTGTTGCCCTCTGGTCATCACACATAGGAATTGTGTATTGTGATTACTGTACTTGCCAAGATTATTGATATTCTGTCATCAGTTCTTGGCACAGTGTTAGTCAGTAGTGCCAGTGTGTAATGTGTTAGTGGACATTGTCACTTTGGTACTGCTAGTGATTATTTTTTTATGCACAATGTTGAAGATGTTTCAGACCGTGTTTGCGTGTTTAAATAATATGATTTGTTTGATTTTTCTTTGGCAGGCTCAGGTGAGATGTGTTTGCACAGTGTGTGGGTGTGATCAGTTGCTTGCTTGTACATTTTATTTTGATTTGTACATTTATAAATTGTTTGCTTTTGAAAGTCAGTTTTCATAAAAGGACAATATTTTTGTTTTGAAATAAATTAAGAACCACCCCCACAGAAGATTTTGAATTCTGTAAACATAACACCTTTTGCTTCCATATGGGAAGAATCAAGAAAACTTTGCTTGCTAAAAGTGTGTTATGAACAGAACTGAGTGCTAGCCTTAGGGTAGTCCAGGGAATGAAGTTGCCCTTGGTAGCAGACAGAGAATTGAATATATGATTGCTTGAGAATAAAAAAAACAACAACTATACAACAATGATCCACTCACCATGGGAAAAAGTAATCAAGCAAACCAGAGGTAATAAGCACACGAATAAAGCACTGATAGTAAACAATTATAAACTAGCAGACAAACAAATGTATTGCCAGCAAACAAGCTAACCTTTAATACGCAAACAAATTTCATGTCTACGTGCTCTAATGAATGAAAACAAAAACTTCTACATGTAGATGTGTGGCTTGCAAAAACCAACTCCATCCTGGTAGTATTTGAAAGGTTCTGAAGGGGATTTTTATTAGCGTATAGAGAATAATGATACTACATTTTTACACATTCATAGTGTATAAGCATGCTCATGTACTGAAGATCATGAACTGCATCACATTCATTGTAGATACCTTTTTAACAAACATGGTGCTACCATTTCATTGATTTTTGGCTTAACTGGCTTCAGTCTGAATTGAGAGGCATGGAAGTCTGGAATTGTTCATAAAATTAGTAAATATGATAATAATACAAGGAAAAAGGAGAAAGATGTTTTCTCTGTGAAATCTTTGACAAGGCTTAAGCATTTTGTGTCATAAAGACTGGATGTAAGAAACCACACACACACACACATAACATTTCACACATACACACACACACACACACAACACACACACACACACACACACACACACACACACACACACACACACACACACACACACACACACACACACAACAATGTGTATTCTGTGTGAGTGTCTTTTTCTTTCTTTTTTGTTTTTTTTGTTTTGAATATTGACATGTACATGTGATAGTTAAAAGACAGAAAGAGAGAGAGAGAGTGTGTGTGTGTGTGTGTGCATGCAGGCAAAATACACTAAGCTGGTTATGATTAGATCTGAGTATTGTTTTATGTCACCAGTCTACCCATTGAAGAGTCATGGGTATGGCTAAATGTGGCTGGTTCAGTTTGTGGGCTAAGTATTTGGCTTGACTATTTGAGGATTTGACACCAAGCATACTTCTTACACTACACCACAGTTACAATACAGAAACGCTTCATTTATACCTTATGGTTCAGTTAAAATCAGTTGTGTACTTGGTAAAAGGGTAACTATTGTCCCATAATCCTGGAGGTTGTAGAAGAGTGAGGTGGTAGAGACCTCTGCTTTTCATGGTGCCAGCAGTATGAGGTTGATGCCCATCTCCTCTTTCTCAGTGCTTTACCTTCCTGAATCCTGAACAGGGTCAAGTAATCATTCACAGCTCTTTGGATGGAGGATGTGCTCAGGAAGTTTTTCCTGGGTCAGAGTCAAACTTGTGTAGTCCAGTCTCTAGGCCAACAAGATGGTACAGTGTACTTTACAAACTGCTGAAATGATTCTGTCTCCTGGTTGGTCTTGTGTGGTTGATGAGTGGACTTCAGCAAATTCAAAATGGGCAGTCTGATGCACTTGTCATCTGAGGCCTGTATTTCTTTTCTAATCAGGAAAACGTATCTACTCATACACCAAGTCACAAAACTCCTAGGCATCTGAATCCACAGTTGTAAAATATTAACAGAAAATTCCAAGATATCCATTTATAGACTATACACAAACAGTAGTTCATGTACATTTTTTTTACCAACAACATATTTAAAGTAAAGCAAAACACAAAGGGAAAAGAGCTTATCTGAATGGTAAAAAGAAACATTTTGAAATTATAAAGAAAGTTGATATTGGTTCTGCATCAGTACTGCAATATTTTGTGTTGAGCAGCAGTTTTGGAGTGATTTGCTCCTAAATTTCCTTAGTCTTGTAGACCCCCATCCCACCTCTGTTTCTCTCTTTCTCTATCTGATGTTTTGTGTGCATGTGCATGCATGTTTTTCATGTACATAGTTTATTCACAGTTTATCAGTCATTTTTAATGGACTTCTATGGTCCCTGACCATTAATCTCATTCTCACTGGTTTTATTGATAAGCTAGTAAGGATTTCACAGATAAGGATTTATGTATTATTTTTACAGAACTATTGTACAGTCTTCGTTTTGATTGTTTAAGAAGCTGTAAGAATGTCAGTTGCTTTATTACAATCAGATTGCCAGGCTTTTTCTCTCACTACAAAAGCATTTGTCTTCTGTTTATCATTTTATCAGAAAGGACCTAGGTTGGTTTTTTGACTGAATTCAGTCTGATATGAGATGGAAGACTTCTTCGGACTAAGTGGCATGTTCAGTTTTTTTTTTCATTTTCTTCTTGGTAAATATCTTTTTCTAAACTCTGAACCAGCTCATGTCTCCTTTGTATTTCTGCCAACATCATAGAATATTTAACAGTTTTGGTTATGATCGTTATATTGGCCATTCTTGCAAAATCATTTTCCCCTTATCTTTGTGGGATTCAGACGTGACAGAGAGTGGTTGAAACACATGACATATTAAGATGTCTGTAATCAGAAATGAGAGTAATACATTTCAAGTATCTCCTTGATAAATTGCAGTAATATTTCTTCTTTTTATTTATTTATTTATTTTGGTGTTTAACATTACTACTCATGTTTATTGTTGATTTGAAAACTTGATTATTAATTGAAAAACAATTAGTGTGATATTAGCAAAGAAAAATTGAACATTCATTGAAAATCGATTAGTGTAATTCTAGCAGAGAAGAAACATTTTCAGACTGCTGAATGTAGAAACTACTGCTAAAATAAGATGAAAGTAAAAATGAAACTGACATAGTAATATTTATTCACAAAATATGTCATTGTTGATTACAAAAACACAGCTTTAAATTTAATTAATACAGAGAAAATTGTTTCGTCAGTGGTGAGGCATTGTTGCTCAGGGTCCCATCCAGCACCCTTAGGTGTTTCTCTTGTTAATTTTGTGTAGGCCTACATTGTGCTGTTAATACATACAGCTGCTTCTTTGAGTGATAAAAGTATGACTGCTTTGAAGCATTTAAGAAACAAGAACAAAATATACAATACAATACAATATTTTATTTATATAGCGCAAAATCTTGATAAAATCAAATCTAAGCTCCTAGTCAGTGTAGGAGCAGCAAAATATAACCACTAACAGTTGATAAGACAACAAAATTATTATTCTGATCATCAGAAAAACAAAAACAAAACATGACAGATAATCATTAAAGGAATAACAAAGATGATTACTACCCATTAAAGGAACAATAAAGATGACTATTAATCATTAAATGAACAACAAAGATGACTATTAACAGTTAAAGGACCAAGAAAGATGACTATTAATCATTAAATGAACAACAAAGATGACTTTAACCATTAAAGGAACAACAAAGATGACTATTAATCATTAAATGAACAACAAAGATGACTGTTAACCATTAAAGGAACAACAAAGATGACTATTAATCATTAAATGAACAACAAAGATGACTTAACCATTAAAGGAACAACAAAGATGACTATTAATCATTAAATGAACAACAAAGATGACTGTTAACCATTAAAGGAACAACAAAGATGACTATTAATCATTAAATGAACAACAAAGATGACTGTTAACCATTAAAGGAACAACAAAGATGACTATTAATCATTAAATGAACAACAAAGATGACTGTTAACCATTAAAGGAACAACAAAGATGACTGTTAACCATTAAAGGAACAACAAAGATGACTGTTAACCATTAAAGGAACAACAAACATGACTACTGACCATTACAAGAAAAGACAAAGATGACTACTAACCATTACAAGAAAAGACAAAGATGATTACTAACCATTAAAGGAACAACAAACATGACAACTGATCATGAAAGGAACAACAAACATGACAACTCACCAGGAAAGGAAAAACAAACATGATTACAAACCATTTAAGGAACAAAAAAGATGACCACTATACACTAAGGGAACAACAAAGATAACAACTAACCATGAAAGGAAAAGACATGACAGCTAATCATGAAAGGAACAACAAACATGACTTCAAACCATTAAAGGAACAACAAACATGACTTCAAACTATTAAAGAAACAACAAACATGACTTCAAACCATTAAAAGAACAACAAACAACTTCAAACCATTAAAGGAACAACAAACATGACTTCAAACCATTAAAGGAACAACAAACATGACTTCAAACCATTAAAGGAACAACAAACATGACTTCAAACCATTAAAGGAACAACAACCATGATTTCAAACAATTAAAGGAACAACAAACATGACTTCAAACCATTAAAGGAACAACAACCATGATTTCAAACAATTAAAGGAACCAAAAACATGACTTCAAACCATTAAAGGAACAACAAACATGACTTCAAACCATTAAAGGAACAACAAATAAGATTGCTAACCGTTAAAGGAAAACACAGAAATGAACACTAACCACTGACGGAACAACAGAGATGACTTACTAACCATTAAAGGAAAAATCTGACCATTAAAGGAAAACAAAGTTTCAGTGTCAGGTTCAGTTTCTCAAAATAGCGTTGGCTCATCCTGCAAAACAGAAATGACTACTAACTGTTGAAGAAGGGACAAAGATGACTACTAACTATTAGAAATTGTGAACACACAAAACATGTTTTTTGCTGATTGTCAACCAAACAGAACACTTTGCACGATGTGCCCTTGGAAGCGGGAGGTCTCTCCCCTTCCCCATCACCCTCTGACATACGGTTGGCTCGAACAGCTAGCGAGAAACGGCAGATGGTGGTGAGACTGTGTGCCAGCTATGCTTGTCTGAACTTTTGCATCAAACTT
The DNA here is from genome assembly GCA_030674185.1 of Monoplex corrugatus. Lineage (NCBI taxonomy): Eukaryota > Metazoa > Mollusca > Gastropoda > Littorinimorpha > Ranellidae > Monoplex > Monoplex corrugatus. The sequence continues at coordinate 53,954,709 of CM060306.1, read as the reverse complement.
GTGACCGTAGTTTTCTATTTACTCCTACAAGCATTTTACTCTTAAAGCGTCTGATACAGTTCGCACTTTTGTGTGTGGTTATCTGATACCAGCGTGGTGAATGTAACTGTAAATGTTGTGTGTGCATCATAAAAACCCAAACATAAAAGGATGGTTTTGGCATTGACTGTCTTCTTAGAATGAATGTATAATAATAGATTGAGGCTGACTGTTGTGGCAGCTTTGGATGTAGATTATATCTTTTAAAGAAAAGTTTGTTTCTTTGTGTGTTTGTTTGTGTTTCTTGACTCTTAGAAATTGCCTGTGGCATACGAGTGATGCCCTAAGTGTGAAACTTGGGTGAAGCATGAAACAGGCTGTGCAAAACCCTCACAAATGCATAATCATAACGTCTGACCATTTTGAAGTGTGTGTGTGTGTGTGTGTGTGTGTGTGTGCATGCACACAAAGGATAAAATGGAGGAATTGCTTTCCGTGTTATTGTTAAAATTATCTTTTTGTTTAAAAGTGTGATGTTCATAGTATTAAGATCTTAATTATTGATTTAGTTGGTAAAGAAATTCTTTTCATTTGGTCAAGAAACTTCCACCATAAAAGAAATTTTGTTATCCTACAAATATGCAATGTTGTAAAAAAAATCATAAAGAAATGAACCAGAAATAAGAATACTTTTAAAAAAGATCATAGCAGCCACTTGATAAAACTGAACTGTTGTGTGTGTGTCCCCCCCTCAATCCATGATTTGCACATTTTCATGCACTTCTGTCAAAAAAATAGCAAGATATTTCCTTGTGATTCCAAGCTTTTAGAAAGAAATAGATACATGAGGTAAATTTTTCTTTCTCTAAAACAACAGCAGAAACAAAAATAAGGGACACATCACCTGTCTTGTATTAATTAAATACAAACTGAAGATAATTTTAGGAAAATGCAGCTTAATGTGATGTTTTTTGTAATCATGTAGTAATTCTAACAGTTTGAATTGCATATGGTAGATATGTTTATCTTTTATTTGTATTGTTTGTGTTTTTTATTATGTTTGGGTTTTTGGGGTGATTTTGTTGTTGTTGTTTATAATGTACTGATCAGTGATGGATGCTTTCTTGGAATCAGAAAGAAATATGTCCTCATAGTAGATATGAAAGTGACTGTAGACAGAAGGGTTATACTGAATAATGTAATTTTTGTTGATAGCCAAAAGAATGGAATTATTTAGAATCATGGACCCATTGGATATTGGAACACCCCCCCCCCCCCCCCCCCCCAGGATTGATACCACAGTATATTTCAAGTTTATATGTATTCTTATTTACCGTTTACACTTTTCTGGTTAGTGTAAGCAGATGTGTTTAGAGAGAGAGATCTGCTAACTTTATAATTAAATTTTGATAAAACTTTGTATTGTGTTATACATGAGAGAAAGTGGCTAGATGAGAACATTTTTGAAAGCAGAAGGGAAGACTCCTGAGACAAAAAAGAATTGGCAATGGATGATACACAACACGCATTTCTTTGTCAAATGCACTTATGCCCCAAACACTGCTGTTAGCCGACTTGTAATGCATAAAGCCATTCTCTTCATGGAAGCGAGAGTAAAAATGAATATCCAGGCTTTGTCATGGTGTAATTTGTGAAGTGTTCCCTAGTTGGATAGTTTGGAACTTGGTTTGTTTTAATTACATTAATTCAGACCTCGGCCAAGAAACGTTTTCAGACCTTCCTTTTTTTTCACTTTGCTTTTATGTTATCAATGTCAGTTTGACCGTTATTGTTACTGCAAGGACTTTCAGCCTCTTAGTAGATTTCTCCTTGGTTGTATATGCAGACACTCAAATTTTGAATGCTTGATTTTATAGATTGATGTCTTTGCCTTCCCTCATTTCTCCCTTGGGTATATAATGTTGATGTTAAGGCACAACAACCAAAGCATTGGTGCACAAATTGTTTTGTGTGCCTGAAATTGTGCCTGTAATATAGATTAATAGCAGTGTGAGCAGGGTGAGGGGGTGGTTGCAGATATTTCAACTGTCAGTGGTAAAGTCTGTGTTTGTCAGGCTTTTCCCCTATCCAACTACCACCACCATTCACCTCTGTGTTGAACTTGATGTGATGTGCACCCATTAGCCACAAATCAGTCATTGTTATTCTTCATATTATTTCCCCATTTGATTTTCATTCCTGTCCAGTCCTCTTCATTCTCCTGTCTTTCATATATCTCAATAGTGAGTGAAATCATTTCCACAATGCAGTTTTAGAAATAGATAAACAATGTTATTATTATACAGCACAAATAAAATTGACATGTTAAAATTAAAATAAGATTCATAATTTATTTTCTTCTTTTCAGTTTCAGTCAGTTGATCAAATGTTTCTAAAAGGAAAGTGTTGGTAATCTTTATCTTAAAGAAAGGCCATGGATTCTTTGTTGCAAATCTTAGTAGTCTTGCTAAGGGTTAGAGTCTGGTTAGGAGAAAGGTCAAGTTAGTGTGTTTACTCACAAATACAGAAGTCAAAAGAACGTTGCAATGTTTGGAAGTGCCACATCTGTTCACTAAAGGTCAAAATTGTTAAATTCTTACGTAAGGTCTCATTCAGTGACCTCTGACAAAACTAAGCTCTGAAAATCTTGAAACCATGCTACATATGAGAAGCATGTATATCAGAAATAGGCATTTGATTACACATGAAAATTTCCTATATGTCAGCCACAAAGTGTACATCTGGTGTAAGTTGTTAGTATTGATGAAATGAACTTTTTATCTTGTAAAACTTATCACTTCCCAGATCCATGACCATAGATGTCAAAGCAGTTTAGTTTACTACATGATCACCGATGGGCATAATGGAAGATAAAATTACCTTATCTTACTTCAAACCATTTTACAAACAGCTACATCCCATGTAACTATTCGACAGAACTACATTCTGTTACCTGTAGCAGCACTTCATGGACTCGGTATATGGCCAGTCAGTATGAACAGTGGACAGCATTACACTTCCTTTTTTTTGGGGTGGTGGTGGTGGGATTTTTGTTGTTTTTTTTGTTTGTCTATTTGTTGTTGTTGGTTTTGGTTTTGTTTTTTTTGTGTGTATTTTTCTTTGGGGGGGAATGAGATGTGAGTTGTGTGGACAGAGAGTCTTGTCATTGAATATGTAACACAAGCTTTCTCACAACCGTCCACCCTTCTGAGCCCATAGTATGTTATACTCATGAGCAGTAGTAAATGTCAATTGAATTTGAAAACTGATCAGGGAGTTGAATTACAGTCTCTTAAATTGTGAATCTTTAGCAGTAATGATCTATCACAGTACCATGTGACAAATGTCTTTTCATGGTTGCTGTTCAGTGGTTGTTCATTCGTTCCATTTATATTGTGATGTAGGATGCTGGTACAGATAACAAAACTTTTCAGTTTGTAGTCAGTAGTTTTATGCTTTTGTACAAGTTCCTAAAGTATACTTGGTTTTTTTTTTATAACTAACACATTAGTTTTCTTTTTATGTAGTATTATTTTGAAATCTAAAGTGTCAGTAATTTAGTTTTTTGTGGGATTTTTTTTATAGTAGATGCTTGCTTCTTTCCATGTTTTACAATAATTCCTTAAATTGTCTAGAAATCTCTGATACAAGTTTTCAGCACTGAAAACTAGGAATCCAGTATCTTGTTATGCAATGATAGTTTTTTTTATTTAAAACATTTGTTTTGTTTTTGACACTGTTTTTCTTATAAATATTTACATCCGAAAGAACATGAGACAAGATTGTCTCAAAAAAATTGTGGCATTGTATACATGTGAATATTGTTTGTGCATGAATTGTGTACTGTCTCACTTTATTAAATCAGAATCTGTTTCTGTATATTCTGACCAAGTGCACATACCTATGTTACTTATTGTTACAGGATCCTTTGGAAAGACATTAATGAATTAGCAGGTGGCAGGTTTGGTTCCTGTTTTGTATTTCAGTACATAGAGAAATTAATGTGTACACTGAATATTCAAGAGAGTTTGTTCATCAGTTACTCTACAGATCAGGGACACATCAGAGAAGGTTTTCAGCCCGTGCATGTACCACCTCCTGACTTTGGAACACTTAATATTCCACTGTTGATTGTGACATTATTAATAATCTGTTCAACGCTCAACTAACATGCTGTCTTTGAAAATGTTATCGATTTTATTTATTTGTTTGTTTGTTTACTTTATTCATTTTGTTTGTATATATATATATATATATATATATATATATATATATATATATATATATATATATATATATAATATATATTGTGTATGTGCGTTTCTTTGTTAGTTTCTCTGTGTCATTACGTTTTTAATTATCTGTTTGTTTATCGTTATTTTTTTATCAGTGTATCTGGTTGCTTTAATGTTTGTCTATCTCTATCATTTCTGTCTACAGCAAATTATTTGTGTAGCTGGTTTAAGGAGAATTGATGTATTGTAACAAGAACTCTGTTTTCTTTTCATTTTCTCTGTTTTTAATTTTCACCTTTTTTCTTCTTCAATGATTTAATTTTGTTCTTCTTCATATAAGTTTTTATTTTGTGTACATACTTTGTGTGTGTGTGTGTGTGTGTGTGTGTGTGTGTGTGTGTGTGTGTGTGTGTGTGTGTGTGTGTGTGTGTGTGTGTGAAGTTTTGTCATGACAATTTTGATACACTAAAAAGATTTACAAATATTTTTGATCGCACAAATCAAATTTTGATGTTTAACTGTTTTATGATGATAGCGTTTTATCATGTTATCATTAATAATGTTAATTGCACAAATTTTACAAACTATGTTTACCACAGTACTTATCCAAGGAAAGATAGCCCATCATTTGAAAGTCATTTCAAGTATTAACTTTTTTCTGTAATTCTGTTCTAGTTGTTTCATTCCTTGTTTTGTTTCTGATCTCATTTCTAGTTGCCATTTTATTTTCTTCTTTTCTGTTATGTTTGTATCAATACTTGATTTTTTTTTTACTTCTGTATTTGGTACTTTGTTTATGTATTCCAATTAAATTTTGATTTGTCTTTGTATTTGTCTGCTTGCTTGTTGGTTCCTTTGAATGTTGTTTGTGAACATTGATTTTAAAAAAAAATATTGTTGTTGTATTATTAACAGTTAGTATTTGTTCATGTGTATTCTGGGTGTTTTTAAACAGTTCTTACTTTGTACTGATTGTATGTGTAAATTTTAAAACATTTCTTATTGTGTGTATTGATTGTACGTGTACATTTTGTAGTAACTGGAAACGTGTACAGATATCAGTTATGACCTGTGATAGCATTGAAGGTGTGTATGTGGGCATACTGAATGGAAAACTTGTATACTTTTTTCTTTCAGTGGAAATCTGTAGCATTCCATCAAAGAAGTTACCGGAGGATTGTGATGTGTGTGTGTGTGTGTGTGTGTGTGTGTGTGTGTGTGTGTGTGTGTGTGTGAATTAATATGCTTGGTAAAAGTGAAACTAATAATATATCAATAGTTTGTCTGGAGTAGTATATTTTTTGTATAACATTTGAAGGCCTTGTTATGTTTTCTTTGACAAAAGCAAATAACTTACATTGAGGTGATGAACTGAAATAATATATATTCAGATGAGGAGATATGTTTCTTGCTTAAAATGGTTCTCTTTATCGTATGAAAAAGATTATTTGTAAAACATTTACAGAACAGACAATGCCCCATTTAATAAGACAGCATGTAATTTGTAAAAGAGACCCATTACCAAACAACATGAAATGGACTTCAGTTGTATTATTTTTTGTGTGCGAAAAGAGATGTGTCTTGTCTTAATTTCAAGAAGTACTTTGCAGCCATAGCACAACATTTTTATTTGTAGTATCGTGTAAAGAGTGTCTTAATTTCAAGAAGTTCTTTGCAGTCACTGCATAAAATTTTCATTTGTAGTATCGTTTAAAGAGTTAAGTATATTAAGAGCAGTGACTTTACAATTTTGATCTTTCATTTGTTTTTTGTCCAAGTTTTGTTTACTTTTTTAAAATGCCTTTCAGGGAAAAAATTCATTTCATTTTTTTCTTTGTGTTCTAGAAATAACTTAAGTGTTTCAGATATTGTTCAGACAATTTGAATTAATTCTGTGATCAATTTGAGTTTCAGTTACATATGCTCTTTTTATTTCATTTTGTTTTGTTTGTGAATCAGCAATTTTCTTTTACTTGGGTGAAGATTTTTTGGTAGTGTAAGCTTTAAAGTTACTCACTAAATTTTACTTGTATTTTTTTCTTTTTTCTAATTTTTAAAGAACATAAGACATTGTAAATTGCAGTGCAGTGGATGAGTTTTATATATGACTTAGCTTTAAGTATAGAAATAAATTAAGACAGAATTATATGTCAGTAATATACAAAATATAAACTAAATTGTGTAAAGAGGGAAGAAAAGGAAAAACAACATGCAACAACTGTAACAACAGCAACCAAACTATGAACTTACCTATAAACTTCCATTACTCAAGGATAGTAGCATTAGGTCCCATTGGACCTGTCTTACAGCTGATGTTGATTAACAGAGATCACCTACAATGTTGTGCAGAATCTTCACTTCATGAAGAAGATTCCCCCAGGGGCTGAAGCCTCAAACATCTTGGTGGGAGAGGTGGACTTCTTAAACCATCAGATCGTGGCCTATGTGCGCCTGTCCAAGGCCACCATTCTGGGTGACATCACAGAGGTACCTGTGCCAACACGCTTTGTCTTCATTCTGCTGGGTCCCATGGGAAACCAAAACAAGTTCCATGAGATCGGCCGATCCATTGCCACACTTATGTCAGATGAGGTGATTGTTGTCCTCATTTTTGTACACAGACATAATGTTTACCATCTTGGAATTTTTCTTTTTACATGAAAGCATTAATTGCATAACATAATTCATAAGTAATGTTCACTCTGTATGTACAGAGGTGTTTGTTGATTCATGATGTTATTTCATTTTAGTATGGCATAATTTCCTCAGAGTTTTTCCTCCTAGCAGATATTCTGTGTATATATTTGAGGTACTTTTTCCTTTTCTTTTTGTGTGTATGTGTTTTTAGTTTGACTTGGTTTGGTTTGTTTGCTGGTAATTTTGTTTTCTCTTGATTTTTACTATTAACGTGCACAGAAAACTGATTAAGATTATCTTTACTCTGTTTATAACTGATGGACCCCTCTTGGGGATACAGGGGCTTCTTTCAGTAGTATCCCTATCTTCTGGAAACTGTGTGCTAGAAATGCCAGCTTTTCTGCCCTCTCTTTGTTTCTTATCTTGCTCCCATGCTTTCCATCATCTCTTTCTATCATTTTTTGCCATGCTGGTCCATTCAGTTGTAAGTGTTCTGTAAAGCCTAAATATGTTTTGTTAGGAGTGATAATTAGGTACATGCATCAACTGCATGTTTGGCTTTAAGGAAATGTGATGTATGGAAGCAGTAGTAGGTAATTTAGGCCAGTTTTTATAAATGTTTAAGTGTAGTTCCTTTGATGCCATCGCTTTCGTATTCAGGTTTGTTTTTTTATTTAAACTGTTTGGTGTTAAATAATTATTTAGCAGAATAATCAACACCAGGTGTGTATCCTTAGATTATCTGTGCATTGCATTGATACGTGTACTTTATTTTTTTTCAGGGTCAGCGATATGTTGTGTGTGTTTTGAAATGGTTATAGTCCCGATATGGCTCTGCACAGTCAGCTGGGCTTTTAAGCATTAATAATAATAACACTGTTTGAATTATGTTATGCAATTAATGCTTTAATGAATACAGTTTTTTTCATTTGCATTTGTGTGAAGGACAGGTGTTCTGTTGCTTCTGCATTGTGGAATGATTTGTTTGCAGATATTCCATGATGTTGCATACCATGCACACAACCGTGAAGATCTTCTGGCAGGCATTGATGAGTTCCTTGACCAGGTTACAGTATTGCCCCCTGGAGAATGGGACCCCAGCATTCGTATTGAGCCACCCAAGAGTGTCCCTTCACAGGTTGGTTACCACTTGTGGGAGTATGTGTGTTTGTATGAGTTAGGATTTTGTTGTTGTTGTTTTTGCTTATTCATGATTTTTTACCCAGTGTTTCTTTATTTGGGTGGAAAAACATAAAGCAGGATAGGTGCTGTTTCTCATTCTCTCTCTCTTTGTCTCTCTGCCTGTCTTTATCTGTCTCTGTCAGCCTCTGTCTGTCTGTCTCTCTCTTTCTCTCTCTTCTCTCTTCTCTCTTCTGCCTGTCTCTCTGTCTGTCTCTCTCTCTCTCTTTTCTCTCTCTCTCTCTTTTCTCTCTCTCTCTGTTTGTCTGTCTCTCTCTCTCTCTCCCCTTCCCTCTCTTTCTCCCTCTCCCTCCCTTCCTCTCATTGCCCATTGTTGTTTTGTTTGGGAGTAAGGACACAATACCTAAATAAGACAGAGCTTTTCTTCTGTCGTCTCTCTTTTGCTGTCTTGTCTGGCTCCCTCATCGCCATCATCCCTACTCTCCTCGTATCCCTCTTTCTTTCCCTTTCTTTTTTATAGTGTATGTCAAATGGGAATACTTTTTTTTACCAGCATGAATCCTGTTTTTCATTAATCAGGTAGCACTATGGATGTGTGAGAATGTTTAGCAATAGAATGTTTGTGTGTGCTTCACCTCTACAGGAAGGTCGTAAGACAGCAGCATCAGCACCGCCACAGCCCAACGGTAAAGCCGTGGTGGAGGAAGATGCGGAAGAACATGGAGATCCTACCTTGGTTCGCACTGGCAGGTGAGTCTAAAGTTTGAGCAGTATGTGTGTGTGTTCAGTTGTGTGTGTGTGTTCGGTTGTGTGTGGTGTTTCGGTTGTGTGTGTGTTCGGTTGTGTGTGAGTTGTGTGTGTGCACACGTGTGCATGCAGGTGGTGCATGCATACTTGTGTGTGTCTGTTTGTGTGTGTGTTTGTACATGTGCACACACTCGTCATCATCATCATCAGGTGCCCTGCCGCATGGCGTTGGCGACCATGGACTTCCAACCATCTCTATCTCTCATTGCCCCCAGCATCTCCCCCACCCTCTTCATCCCCAGCCACTCTGCAAGTCTGTCCAGCATTCCTCTCCCGGGGTCTACCTGTTGCTCTTTCCCTCCAGCTTTCCCGTTGTGACCAGGTGCTCCAAATCCCCCTTATAAAATGGCCTATAAATGTTGCTTGTCTTTTCCTAATCTTCCTTATGAGTGATCTACTTGTGTCTGCCTCCATCAAGACTGTCTCGTTTGTTTTCTTTGCTGTCCATGGAACTCTCAACATTCTTCTGAGAAACCACATCTCGGCTGCCTCGATCCTGCTCTGGCTTTGCTTGCTGACTGTCCACGCCTCGCATCCGTACAACAGTATTGGTTCTATATAACATTCAAGGACTCTCTTTCTGATGTTAATTGATAGGCATCTGTTGGTAAGAATGCTTGTCATCTTCTTGAATGCTGTTTTGGCTTTACCAATTCTACCAGCTATTTCCGATGTTCATCTGCCGTCTGATGAAATGACCGTTCCCAGGTATTTGAACTTATTAACCTGTGTCAAGGTTGTGCCATTTGCTGTTATTTTGCAGGAGGGGATTTCATGTTTTTTACTGATCACCATGACTTCAATCTTCCTGATGTTTAGTTCCAACGCCTTACCTTTGCTTTCTATTTCTAGTATATTCACAAGGTTTTGTAGGTCCCTTTTATTTTCTGCAATTAGCACGGTGTCATCTGCGTACCGAATGTTGTTTATCATTTTCCCTCCAACCTTTAATCCAGGGTCTTCTTCTAGGTTTCTCATGATGTTTTCGCTATATAGTGAAAACAGATCTGGTGACAAAACACAACCTGTCTGACTCCTCTTTTGATGTTTTGAAAAGAACTTATATTGTTTTCTATTCTCATTGCAGCTGTTTGTTCCCATTACATATTCCTGATTATTCGTAGATCTTTTCCATCAACATTGAGTCTCTCCAGTTGGTTGATCAATTCATCATGTTGTACCCGATCGAAAGCCTTGGTATAGTCAACAAAGCATAAATACAAATCCTTATTCATCTCAATTGACCTCTCTATGATAGTTCTTAGGATGTATATGGCATTAATAGTTCCTTTTCCCTCCACAAATCCACACTGTTCTTCTGCTATTTCTCTTTTGATTCTATTCCTTGTCCTCATCATGATTTTATTAACAGGATTTTTGTTACATGACTCATCAAACTGATTGTGCGATGGAGTTCGCATTCTATAGCCCCTGTCTTCTTTGGAAGTGCAATGAAAATTGATTTTGACATATCTTTGGGGATTTTTCCAGTGTCATAAATTTCATTTAGGAGGACTTATTTTTTCTATGCCAAATTCCTCCAGGGCTTCAATCATCTCTGTAGTAATGTTGTCTGGTCCTGGGGCTTTTCCTGGTTTCATCTTTTTCAGTGCTGCTCTAACTTCATCTTTCATTATGGGTGGTCCTTCAATGTTCTTTTTTATAATGTGTTCTTCGTTTCTGTCACCCTCAAAAGGTCTTTAATGTACTCTCCCCATCTGTCTAATATTTTGTCTTTTTCCATGATAAGTGTGCCATCTTTCAATTTTAAGCAACCAGTTGATGTGCATGTATTTTTCCTGTGGACAATTTCTTCAATTCGTCTGTACATACCCTGAGGATCCATTTTGTGTTGTTCTTCTTTCTCTTTGCATTTTGTTTTCAGCCGAGCTTCCTTAGCTTCATTGCACCTATACCTGATTTCTTTGTTTATCTTCCTGTATATCTCCTCATTTCTCTTTGCCTTCCTCCTTTCCTCCATTAGGCCCAAAATTTCATTGGTCATCCAACTCTTTTTTGCTTTTCTATTTGCCTTAGGGATTTCTTCACAAGCTTCATCTATAGACTTCTCAACTTTGTCCATTGTTCCTCACTGTCACCAACATCTTCCAGAGCACTGAATTTGTTTTGAACATATACATTAAATTTTTGATGTATCATTTCATCTGACTTTAAGAGTCCAAGGTTTAGTTTGGTGTTGCTTTTGGTCTGTTTCCTTTTCCTCAATTTCAGCCTAAACCTTCCCACTACAGGATTGTGGTCACTGTTGCAGTCTGCGCCTGGTAGTGTTTTTGCTGACAGTAAAGAATTTCTAAATCGTTTGTTGATCAGGATGTAGTCAATTTGATTTTTGGTATTATCTCCTGGAACTCATCCAAGTCCATTTTCTTCTGTTAGGCTGCTCAAACCAGGTGTTTCCTACTATGAACTCATTCATCTGTGCCCATTTTTACAAGCTTCCCCCCTCTTTCATTTTGTGTACCAAGGCCATGAGGTCCAACTATATCCTCCACCCTATCCTGTCACACTTTAGCATTAAAATCTCCCATTATGACTTTAACTTCTTGTTTAACTTCTTGTGATTTACATTGGACCTTGGCCATCTCTAAAACTTCGTAGAAGTTGTCGATGTCTTCCTGAGTACTTGCGGATGTTGGTGCATACACCTGTATGATGTTGATATCAAAAGGTTTGCCTCCGAATTTGACCAGTAATACTCTGTCGGACACTACCCAGTATCCCTTAACTGCTTTTGATTTGTCTTTGTCCATTATGATGCCTTCTCCTCTTTCATGTGAATTACCACCAGAGTATGTTCTGTGTATACATTCTGTCATTGCAGTATATTTGGAGGTTTGAGGGCAGACATCAAGCGCAAGATTCCTTTTTACTTGAGCGACTTCAAGGATGCACTACATATACAGTGTCTGGCCTCCTTCATCTTCTTGTACTTTGCCTGCCTCACCCCCATCATTACCTTTGGTGGTCTGCTGGGTGATGCCACTGATAACTACATGGTAAGAATTGTTGAGGATTTTTCTCTCTTTATAATTGACTCACCATGACATCCTCTTTATTGTTGAAAAAGGAATATTGAAATGGTACCACAAAGCCTGATGATCTGATAGATCATCAGGCCTTACAAAGATAATTCTGCAAGGCACAGTATCAGGAGACAGACAGAAGAGGCAGTCCAAAGAAGAGGTGAAGGGCAACATCAGAGAATCGATACATATAGATTCCATTGACTCCAAAGTGGCTGCTAAGAATAGAAAGCGGTTGAGAAAAATTGTCATCTATGATACCTCAACAACCTGTATTTGGTCAAGGGATGGGTGATAGTGAACTTGTCCCACTCCACATACAGCTCAAGCTGGGTGGAGTGTTTTTGCTATCACCTGCTGTACTCATCATGTAGTTGGACAGCTTGTGATTCTGTTCATTTTCTGTCTTATGTTGGACCATGATTTGTGAAATTTAGAAGCAAAGAAATTTCAGTGCAGTTCATTTCTTAAAAGTTGATGTTCACGTTCACACCGTTTGAATGAGCTACGACAGATAGGCTCTTTACTAGCACGCCTTGGTGTGCTCATACTTTGTTGATTAGGGAGGCTAACTCGGCTATTGACTTAAGACCTGATGTTTTTTTAATATTGAGCCAAGCCCAGCAAGCAGCATCAAAATTGGCCTGTTTGCTGTCCATTTACATGTTCAGTACTGCAGCATGAAATGTTCTTACTCAAGGACATTTGTTTAGTTATCTATTTATCTGTTTGTTCATTTCAATTGTTTTCATTTAAATGATAATGCATTCTGGTAACCATTGTGCTTTCAAGACTGTGTGTGTGACAGGCGGCACTGGAAAGTATATTGGCTGGTGCCATCTGTGGGGTGACCTACTCCCTGTTTGCTGGTCAGCCCCTCACCATTTTGGGCAGTACTGGACCTGTACTTGTCTTTGAAAGCATCCTTAATCACTTCTGTTCGTGAGTAGCTTACATTTTTTGTTTACACAATCTGCCTGACAGTTTGGTTGGTTGGGGTAATTGTGTTTTTTCGGTTTTGGTGGGGTTTTTTTTCTCACTCCCTGTACCAGCTTCCTACAATTCCCATGCAAGAATCTGGTGGATAAGATGAGGGATTGAAAGAATCAGTTGTTGATCCTGTTCGATCTGTTCTACCTCAGCTATGAGATGGCTTTTTGGTCACATGAGCTATAATTATGATCAGCATGAAAGCTTCCTATCCAAGAATGATGACCAAAGTCTGTGTATAATTTTCACCATGCAGTGGGATGAGGTTCAGGATGATGAAGAACAGTACTGCAATAGTTCACTATGTTTGGAGAATGTATGACAAGACTGCATTCGCTGTATTTACTGTATTCGTGATATTACTGGTAGAGATTAACACCTGGAAGGCCAGGGAAGAGACACAACTGCTGTGTTGTTAATTAGCTTGAACGGCACATCTTGATTTGCTTTTTTATGAAGATAGATGGTAGTGTTTTTGTTGAATCTATAGGCATATGTAGGTACTAGCTTGAGATAACCTGTGTTCTTTTAGACGAATGGGACATATAGTCACAGAATAAGGAATCAGTTTTCAATAAACTAAACAAAGTTATTTTGATTTATTTCAGTGCAAATGGCCTAAACTATCTGGAGATGCGATTGTGGATTGGCTTGTGGACTGGTTTTGTGCTAATTATAATGGTGGCCTTTGACCTTTCTGCCTTGGTGCGGTACATTACCCGTTTCACTGAGGAGTCCTTTGCTGCTCTGATCTCCCTGATCTTCATTGTGGAGGCAATCGTCAAGCTGATCCGCATCTCTTCTGACTATCCCATCAACCGAGACGTAGATGCCATGTTGAACTACAACTGTTCCTGCAACATGACAAATGTCACCCTGAGCCCCAACATCTCAGCGGACTCCATCGACACATCCAATTGTACTAAATTCAACGGCACTTTGATCGGCGGAGGATGTGATACACCTATTTATTATCCTGACATCTTCTTCTTCTCTGTGCTGCTGTTTCTAGGCACATTCACCATGGCCTATACACTGAAGATGTCCAGAAATGCTCCTGTCTTCCCAACAGCAGTAAGTTTTTAGTGCTGCTGTGTTCTTTGTGTCAGCAAATATATGGAGAGAGAGAGATAAGTAACCTACTCTGCAGTATATGTCTATGCCTGTCTCACTGCAGTGGCCAGCAGCCTGTCACACACAGTGCTGCCATGTGCTTGGGACAATACAAACTACAGGTTTTTGTGACTCTGAGACATGCAAGTGCTGACTAACCATTTTTGTTGATCAAGTGAAAGTATAATTGTTAGTGAAATTTTGCAGTTGACATTCTCTCTGTTCATGTTTGTGGTGTCTGTAGAGAAGCCAGCAGTTAAATGGCTAGATGTTCACAGCAGCCATGCCAGTAGCACAGTGTGATCCTGGTTTTGGAAGTCCTTTAACTTTAGAGGTGTAGGCTAGGTATGTTACTAATTTAACATGAAAATTGTATTGAGATAGTCAGCTTTTGATCATATTTAGAAAATGTCATGAGAGAAGCATAGTTTTCATAATTTTGTTGTGTTTGTAGTTTGATACTGCTAAGTCTAATCACAAATGGGATAACCTAGTATTGCAGGCTGGGGAATTCTCCTCAGATCCATGGATACCTGATATTTCTATCTGACTTCAGCAGGAGAGAAAACAAACATCTGAGAAAAAAAATGGTCAATGGAAAAGAAATATTTACAAAGCACTTGATCACACAGTGTCCATTACTGCATCTAGTTTTTCTGATTCATGTGTTCATACATTTTTTAAACAAGGCATATGTTGCCCTTGACTGTTATAGTGTACACTGTGCTTCTGCATATGTTAATCAGATCAGTGCATCGTAGGGGGCATCCACCAATGAACATGATTTTTCTGATCCATTTAGTGTGAAATAGAGGATTTCTTTGCATGCTGCAATGCAATTTATGTATCATGAGTGACCACAAAAAGGGTCTTCAGAAATGCTCAAATTTAATTTTGTCCCAAGTCATTGACCTTCCAGGGCCACCCACCTTAAGATTGATCCTGGATCTGACAGTCTTTGACCCCAGCCTTTTTCAGAGATTTTTTTTTAGTCAGCTGTTCCCTAGCCTGTACTGAAATGTCTTCGATTTCATAGAAAACAAACCATTTCTCTAATTTGAGTATCAAACATGTTGAATAAGAAGAGTTGGTTAGGTTGTTGAACTGCTGATTTGCTTGGAATGTTAACAATTTTGAGTCTTGAGTCTGTTGTAGAGTACAAAGTATAGAAGTGACATCAGATGATTTGATCATAACAGTTTGTGTGTGTGTGTGTGTGTGTATGAGACAGGGGGTGAGGAGGAACGAGAGAGAGAGATCGGTAAGATTTATTCAGCAAGGATCTGCGATGATGTCATAGATTGTGTCATAGAGAGAGAGTAGGGAATATGTGTGTGTGTGTTTGTGTGTGTGTGTGTGTGTGTGAGTTCAATAAAACAATTTGACAGGGTATCAAGGATTTAGTTACAGAAGTGAGAGATTAGGAAATGTATATTTGTGTGTTTGTATTTTACAGGTACGTTCAACAATGAGTGACTTTGCCGTGTTGATTGCCATTCTTAGTATGGTGGTTCTGGACTTTCTGGTTGGCATCCCTACCCCTAAACTCCATGTACCAGATGACTTTGCGGTGAGTGCCAACAAAGAAATGTATTTTTGATTTAAAAATTAACTCTGAATTGGATTGTCCAGTATTTACGGTGAAAGGATGTTACTGAATCATAACCATTCTGTTTTCAGTGGATGGTGGTGATAAACATTTACTGATGGAAATTATTTTTCAGCCTGAAAGCATTCTTTGTGAGAAAAAAGTTTGGATTCATAAACAGCAAAGAATTATTTTGTTCGAGCACCATGCTTTTTTATGGGGAATAGCTGGGTGCGTGTTGAGTTGGATGACCACTGAGGAAATTTATGCAGATACATGGATGGTTCTGCTAATAGGTGGATGTAGGGATGGACAGTACTATTCACAGTAGTTTAGAGTTTTGAAATTTGGAAGAATATCAAGTCCTCATCAGCCATACGCAGGCTTGCCTTTGTCATTTGAGATCTCCTTCACATGACATTTGTAGTGTAGTGCCTACAGTGCCTCTACACACCACAGCATCTTCTTGTGCAAACTGAAATGAAATGTAACATGATTATGATAATGATAAATCATTCTTGTGTTACACTATTGTTCAAACTCATTTGGACTTCTGTGCATGACACATTTTACAAGACCTACATGTAATACAGAAGTGCTGATATATCACACGTATACAGAGTGTATTCACTCATTAGAATACATATGTTAATACATGTGCACAAATGGACACATGCTAACAAATTCTAACCATACATGTGCATATACCTGTGGTAATAAACATATACATGACTGATTTTTATATAGTGCCACATTCATCAGTTCTGCCCTTTTACAGCCTACCAATCCATACATGCACATATGGTAATAAACATATACATACATGACTGATTATTATATAGTGCCACATTCATCAGTTCTGCCCTTTTGCAGCCTACCAATCCTGATCGTAGCTGGGTGGTCAACCCCATAGGCAGCAACCCCTGGTGGACAGCACTGGCAGCTGTCATTCCAGCATTGCTGGCTGTTATCCTTATCTTCATGGATCAGCAGATCACTGCTGTCATCGTCAACAGGAAGGAGAACAAGCTGGTGGTGAGCACTGCGCGAACTGTTGTGCATGCCGTAGTTTTGAGACATTACAGATAGTATGCCATTATGAAAGGGAAAGTGATAAGACTGTTAGAAGCTAATGATATTATTAAGGGTGAGCGACATTCAGTTAATCTGGATGATCTTTTCCTGGTTTGGGTAAAGCTTTTAGGAAGCTGTCCAGTCCTCATGAACCTGACCTTTCTCAGAACTGTCTTTTATAGAGAATATACAATTTAGTTTTGTTGTCTTTAGATTGCATTTTGATATCAGACTATTGAATCTTGTCTGGACCAGGGGCTGTGTCTTTTCTACACCATGCAAGTGCTTCTTGTAAACACAGAAAACTAAAATTAGTTAGAGGTTTTCATCCATCACATTTTGATTCTTAGTTAATTTAAAACTTGTAGGCAGGGCATGCAACACACCCATATGGACACTAGAATTTGATCAGTGACTAACCATTGGAAGACCTGTTGGATCAGTTTTTTTCTATCAGTTTTGCTCTGATCAAGAATACATGTGCAGCAGAAAAACTTTTTTTTTTCTATCACTTTTGCTCTGATCAAGAATACACTTGCAGCAGAAAAACTGTTGTTTTTTTCTATCAGTTTTGCTCTGATCAAGAATACACTTGCAGCAGAAAACTGTTGTTTTTTTCTATCACTTTTGCTCTGATCAAGAATACACTTGCAGCAGAAAAACTGTTGTTTTTTTCTATCAGTTTTGCTCTGATCAAGAATACACTTGCAGCAGAAAACTGTTGTTTTTTTCTATCAGTTTTGCTCTGATCAAGAATACACTTGCAGCAGAAAAACTGTTGTTTTTTTCTATCACTTTTGCTCTGATCAAGAATACACTTGCAGCAGAAAAACTGTTGTTTTTTCTATCAGTTTGCTCTGATCAAGAATACACTTGCAGCAGAAAAACTGTTGTTTTTTTCTATCACTTTTGCTCTGATCAAGAATACACTTGCAGCAGAAAAGCTGTAGCATAATAGGAAAGTGGATGGATGGTGGGGTGAGTGTGGTTGCTTGCTTTTTACAGTTAGAATATAACGCGTTTCACAGTTAAAAGTTCTCACCCAACTCATTGTTTGGTCTTGTTTAACAGAAAGGGAGAGGCTACCACTTGGATCTGTTCATTGTGGCAGTGTTGATTATCATCTGTTCCTTCTTGGGTCTGCCCTGGTTTGTTGCGGCCACTGTCCTGTCCATTAACCATGTCAACAGCTTGAAGAAAGAGTCTCAGTGCTCTGCTCCTGGTGAACAGCCCAAATTCCTCGGAGTCAGGTAAAATTATGAGAAATTTTGTCGTTGTGCTTGATAAAGTTTTGTAGATCAGCTTATTTGATGTAGTTTGCTGTGAATTGACTACTGATGTGTTGATATGTCAGCTGATCATGTTGAATTTTACTTTTTAAAATCTTCGTACTCATCCCACCCACGCCTGTGTTATCTTTCTGTCCTTCCATACTGTGTTATTATTTGCCCGTAGCGTTATTTGATAGGCACTGTTTTCTTCTGTTAGGCTTTAGACTGTTGTTTTCTTGTTTTGTTTTCTCATGTTATGCTAATATGATTGATTTATTGTTGATGTTTTGTTACGTAACATTTTCTGTAAAGTGCAAAGTACATAGGAGTTTGCTTCCCAGGGTGTTGCACTATATAAATTACATTTAATAAACCTGCTTACTGTGACTGATGTTTAATGTCTCCTTTGCCTTCCTGTTGATAAGTATTTTTAGTTCTTCTGTTTCACCTGTTCTGGCAGCTCTTCTGTGAGTGCCTTGAAAAAGAATGATTGTACACATGTACATGCAACCCCCAGTATAGAAGCTGGTAATGGTTAGTATTCACTGGATACACACAGCTTTTATTTTTTATGAGGTTGGAATAACTAATTGCCAAGGATAATTAGCTGTCGTGAGTCATGATAAGTATGTTTATTAAATGTAATTTTAGAAAAAAAATGTCATTTTATTATTAATAGGACTGATCCAACAGTCTTGTCACTTACTTCGCAAAACAAAAATAGAAAGTTCAACATACATGAAGTTAACAGAGTGCTTCTGAGTACTCTTCGCCTCTCTCCTCACAAAGTTTCAGTCTCTTAGCCAAAAGTCAAAAGCATTTTGATAGTTTGATTGAGATATGGTAGCAGGCTATGATTTCAAGTCCCTGGGTTCTTGAAAACTTCTTGCCAGCTGGATTTTGCCTCCGAAGGGGAAACAACCAGAAGTCGCATGGAGCTGAATCAGGACTAGGGTAGGCAAAGGTGAACTTTAATGGACTGCTTCTAAGGGTAGGTCACAGTGATTTCGGCTTTATGACCTCTTGCATTTTCACCTAGAAGGACTGTTTTACTAGTATCTATATTCTGATGCTGTTCATAGATGGAATGCACAGAACTGGGCAAAACACTTTCTACATAGTATCTAGCAGTGAGAGTAGATTTTTAAAGCAGAATATTGACCACCACATAGCTTTGGGAGTTGAAGAAATGAATGAAAGTCTCTTTTGGCTTTGAAAACCAGGTCTCAGTACAACTGGTCCTTTGTTGTTGTCACTAATCTATATTTGATTTGACCATTTGCTCAAGAGGTCATTGAAAGTGATCCGTGTTTTATTAGCTGTGATCTTTATAGTCATTTGGAGGCCTCAGTCTCTGACATTTCAAGCAATCGATTAGAATACTGAATCCTTATTTTGTAGTCATCTGTTAGCCACAGAATACTGAATCCTTTATTTTGTAGTCATCTGTTAGCCACTTTCCTTACCTCAGTATCATACCACAGGATCTGTTGAACTGTGCTGTATGAAACACTATAAGCTTTACTGATTACAGCAAACTGAAATGTGCACATCCTCTTCGTCTGCTTTCTTTACAAGCTGAACAGTTTGCTCTTCAAGGTTTTACTTGGATATCTTTTTTTTTCAAGTCTGGTTTTATTTCATTTGAAAATATCAATCCAGCACCAGACTGCCCTGTATGAAACACTCTTGTCTCCATACACAACTGGCAAAATGGCATGATTTCTTATCGGACATCTCCAAGTGTGAAGCTTGTTAAGGCACATTATCTCATCTGCTCTAAGCTAGGATCCATTTATCGGACACACAGATAGTTAATCACATTTTCAGTGATGTCATACAATTAACGTAGATGAGGCATCAGTTTAATTTTGTGCATAATGATAAGCTGTATCATATCTCAGTAGAAGTTATATAAGTATTTACTGTGAACAGATCAGAGATGGCAGCCTGACTGACAGTCTTATAGATCAGTCCTTATATTATTTTCATGTCTTATTTACAACAAAGTTGAAATCTTGCTGAAGTGTAGCAAGTTAGAAATTGTCATGTTTTGGTGTTGCTTTTGTTTTGTTTCGATGGTGTCTGTTGTAATCTAGTTTGCCATTGTGAGGGAGTTAAGAACAATAAGATTGTGACCAATCTGATTTCTGACACGCAATATCTGCTGAGTTTGCTGCCCCTGACCAAATAGCTTTGACATGCAGTCAGTTCTGTAGAGTTGTGTCACATAAATCCCCTTTTATGCTTGTTTTTGAGTTGATTTGCTGGAAAATTAGTGAATTTGTGTAAAGATGGTTGCAAATGTCTAGTGCAAAACAAAATCATGTTTGAATATTGAATTCATACAGGCACCACAGATGTTTTGATTGTTTTATGTGGTGTTCACAAGCAGTGAACAAGCATCACCAATATCATCATTCAACATATCACCATCACTACTTTTGCCAAAATTTTCGTTGAAAATGTTGCCAAAATCATTGTCAGAACCTCCGCTCCAATCTTCATTGTCCGCAGCGCTAAATTTTTCCGTGAAGATTTTGTCAAGCACTTGTTGAGTAGTACAAAAATTTCACTTTGGTATAATTTCAAATAAATAAAAGAATGGTACATTTACAGGAAGTTCAGAGAGTAGTTTCCCCAGAAACTTTTGCATGGTGAAGTCTTACCTTTTGCTGTCCTGGGCAAACTGTCGAAACCATAAGGGGAGTCACAACTGGCTATTTGTTGATTGTGGTTCACAGGCAGAATTTTGTTTGTCCGACAAATTATCTGTTGTGGTCAGAAATGTGTTAATGATCATATTCTGAGGAAAGGTCCTTTTCCCCCATGGGGATGCCGAAGGCTCTTTCAGTATAAATAGTATCCCCCACCTTCTGGAAATTCTGTGCTAGAAATTTCCTCTTTTCTGTCTCTTTCTTCCTCCTTTGCTTTCTGTCATTTCTTCCTATCCTTTTCTGCCTTGCTGTCCATTCACCTGTATGTGTTCGATAAAGTCTTATGTACTTTTTCTTAGGATTGATGATTTGGGACACGAGTGCATTTTTGGCTCTAAGGAATCAAGATATGTGGAAGCAATTTTAGGTCATTTAGGCCCGCTCTTATATATGTTTTAGTGTCCTTAGTTATGTTTAGATTTGTATTCAGGGTATGTTTTTTTTTAATCCCCTATGTGATAAATTGGGCAGAGTGATCAACACCAGAGGCATGTCCTTAGATTATGTGTGTGAATGCGTTGATATGTGTACTTAATTTTTTTTTCCTTCTTTTCCTGTTGAAGTATTGTGTATGTTTTGAAATGGTTGTAGCCCTGATATAGCTCTACACAGTCGGTTGAGCTTTAAACAAAAATAACAGTAACAATAAAAGGAAAGGTCCTACGTCACACAAGAAGAAAAATAAATTGAATTGAAACATATCAGATTGAACTTTGGAAGATAAATTGAGATGGTCATCTATTAAAGTAAAATTATCACAACATGTCTCTGAAGGAAAGATTGATTGAGGTGGTCAGTTTTTAAAGTTGATATGGCCTGATCATGTTTTCTGACTTTCTGATACAGGGAACAGAGAGTGACAGGAATTGCCATTTTTCTATTCATTGGTATCTCCGTCATGTTGACATCAGTTCTCAGAGTGAGTATTCAGTTTTTATTATCATTTTTTTTCCTTGTACAAGAACTTCCACTTCTGATATGAATTGATGAATTAATCCTTCTTTCAGTTTTGTAATTGTGTGTAGTATATTGATGATTATGTCTTAAAATGCCTGCTGTTGTGAAATGTGGACATAGAAAAAGGTAGTTTTAGTTAGCTTTAATTGATATTTAGAAGTTAACCCTTTGACTTCCACACCATATTTGCCATCTACAAAAACTTAACCCTTTGATTCCCTCACCCTGTCCACCAGCTTCTAGCAGGAAGCTGGTGGATAAGGTGAGGAAATCAAAGGATTAAGTTTTTGTTTTGCTAGCATGGTTGACAATGCAGGATGCTGGTGGACAGGGTGCTGGAGCCAAAGGGTTAAGGGGTGTACTGTAACAGGAGGTCACTGGAGAGTGAGGTCACAGAGACCCATCCTGCTCTTTTTGTAGTAGTAGTAGTTTTTCAGCTGCTGTATCTTCTTCACCACCCCTGTGTCACTGCCCTTATGACATTCGTTTCAAAATTAAGGTCACCATGAAGGGCTGTAGAATCGGGGGATGAAGTTGTTCACAATGCTGTGATGATGAGAATGATGATTGATAATGATAATACTATGTAGTTCCACTGAGGATTTTGATTACATATATCGTGCTGGGACGGCTGTTCTCTACTCTACCTTTACTTTAGTAAATATAACTTGTGTCATCCAGGCTTGAGAGATAGACATCTGCAGCATTGATCAGGAAATTTATCCAACATCCTCAATGACACATCAGTAAAGTTGATGAGACTCACCTGTGTGATTTCAGTCTTCTATATGCATGGGTGCAACTTTTTCCGTTTGACGACGGAATCCGTTTTTTCAAAAGAGTCAGAAACGGAAAATCCGTTTTTTGAAAAAGCTTCAGCGTCTGGGGGGCTATGCCCTATGCCCCCCAGACCCCACATAGAAGGCACTGCCGGCCCCAGGACCCCTTTCAGTTTTTTTACTTTTTCTAAGTTGCACCCTTGTATATGACACTAGCACACTCAACTCTGGGTAGGAGCTGATAAAGGGGAAGAAATTCCATGATAATATTTGGGACTGATGGTGGTTCAAAGCACAACTTCCCAGTTGGTGGCCTGTTGCCTCACTCTATTCTTATTTGAGCCTTCGGATGACAGGCTCTGAGTTGTTGAAGAGTGAAATGGTAGAGGCTTTGTGAATGAAGTCCCATTCCCTTGCTGCTTTACCCACCCTAATCCAAATGGAGTCAGGCACTCATAATATCTGGGTGAACTTGAGGCTGGGTGCTGAAAGTTTCATGAGCATTGTGTGAATGCTTGGGCAGTTGGAGTACAAACCCCTACATCATGCATGGCTCTGTTTTATGTTCTTTAATATATGAAGAATTTGATTCAACATCATTTCATTCTCATGATAGATTTCAGTAGTCCTCAGTTTCAAAGTAGTTATTCCTACTTACTGATCTTTCTTTTCTCCAAGTTTAACATTATGAATGTAGGCTCAAGCAGGTTTTTCAGTAGTTCATAAATCTGTAAAGATGCACTTCTACTAAGAATATGTTTCAGATTGCACCCAGCTCTTGTATAATGACAATCTGATCATAAATATTAATAATCTCTTCAGTCCCTTGGACATATATATATATATGTATAAGTATACGTTACAATTATGTGTATCTCATTTGCCAACAGCATATATGTACATTCACATCACATCAAGGATTTTCCTACCACCATTTTTAAGCTGGAGAATCCCAGTTCACACGAATCAGAAAACTCTGCCTATCTCTATGAATTATGCATAAGGTCAGCAGCCAGTCACACTTTGCTATGGTCACTGCACTGCGGCGTTTGTAACACCCCCTCAGAGATTTGACCTTTCTTCCACAATGCCTGACGACAATGCTTCGACTTGGCCAAGAGCTGTGAGAAAGACCGTGTTGCCAAAGGTTTTAGCTATTTCATAACAGCACATATTGAGACATGTTTAGGTGAACTCTGACTGACCCACACTTCAGACTGGGTAAGGGGGGAGGGGGTAGAGTGGTGAGGAAATGGCTGTTCTGTTTACAGTTTTCAGCTATTGTACCAGCACATTTAGTCAGTGATGTTTGCTTATAGCATGTATTCCATGGTCAGCTCAAACGCAAGAGTCCAGTGCAACACATGGTTATCAAAATAGTTGAGTTTTCTGTCTTCTGCCAGTGTTTCTGTTGTTTGGGAGGAAATGAAAAGAAAGTGGTGGGCGTGGCAGGTATGAGATTGAGTGAGTGTGTGGGTGTTTGTGTGTGTTTGTTACTATTCAGTACATTATATGCACACAGGGTTTGGAGACATATCTCCAATACTTTTATATATATGTTTTCTTAGAATATTTTGTTTTTTAGATTACTAATCTGTAATGCATAACAATAAATTGTGTGACATTTATTTATGTCAATTTTATGGCCCATTCTTCACTAATCAAAGTGTCAAATACAGTTAAAACTATCATAAATGGATAGTCTTTTCATTTCCTTTTCAGAAAAAAAGGATTATGACTTTCATGCAATAATTTGCATGCTAGAATTTTTTGTTAATTATTACCCTACCTGTGCAAAAATCACTTGGCAAATAGCATACACTAGCAAAACGATGTATTTGGCACTGAAGGGGCTAAAACAGTTTTAAATATATGAATTACATTTGTTTGTTTGTTAAATCATTTTTATTCATCTTAATTACATTTTTTTTACATCAATTTGTTTTCCAGTCTTCTGTTTTGTTTAGATATGGTAAATCATCTTGCACTGTATGATTAAAACATCTTGCGCTAAAATTATCAATATTCTTTATTTATCTCATTATCTTCGAACAGTTCATCCCCATGCCGGTGCTTTACGGGGTCTTCCTCTACATGGGTGTGTCGTCCCTCCGGGGGATGCAGCTGATGGATCGTATTGCCATCTGGTTCATGCCTGCCAAGTACCAGCCAGACTACATGTACCTGCGTCATGTGCGCACCAATCGCGTCCACTTGTTCACCGCAATCCAGGTTATCTGTCTGGCTGTGCTGTGGGTCATCAAGTCGGTGAAATCCATCTCCATCGCATTTCCCATTATGGTAAGTTTGGACAGAAGAGGAGAGAAGGGTGAGGAAGGAGAGAGAGAGAGAATGGGGTGGGGAGGGAGAGGTGTGTGTGTTTTCTTTCTGAGATGTGTCATTTGCTACTTCGCTTGTTTTGTTTGTTTAAAATGTGTTGTGATTTTAGATGCGTGCATCTGTATATGTCCCTCCACCCCCCTCCCCATGGGGATGCCGTGGGCTCTTTCAGTATAAATAGTATCCCCACCTTCTGGAAATTCTGTTCTAGAAATTTCCTCTTTTCTGTCACTCTCTCTGTTTCTTTCTTCCTCCTTTGCTTTCTGTCATTTCTTTCTATCATTTCTGCCTTGCTGGTATATTCACCTGTATGTGTACGATAAAGTCTTACGTACTTTCTCTGAGGATTGATAATTAGATGCATGTGTTGAGTGCATTTTTGGCTCTAGGGAGGTGAGATATGCGGAAACAGTTTAGGTAATTTATGCCCGTTTTTATATATGTTTTGGTGTCCTTATGTATGCTTAGATTTGTATTCAGGTGTGTTTTTTAAATCCTCTGTGCGATAAATTGGACGGAGTGGTCAACACCAGGGGCATGTCCTTCGATTATGTGTGCGAATGCATTGATATGTGTACTTAATTTTCTTTAATTTTTTTTCCTGTTGAAGTTTTATATGTTTTGAAGAGGTCATAGCCCTGATGTTGCTGTATGCAATCGGCTGGTCTTTAAACAGCAATAACAACAACAACAATAATTATTCAAAACAAGTGTGACTGCCAGCGTTCAAACAAACAGGAACCAGAAAAAAACACAAAAAAAGAATTAGAACGCATATTCAATACAAGACAAGACAGGCGTAAATTTTCGGTCAACTGACCTTTGTCAAGTGTAAGATCACAAACAAACAAACACCAGATACGAAAATTAGGAGAAAAAGACTGAGACTTCCTGCTGCTCCTTCCAGTGTGAGAAAAGGAATAACAATCTTTATATGTAAACATGAAATGCATGCACCATGTATGAATGTGTGAGTGTATATGTATGTTGGACAAGTATTAACATCGGATTTTGTGATCGTCCCAGGTGCTGGCCATGTGCTTTGTGCGTAAGGGACTGGATAAGGTGTTCGATCAGAGGGAGCTGAAGTGGCTGGATGACATCATGCCCGAGGCCCACAAACGTGCCAAGGAGGATGAGATCATCAAACAGGAGGAGGTAGGCTTTGGGGTTTTCAGACTTGGGGAAAGAAGTTAGGTAAGCAAGGAAATCACATGTACTTACAACATAGTTTTGGTAATAGGCTACTGAATCACATGATTTAACAACATGGTTTTGATAATAGGATATTGAATCACATGATCAACAGATAACAGTCTTTAGCATAACAGACCGCATTATATGTATATGATAGTATAGTGCTTTTATATCAGTGAATGCATACTTACATTTTCCATTGGTTTAGTGTTGAATAGAAAAATAGAAAGGGTACAAAAGACACACAGATCAGGAGAGAGCGGACATGAGGAGAGTAGGATGAAAAAGTTGGCACAAAGAAGAGGGAATCACTGCTGAACGAAAGTGTGTGGTTGTGTTGTGTTGTGTGTGTGTGTGGTGTGTGTGTGGAAAGAAAGAGAGGAAACAGCATTTGCACAGAAAAGACAACAGATTGATGTAGACTTAACCCAAATTTTTGGTTGTACTTTATTGACTAAGGTATACTAAAACACATGAACAGTGAACAATACAAAAGAAACCAAAGAGAACTATTTACCAAATTTGAAGAAAGTCACAGAGTTTTGAATCAGTTGATAAACATGAAAGACGCTATATCAGCTAGAACATTTTTGCGTGTGCACACACATACACACACAAACAACCAAACGCAACACACACACACACATACATACACACACACACATATAACACACACACACACAACACACACACACACACACTCACACTTACACACACACTTTTAAGCACGCACTTGTACACAGGAGCAAAAATTCACACTAACATGTTCACAAAATTGCCCACAACACAAATGCTGCCATAAAGAAACATGCTTATTCGTATGCCTACAATCACATATGGAAGGATAACTGGATAAGCTGATGAATTTTGTTGTAGGATGGAAGGACTTGATATAAGTTGAGAACAGAGCCTAACCATAGTAGGATTATATCATCAGTAAAGTGTTTCCAGTACTGGTCAGGAGTGGGGATAGGACTGTCAGAGAAAGAAATCTAGCAATAGCACAGTGATTTATCACTATTAACATGTCAAAGCAAGAATTGAATATAAAATTGCCTCATTCTGCTTTCAGTATCTGAGTTTGAAAACAGTGCCAATATATTTATCCGAACTCCTACCATATGAACATTCCAAAGCTCTCAGGTCTCAAGGAAATTCTCTCATAACTGTACCTTGATTCCCATTAACAATTTGTGGAAAGAAAGCTTTCTCTGTTTTTGGCCCAGCAGCATGGAGCTCCCTCTCAATATATTCAAGACAAATCAGTTTGTCTGCTAACTTTCAAAAAGCATCTCAAAACACGTCTCTTTCAGAACTATCTCAAAAAATCATAAGTTAATTCTTGGGCTCTTCTAAATCGAGCTGTATTGCAATTTGTCTAATGTGTGTGAGTGTGTTTGTGTGTATGTGTATATGCATGCTTATACACACTCTGTGTGTGTGTGTATGTTTGTGTGTGTGTGTGTGTGTGTGTGTGCATGCTTATACATGTGTGTATATTCATGTATGTGATTATCTCGGAGAAATTGAAAAACATGTTTGTTGTTAATTTTGATGAGCCACGTTTATGTTGCATATTAATTAGAGTATACATATATCCCATATTTTTGTACTGCTTTGTAATGTATTGGCATTGAAATTTTTATGCTGCAGTAATATATTAGTCTTATGTATCCAGTTGTTATACTGCATTATGTATTAATATCACAGTGTTTATGCTGTTTGTTGTGCAACATGTTTTCTCTGACATATATGTTTGCACTATATAAATGGAATTATGATTACTTCCAAAGAAAAAAAATGGTAATAACACAGCAACTAAATGTACTATGACAAAATAACTGTACCAGCCAGGCAAGAGATGTTTTACCCATTGATACACTTTACTTTTAGAATAGAGACATAAAGCTGAAGAGACATAGGAATTCACATCAGTTTGATTGAATAGCACTATAGTTTACACATTGATATTTCATTTGAGCAGCAACGACGCAGTCTGATTGAGGGCAGCACCAGCATTCCGTTGGCCATGGGTTTAAACATGGAACACATCACAATCCAGGCTGACATTGACCAGGTGAACATCAGCGAAGAGATGTCACGCACTGCCCTGTGGAAGAGCATCATGCATAACGAGTCCTCATCCAATCTCATCACCCCCAATGAGGAGTCCCGCTCCAGTACCAAACAACGGTCAGTGACTGTGGGTTTTATGCGTGACTGTGTCTTATAATAAGTGACTGGGGGTTTTATGTGTGACTGTGTATTATAATGACCCGGCTGTTACTTGAAAAACACAAAACAGATTATACGTATACTGTTCAAAAAAAGAAACGCATAGTTATAAATATTGAGTTCCGGTCCAAGTATGAGTGTGTGGATATCCACTAAACTGCCGAAAGTGCCGATTTTCGGCCTCGCGTCCGTCGGTAAATTCCCGTGCTGTTCGTGACGCATGCGCTTGGAGTGGCTGAAATGCCCAAACAGAAATTTTCGGTTGCACACTCGCCATGCATGGATGAAATGTCGTGAAACGTAGTGAACATTGAGTTCACACCATGTCCTCCAAATCCCATAAAAGCGAAAAGACTTTCCTCTCCAAATCAGGTCTAAAGTCTGCCCAGAAGAATGGCCCCCCTGAGCCGAGAAGACCGCCAAAACGCGTTGGGACGCCTACAAGGAGGCCAGAGCCAGAGCGCCGTTGCCAGGCATTTCCACGTGTCGCAGAGCACCATCAGCAGGCTGTGGGCCAGGTTTCACGCCACAGGCTCCATCGCTGACCGGCCACGAACAGGCAGACCGAGGGCAACAACTGTTCGCCAGGACCGCCACATACGGGTGCGCCACCTGCGGAATCGGTTCTTGGCGGCCTCCTCTACTGTCCATGAACTCCCCGGGCCCCGCCGAATTTCCGACCAGACAGTGCGGAACCGCCTGCACAACGCTGGCTTGAGGGCATGCAGGCCTTACAGAGGAGCTGTCCTCACTCGCCGCCATCGCCTGGACCGATTGCAGTGGGGCAACCAGCATCGTCGGTGGACCGTTAGGAATCACTGGAGGCACGTTTGGTTCAGCGACGAGTCTCACTTCTTACTCCGGCGACATGACAACCGGAGACGGGTGTACCGAAGAGTGAATGAACGCTACGTGCCGAACTGTGTGGATGAGGCACCTCCACATGGTGGTGGAGGCGTCATGGTATGGGGAGCGATCAGCCTTGCTGGGAGGAGTCGCCTGGTGCACGTCCCAGGGCGCCTGAACGCCGTGCGCTACGTGGAGGAGATTCTGCGCCCACACGTCCTTCCTCTTCTGGCCGACCCTGACGCCGTGTTTCAACAGGATAACGCTCGTCCTCACACGGCACGCGTCACCACCCAGTTCCTCAATGACAACCACGTTCGCGTGCTTCCCTGGCCAGCCGTGTCACCAGACATGAACCCAA
The DNA here is from genome assembly GCA_030674185.1 of Monoplex corrugatus. NCBI lineage: Eukaryota > Metazoa > Mollusca > Gastropoda > Littorinimorpha > Ranellidae > Monoplex > Monoplex corrugatus. Next base: position 53,925,399 of record CM060306.1, on the reverse strand, counting down.
TCGAACACCTTTGGGATAATCTGGACAGGCGCGTGCGCAGTCGAGAGGAAGCGCCGGCGACTCATGCCGAACTGCTGCAGGCGCTACAGGAGGAGTGGGAAGCCATTCCTCAGCAAGACATCCAACGTCTGATCCACTCTATGCTGAGGAGGTGCCAGGCACTTGTTGATGCTCAAGGTGGTCATACCCCCTACTGATCCGATCGTCTCTGTGTTCGCGCCTATGGACTGACCAATTGCTGTCATGACCGAAATGAACTGCACAGCCTTTATGCTCTGTCCATGCCAACTTTCAAAATGGAATTCGCATTATTTGATTTTCTATACCTTTCTCATTTATGACATTAAATTTGCAAGTATCAACTATGCGTTTCTTTTTTTGAACAGTATATTTAATGTAACAAAACAACTGGCCTGTAAGAAACCGTATGTTGATAACTTCAGCCATTGGAAAATAAAATGTTACTATTATCATTACATATTGTATGAACTTGAACCTGTCTTGAAAAAATGTGTGGGTGTGGTTTTTAATCCATCCAGCTGTGTGTAGGTACCTTACCCTGTTCAGGGTTGGGAAGATGAAACAGCAAGGGAGACAAGTGAGATCCACTCTCAAAAGGCTGAATCAAGAGTAATCAGGCCTCTACCACCTCATTCCCCCTGGATTTGCCTGTTGTATCTGTTGGGAATTTATATTGACTGTCGTGCTTAGTGTCCTGGCGGTCTTGTCTCATGTATTCTCTCAGCATTCAGATCACAACTGGTAAACTTCAAGGACAAAATAGAAATCGACAAAAACAGTAGCATGGTTTGTCACATTATGCGTAACCATGATTATTGTGGTAGCAAATACGGGAGAGAGACTGCCAGAATGCTGGGTACTCTGGCAGAAATGACAGGAAGGTCTCAAAAAATATGACATTTAAACCTTTGATACCCACTTGTGTTTTTTTTTTTTTTATTATTATTATTATTATCTTTTATCTCACTGTCTGTTAAACAGAAAGGGCAAGAAGAAGAAATCCCGCGACACCAATGGCAGTGAGCGAAGTCACAACAGCCCAGCAATTATGGAAGAGGATGAGCCTGCAGAAGGAAGCCCCAAGAAGAAAAACGCCCCTGTCAAATTCTACATCGATGATCATGAGGAAGAAGGGGAGAAGGAAAACCTGATCAAGGCCCCTGAGATTGTCATTGACCCTCCCAGTGACATTTCACGCCTCAGTTCCCCAGATCAAGATGACAGTAAAGTGTAGATATAGATTTACAGTTGAAAATTCAAGTAGTCTTTTGTGAAACCAGACCGTCAAAGTTCCTTTTTGGTGATGTTTTGTTGTAATTTACAGATTAACCCCAATAGAGGTAGAATATTAATACTACATGAAGGTTTGAAAACATGAAAATAATGTACATACTGTTAAAGACTGAACAGTGAAATATATAAATTGTTGAAAAAAAATTCAAACCAGTTGAAAGCTTTAAAGAAAGTTGGGGGGAAACAGTGAGGAGAAAGAAAACGTGCCACAACATTTGCTTGTTGATATGGCATTAAATGTGATCTGATATTGAGAGAAAATACCCAGTGTGTTATGCCCACATCTTTTTTTTTTTTTTTTTTTTTTTAGTGTTTTAACATTTTAAAGGCTGCAGACTTGAGTGCATATGGTTTTGTTACAAATTTTCTCTTATGCAAAACCATACTACTTTGAGGAGAAATTGTAATTTTCGGTGATTGCAAACCTCAGGAATGTTTTGATTTTATATAATGTTATTTTGCAGAGTTATTCAGTACACTGCAGTGCATAATTTCTGAACAGCTTTCAAAATACTGATATTCTCAAGTGCCGGTAGTTAAAATGTAATATTGATTCTTTTCTGATCATAAGTGTATACTTGTTGGAAGTACAAAACACTCTTGAGTACTACAGTAGTAAAATGTGTTCATACAGTTGTGTCTGGGAAAAAATCAATCTCTGCATCTTTTTCATTCAGGTAATTTTCAGAGAAAAACCTGTGAGAAGCACAACACTTAAGAATTCTGTCAGAAAGCATGTGACACAATCCTCACATGGCAAGGACTGTAGTTTTGAAAAAGACACCAACACAGTTTGCATCTTGAAGGAAGAATAGAAATAATAGTAAATAAAAGAAATCCCACTTCTTTCGCTGTATTCTGGCAGAACTTATAATAATTGTCACTGTCAGTAAGGTTCTTTATTACACAATCTTGTTTGTTCAAATGTTTGTTTATGCTGAAGTGCATGTGCTTGTCAAATTATCCAGAAGTTACTGAAAGCAAACAGTATGATTATAAGTGACACTTGGTATTTCACAGTTTATAAAAGTCATCATTGTGAAGCATTCAGTATGTTTGTTTCTGGGATGTACATTGGACTTACCAGTTTTTGGTGTGTAAATTGGACTTACCAGTGTGATCAGCATTAGGCAGCTACTAACTGTCCATTTATAACAGGAAATTACTAAAGAACAGTGACTATGCCTATCTTTCACAGCTACTGAAGGGCACTGATTTTACACCACAAAAACTCTCAGACATTACAGTTGAAAATGTTTACAACCTGGTTGTAGTTTTGGAGGAAAGAGTGACCATTTCAGAAAGACAGAGAAGATGAAAAATGTTCAACTTAATGATTGAAACTGACTGAAGGGTTTAAGTGTTTGGTAAGTTTTTTTTTATTGGGAAAAAATGTAGATTTGTGATTTATTAATATACTGTGTGTATAAAAATGCATTCAAAAGGAAAGGAAAGGAGAAGAGAAAGAACAATATGAAAGTTTAAGTCAAGTTGATTCTTATTTACAAACTTTCTTGTTATACCAATGAAAGTTTAAGTCATGTTGAATCCAAACTACAAATTTTCTTGTTATACCAGTAACAGCATCTAAAAAAATTAAGTAAAGAAGAGATGGCTTTGTAAATAATACAAACGTTTGTGAATCTACGTTATATTATTTAGGATGTGATCTGTAAGTTGACGAGACAAAAGTGTGTTTGTTGGTTTATGATAGGGTCAAAAAGCAAAATGTATGATTATTGATCAAGAAGCAAAATGTATAATTATTGAAGTTTGTTTATATATGATGAGATGTGTCTTTGTTTGCAGTTGGTTGATTATCATTATTTTTAATTTATTATGTACTATTACAGTACTGTTAGGAAGGAGTGTTATATTTGCAGTTGTAGAGTTTTAATTTATAGCTGCTGATAATCAGGATTTTATGTGTTCATTTATTTGTGTATTTATTTAATCATTTGTATAGTTATTTTATATGAAGTGTTTAACATCACTCAATAGTTGCTGGTGTTTTACTCTTGCTGTAAGAGGTAAGTGTGATGTTGTCAGGATTTTATTTTCTTGTGGGTTGTTCAAGCTGTTGTTGTTCTTTGAAATATTCAATGATGTTTTTACAGTTTCCAACCCTTTTCCCCTTCTGTCTGTCTAAGACATTGTTGCTTTGTATTCTTTCAGTGATTGATTGTTTGACGATTGATTATGTTGGAGACTTCCCCACCCTATCTTCATCTCTCTTTATGTGTTGTGGTTTGGTTTTGTTTGATTGACAGCCTATTCTTGTTACAAATTTGCTGTGTTGTTTAGTTTGTATATTCTTTGTTTGACTTTGTGTTACACTGTCAAAGGTCTTTGTCCAAATTATGATTATTCTGCCATTTACCTCGTGTTTAGTACAAACATCGAAAGAAAGAAAATGAGTTATTAAATACCTATGTGAAACAGTTACAGAACCATGTAAAGTTTTTTGTAGGCTTATGGTGGTGACATGAATTGATGGGATACTGTGAGCATTTTGTATTTATATTTATCATCCCTTTAATCAGAATACCACTGCATCTGTGTGACCTCATTATTAGTGTTCTGATCCTGTGTTTGCCTCTAGCAGTGGCAGTGATTCTTAAATATAAATTTCACATCTATCACACCAAAGTATTCATGTATCCTTATCGAATTATTTTGGTCTGTGCTGTAATTCATTTAAAAAATTCGCTCCAAACTTTTACAGTATTTTGATCATAACCTCTGATAATTGCTTAGTTGTTTATATTGTAAATTGTTCTGAGTAATATTTTGGTGAAGCTGTCTGAAAGTATTAGGTTTTAAAATACCTTTAGCAGGTACTATTAATAATACACTAGACTGTGCAATAAGAAGGGAAGCATATAATTATAGTCTTAAAGAGAATAGATAATATTTCATCTACGTGTAAGATTTCTGCTTTGCAGAAGAAACTGATAGAGAACAGAGGCAAACGTCAAATAAATATCGTGTTTAAAAGGAAAGTTTGTGATTAAGAAGAATGTTACAGTTTATGATCTAGGAAGATCATTTCTCAAAAGTCTGTTGAAATCCCCTTGAAAACACCAGTTCTCTCCCCTTCCTTTTCCTTATTTTTTTTCCTTTCATTTTTGTTGTTTGTTTGTGTGTTGTTTGTTTCTCAGTAAAATTCCAAAGATTGTTTATTTTTCAACTTTTTTCCTTGTGTTTCTCAGTTCACTGAAATCCTAGAGATCATCATTTAACTTGTTTTCAAAATCTTTAATCAGTTTGTTGTTCTGGGTTTTTGTTTTTTGTTTTTTGTTTTTATTTGTTTATTGCTTTTGTATTTAAGCGTGTGATCTGTGTATTCCCTTGGCTTTAATTTTCTGCCTGTGACAATCAGAGTGATAATCCCAAACTTACAGCACTATACAGCAGTTTCAGTATCAGTTTGTTTAGTGTGGTGTTACAGCAGTGTATGGTGGACTCCATATTAACTGTGTCACATCATTATCAAAAAAGGACAAGCTCACTTGATTCAGAACAATTTTGTGGGCACAGAGTAAACTAAGACATTGTAAAAACACTGTTCTTTTTGGGCTTATGGAGTCTAAAACTAATAGAACAATTGTGACTACCACAAGAATAGATGCAACTATGAAAAGTTCAACAGACACACAGAAAGGTGTACACAAAAAAGCTTGTTTTAATTAATATACTGAAATCTGAAAGGACCAACAGGGAATGAATTGAAATTTGAGTTGAATATTTCAAGGTAAGAAACAAATATGATGTTAAGACAACAACAAAAATAGATGCACAGTTTTAGTAAAACAGATGCATGATTTGTTGTCCCAAAACTATTGATACCAATATATGAATAATTTACAGTACTGATAAATGCATAATTTCTTGTACTGTTGTAGTCCAGCGTTTTGGCATTTTTGTCTTATGTTTTTTGTGTGTTTTATTTTGTTTAATCTGTTCAGTGCTTCCGACCAAATATTCAGTCAGAAGAAACATACACCTCCAGGTCGGCGAACTTTCCTATTTTTAGCTAGTAAATCCCAACACTTTCATTGACATGTGAGATACCAATGGAAACTTCAGGATTCCCTCTATAAATAGATGCTAATTATATATGTGACGTTTAACGGTCTTTTTCGCCCGTGCGATCGAAAAGGTGACGCCTTACAGCTGATTACTATTCAGCCACTGCAAACAATGGCGGACGAACTCGCTTCAACACAAGCATCGATTGAGCTTGAAAAACAACTTATACAGCAAAAGAAGTTGCAGAAATCATTACTTGTGGAGCTGATTCTGATTTCATTCACTCAATAAGAATGAAAATTACGATAATTTTGCGCACGCAGGCGATATTTCGATGTTGATGTCTGAAGTCGACTTGACCCAGATAAGAGTGGGAGTGACATTACTAGCACTGGCAATCATAAAAATGAAAGTACTGCTGCTCCTGGTGTGTTGTAAAGTATACTGAACAAGAACATTATAGTGTTGTGGGGTTTTCTAGGCTGGATGAAGAGATATGAATTTTTTTATTATTTTAAGTCAAGAGGTTTAAAACTCCATGGCACAAGCGATTCACCTCTTTATTTACACTTTGGCACTGAAAGGGTTAAATTTCATTTTGTTTATAATCAGGAGACTTGTGGTATTTTGAGAAATCGGACAAATCAATCCATAGCATTTGACTAGAAAAGTGTGATCATGGATAATCAGTTTGGTAATTTCAAAGGTATTATTTTGCGTCCTTTTTGTCTTTTGTTCAGTATTTCTGGGTTTCCGAAGTTGATCTATTCTTTACTGTTGGGCAGCCTGTTTTCTGCCTCTGACTGAATAAGTCCATCCATGTGATGTGCATTGTTTGTCTTCCTGATCCCTTTTTTTGTTCTACTGACAAAAAGGGAAGAAATGTTAATGGTCATGCACAAGGAGATCCAGTGATTTTATTTCTTCCTTTTCTTGTATTGACTCAGTTTGTGTGTTAGTCTGTTGGCTGTCTGTCTCTCTTTTTTTTTTTTTTTCTCTTTTCTATTTATCGGTGCTTTTTGTATTTGTGTCTTTTACATTTTCATAAGTCAAAGTTACATAATGGTGAAGTTGGACTTGGTTTTAACATGATTAATGATTTTCTTGTGTAATAAACTTAGGATTGTGTAATAAGATATGAAGATGATTGGTAATGACAACACTGGCTGGATAGTGAAATTGTCCATTGCAAAATCATTGTTTTAGATGTTTCAAGTATTTTTATGCTTATCATGAGAGTGAGTAGTTATTATAGTCAAAATGTTGTCTTAAGCATGTTCAGGGCTTTATTATGTTTATTAATATTATTGAGCTGTACTTGTTCAGCATGAGACATGTTGAAAATGACAATTAAACTTTGTATAAGCGCCTGTCACTGGATCACCAGTCTGTAGGCCAGATTGTAGTTTAGCATAGCTTCATTCACTTTCTTGCAGAATCGAGATGTTTTGTAATGTCAAAGGCATATTTCCTCTGCTTCCCTGTGATCTTCAGTCTTTTTGAAGTAAAGGTTTTTTGGTTTTTTTCCTCTCATTTTTGCCTGTCCATGACTTGTTTCTATTTAAAATACTTTTTCATTATTCTGCATAATCATAGCCATGCAGTTCATTGCAGAAGTGTCATTTGCATTTTGTGTCCATTTCATAAGAAATCCTGCCAATGGAACGTAATGCTTTAAGGCTCTCTGTTTTCTCTTGTAATCAAAATGGTGTGTAGTTATTGGCTAAAGTATATTTCGTGTTGACTTCTACTTCTTCAGTTTCACTTGTAACGATTCATTGGTTGGAAAGCCAACAGCTTATCCTTGTTTGCCCTATAACTGAATTGAAAAAAAAAATCTCCTCCAAGTGTAATGGCTGTCTGCTACTGGGGCTTAGTTTTATATGTGATGCTTTAGTTCCTCTCTGATTTTTTGTTGTGTACAATATAACAGCTCTGATGTGTTGTGTTTTCATCGACTTTAAATACTACAGTTCCTACTTGGTCATGTTTCTTGTCATGAAGACATGTCAAGGCTTCAGGATTGGGGTGTTAATTGCTGTGATTTGTAGACCGTTCCCTTGACATGACCACACCACTTCCCCCCCACCCCCTTTGATCTTACACATCATCGTTATTTCCTTGGCATAATGTCTGTTATAAGACAAGGAGTGTTTACTGCCTGACCATGAAATCCGTGGTATTTACCAAATCATGTTTTGAGTGACATCCACACTGTGGATTGGTTTGTGAAAACTATTGATTCTCCCTGGGTTGTTGTTTTTTTCTGTGTGTGTTTGATGTTCTGTTTCGGTTCATGTTTAAAATTGTGTTTATCTGGTGATTTGATCTTGGGTTCAGTTACAGTGTTGCTGTGCATTTTCAGTTATTGTTCTTTTCATATTTTTTATCAATATATATTTCAAAAAAGTGATCAGATGTATACTTCAAGGTAACACGTTGTAATGTTCTGTACATGTTGTTTGGTGAGGTGAGGTTATGTTTCTGTGATAGTGTAGGTCATGGGTGTAAATATACATTTGAATGTTGTTACATGGAAGTGTTGCTGGGCAGTGGTGCCTGTGTTGAATGAAACTGTACATAATGGTTGGGAACGAGTACAAAGGTTCACATTTATTTTCAAGCCCTAGTCTCCAGTTGACGGATTTCTTTGATGTCTGTTCAATCATTTGATTATATTCTGTAAATATCAACATGCAGTTAAAACAAGTGTTGCATTTTGTGTCCTTCCGCTGAATTTGTCTTGTAAATGTCCAGATATTTTTATATCATTGACGGCCATCATGTGTGTGTGTAATTTACACTAGACAGTAGTTTTGGAAGACTAAGTGGCAGAAGTGGTTCTGTTTTGTTGTTTCATCCTTTTTGCTTTATTTTATTTATTTATTTATTTTTTTAGAGCTTTGGTTCTTGCCATTCATGGAGTTTGATCGCTTAAAAAGCTCGTTTCTAATGATGACTACAGTAGATTTTTAAAACTGTTTAGAAAACACTTTTTTGTCGTATGGCAGAAAAATTAATTTAAAGAAATAATACCATGATTTTGTTAAAAGTTTTGGTGTTTTTGACGCTGTAATCTGACATTTTGGTAGTATCCCGCCATTTTTTACTTTCACCGTATTTCGGCTTATCACTTTGCTCTGATCATAATCATCATATTTCTTTTGTATCTGGAAAATCTCTGCATTTTTTTGATTGACATGTATTATATATTTATTTTGTCTTTAATATCTTGAGAGACTGTTTTGAAATGATTTGTTTGTCTGCTCTACAGAAGAAGGTAAGCAGACTTGGTCTGTCCAATAAAATAAATTGTCAGTGCATTTGTGAAGAAAGATTTTATCTTCTTTCACTCGTCTTTCAAAGGCTGTCAGTCACGGGAAAGGACGTAAAATTATCACAGAGAAATATTACAATTTTCTGACAAAAAGACGAATGATTTTAGTCCATGGAGCACAAAGGATTATCTCAGTCAGGTGCTTTTGTGTGGGAAGTGATTTTATTATCCCACATATATTCTCTCTCTGCTTCTATATATATGTGTGTGTGTGTGTGTGTGTGTTTATGGGTGTAAGCAGAAAAAGCAACAACCAAAATATGTTTAAAATGTTAAAAGATTTATAAATGAAAGGAAACTACACATATATTCCTTCATGTAATCAGATTTTTTTGTTACTGTATGTACAGTTGTCGCCATGCACCTGGCGGTTTAAGCATTGCATTTGAAGGTCTGCATTTAATTAAAACAGACAGCTGAATATTCAAGAAACAAATAGTCTGGGATATTTTTTTTATGAAATATTAATAAGTGAAAAAAAAATAATGCAGCCTAAAAACTAGACATTGTGTTTCTTTGTTTTTTAAAGATCTATCCACATTACTACATGTGGTAGGCGGTTGGGCTGCCCTGTTTTATTATTATATTTTCAATCTTGTGAGATATGTTATATTATTCAAAGGACTATGGCAGAACTGAAATAAATTGGCTTTTAAAAACATGGATCAGTAACGGAGTAAATGGTTAATCTTATTACATTGTTTTGTTTGGGTTTTTTGTTTGTTTGTTTTCATGTTTTTAACTTAAAATTTGGTCTAATCAGTTCTTTACCAGTAAACGAAAAATGTCTTTTGAAGTTTGGAAATATAGACATGAAGAGGAAAGAAATTATATGAATTGCATTCAAGAGGATAAGTCAGGAGGAGAAAGGAGATATGTAAATTGTATTCTGGGAATAAGTCCAGAAGGAAAAGGAGATATTGTAATATGTACTTGGAGAATAAGTTGAGAACAGAAAGGAGATATCGTACACTGGGGAATAAGTTGACCTTGTTTCTCATTTGTGAAATGCATTCAAACACAAACGAAATAGAATAATAGTCACCTCAGTGAAACCGCTTGTCCACAGATAGATGTTTTCTGTAGACGTGACTCTTGGTTCATCAGAAAAGTACATATATAACCTACCCATGCGCGTGCATACACACACACACACATATGCACGCACACATACATACACATGTGCACACACACAGACACACACAGACACACAGACACACACACAACACACACACACTCACACACACACACACACACACACACACACACACACACACACACACACACAAGCAACACCTCCAACATACTTGCACATCTAAATTGCTCCCGTTTTCCAGTTGTGTCATTTCACAAGTTATTTTCAGTTATGACTGCAGTCTCCACATAGCATTTAAGGGCAGTCTTACGGTGTCTGTCAGAATTTTGTTTGTAACCCCGTCATATGACAGGTAATGTACCTTACAAGGCCTGGTCTTTGTTATTCGTGTCTTGTACTTGTTTTGTTTGTTTTTGATACTGATACAGGCCAAATCAAGCTTTACCTCCACTGTCAAGAAGACACCAAGTTGTTTCATTTACTCTGTGAAGCAGAAGGCAAGTCATCAGACATCACTTGAGTCTGGTCTTTGAAAGTGGTGGACTGAATCTGTTTTCATTGAGCCATGGCTGCTATGATCCTGTTCTTTGATCTGTAACCAAGTGACGGGTTGGTTGAATTTGAGCGTTGCTTTCATTCATCTGTGGCCATGGTCTTTGATTGGAAAGTGACAGATTGAGTGTAAGCTCTTGTTTTCATTCAGCCATTTGCTGCTTTACATTTATGCCAACCATTGTTTGTGTGGCGTGAGTGATTAGAGCCAATAAAGTTTAATGATACCACAACCTTGTTTTGCGGATCTTTTTATTTCATTGTATTTTATGATAGACTGATCTGTGCAGTTGCATGCTTGAATTGTACCTAAAATTTAATTTAGGTCCTATCAGAATTGTTTTCAAAGACACAATTCACGTAGAAATGCAGATAGCCTTTACACATCCCTTCCATATACAAGTTTTAGTCGAGGTTATTTCATTGTACATTCCCTTTAGAAGAAAGACCCTGTTTTATTTTATTTTTTACGTGAACACTGGTTTCAAATGAACTGTAGAACGCAGTTTTTAAAGGAACTGTAATGTATATATTTGGTTTCAAGATTTGCATTCATGGACTGTGTAGTGACTCGGAATTCTGTTTCCCATTTCCCCAGAATGATACCATAGACTGATTAAAAAATGTTTTAGCTCAGACGCCACATCAGCGAACTGAAATATGCACTTGTTTCACTTGTGGTGGGTATGTGCGGTGGCCTTAGTCTCTGAAAGTGGCTTCTTCGTCTGTTACTTGATGTTGTTCATCTATTTCTCTTGCCGTTTTCCTGCTGGCTTTCCTCATCATCATCTTGTGTATGTCAAGCAGGTGCCGCATCATCTCTGTGGGGTGTCTTTTGTGATTTCAAGGATTTAAAAAACAAACCAATCTAACTCGTACTTAGTCTTCATTTCCAACTAAAAAAAATCGAATCCAGCCACAAACAGCCAATATATCTATCTTTAAACGGGTTTACATTTCCTGTCACCATTGCCGAAATATTTGCTAATGCTGATTCTAGTTTTTGCATTGCCCATCCAAGGCTTGTTCTGCCTTTGAAAGATTGACGAAGAGGATGTTGCAGGACCATTCTATCGGGCTGTCCACTAAGACTGCTGTGTCTTGAGCGCCCTGTTGTACTGCTGTGAGACAGGGACTATTCATCGATGGCACATTCAACAGCTGGTATGGTTCCACCAAAGATATCTGTACACGATCAACAACATGGCTTGGCAAGATTGAGTGTCCAGTCAGTTCGGTTGGACAGGACGTCGTGTCTGTATGGAAGACAGCCACGTTCTGAATATGGTCCTGTGCGGAGAGTTGCGGCAAGGATTCTGTGAACAAGAAAGAAGAGCTGTAGCAAGGATTCTGTGAACAAGAAAGAAGACTTGTTGCAAAGATTCTGTGACAGAGAAAGAAGAGCTGTAGCAAGGATTCTGTGAACAAGAAAGAAGACTTGTTGCAAAGATTCTGTGACAGAGAAAGAAGACCTGTAGCAAGGATTCTGTGAACAAGAAAGAAGACTTGTTGCAAAGATTCTGTGACAAAGAAAGAAGACCTGTAGCAAGGATTCTGTGAACAAGAAAGAAGACTTGTTGCAAAGATTCTGTGACAAAGAAAGAAGACTTGTTGCAAAGATTCTGTGACAAAGAAAGAAGACTTGTTGCAAAGATTCTGTGACAAAGAAAGAAGACCTGTAGCAAAGATTCTGTGACAAAGAAAGAAGACCTGTAGCAAGGATTCTGTGAACAAGAAAGAAGACTTGTTGCAAAGATTCTGTGACAAAGAAAGAAGACTTGTTGCAAAGATTCTGTGACAAAGAAAGAAGACTTGTTGCAAAGATTTGTGACAAAGAAAGAAGACCTGTAGCAGGATTCTGTGACAGAGAATAGAAGACCTGTACAGGATTCAGTCTGACCAAGAAAGAAGCCCTGTGGTAATAATTCTGTGAGGTAAGAATTCTGTAAACAAGAAAGAAGACCTGTAGCAAGAATTCTTTGACCAAGAAAGAAGCCCTGTGGTAATAATTCTGTGAGGTAAGAATTCTGTAAATAAGAAAGAAGACCTGTATCAGGATTCTGTGACCAAGAAAGAAGCCCTGTGGTAATAATTCTGTGAGGTAAGAATTCTGTAAACAAGAAAGAAGACCTGTATCAGGATTCTGTGACCAAGAAAGAAGCCCTGTGGTAATAATTCTGTGAGGTAAGAATTCTGTAAACAAGAAAGAAGACCTGTAGCAAGAATTCTGTGACCAAGAAAGAAGCCCTGTGGTAATAATTCTGTGAGGTAAGAATTCTGTGAACAAGAAAGAAGACCTGTAGCAAGGATTCTGTGACCAAGAAAGAAGAGCTGCAGTGCACGATCACATTTGAGCTACACAGAACAGCTGCTACTCAACAGAAGAACGACTGGTACAAGCAGAGCCAAAGGCATCAGGCTCCATTACCATGCAGCGCCTGTGGAAGAACATAAGTGATCGCACTTGTGTCCTACATGAAGACCTATATTGGCGATAGAGGACTAGTATGCTTACCCGTCTGTCAGAACGACTGGAAACTCCGATCACAGCTTGGATAAAGGATACGCTGAAAAAGGAATGCAGCAAGCACTCTAAATCAGTTACAAAGAAAATGGAGTCTGAAGTTGAAAACTCATCCATTTTCCAAACAATTCTTAGATAAATCAAAATATTCACAAATTCATACTAGTAAGAAAGAGTTACATTAATCAAAGCTCCAGTATTAGCCTGACACCATAGATCAATAAGACCTAAGAAAAAGAACGCTGATAAGGAATGGTTTGATAAAAAATATCGCTGTCTTAGACGAGACTTTCAATGCTTATGGAGAGCAATCCGTTTACATGCTGAAGATGATTGTCAAATACATGTTACAGAATATGTGTATGATTGCCCGCTTTGGGGAAAATTTAAGATTCTTAGTCACTTATATTTTTGTATATTTGTATTCATGTTGACGCGCCAGTAATTTGAAATGTGAATCATTAACAGTTGAGATCAAAGTCGTTAATTGTTGTGTCAAGAAAGTACAACAGATCTCTGTCTTATGGCCCTGTTTGGAGCTTTCTGACAAACACACAAACACAAGCAAGCAAGCAAGCGCACATACACACACACACACACACACACACACACACATTCTCTCTCTCTCTCTCTCTCTCACACACACACACACACACACACACACACACACACACACACACACAACACACACACACCACACACCCATCGCCTTGACAGCATTGCTTTTCCTGAAAAAGCAGATTTAAATGAGTGTTTTGTTCAAGACTTTCTCAAAAGATTGTCCAAAACTACCACATAAACGAGAGATCTGTGATTTACACCAGCTTGGACAAGAATGACAGACAGCCCTATGTAACTCACAATAAACTGAAGTCTCCTTCAGCGGCACACAGAATGGGGACGTAAAATTGTGACAAGACAAAACGAGATCGTCAGAGGATGCTTGGCACATGCTTTGATAATTTATGAGATAACACTTCTCATCATGGTGAGAATGCCATGATTCTCGGTCGGTTGCCCTTGTAAGAAACCCTTGGAAGCCTCATTGTCATTTACGTAAAGATGGCAATGACATTCAGTGCATCAAGTTCGGAAAATAAGGAGTTGTTGCGTTTTGACGTGCCACATGTGCTCACCCAAATCTGTCAGTCAGTAGTAGTACAAGAAGATTCCTTCATCCCAGTATATTTTTTGCATGTCAAATATGGGCTGATAATTGTGTAGCGCATTTTGTTACAACATCCTAGTCTGTGTGAATTTTTATTTACCCATTACATTTTATTCTGCCATATGTAACCACACTTAACTTAATCTTTTTGCACCGCTAAGTAGGCTGAATGCTGAATTGATATGTGTAATGAAATTTTCTGTTCCTTTTTTTTTCTCCAGTTTAAGCACTGTATGTGTATTGAAACGATTATAGCCTCTATGCAGTCGGCTGGGCATTTTGTTTATGTTCTAACTGAAGAACCAGTTTCTCCAAATCATCTCTTACAATCGCGAGTTTTTAAAAAAAAAATCAAACTCAACAAACAGAAACCAACCTGAGTCAGGGTTTACTTCGTGCAGTCTGAATGGAAGGCAGAGCTCAAACTTTGAATCAAGCAGGCCATCTTTAGATAGGTAGATAGATAGGTAGGCAGACAGATAGGCAGATAGATAGGTTTAGATATATTGATAGAGATAGATAGGTAGATAGATAGATAGGCAGATAGATAGGCAAATAGATATATAGACATAGGGGTAGATAGATTGATAGATAGATAGGTAGGTAGGTAGATGGATAGGGAGATATGTAGATAGGTTCAGATATATAGATAGAGAGAGAAAGATAGGTTTATAGATATAGATAATAGATAGAGATATAGATAGCTGGATAGAGAGATGGGTAGGTAGACTTAGACATATCGATATAGATATATGGATATACATGCGTATATGCACACATATTGCTGCGCTGATAACTGTTAAGCTCGTTTTTGCGATCAGCTCTGATCTAAACAAACAACCCGCACCCCCTCCCCCCACCCCCACATAATAGTGAAGAATACCAAAACAAAGTATGAAAGTGGTTTGTCGGTCATTATCCCTGACGGAAACATTAAGATTAAACAAATTAAAGAAACAAACACACACACACACGCGCGTGCGCGCACACACACGTACACACACGCGCGCGCGCGCGATAGATCACAATCTTTGTGAAGACATGTGACAAGAGTGCTTGGCCAGAAGACCTTATCTACTTGACTGAAGAGGCCATTTCATTGAATGAAGCAGTCTCTCTCATCTCCTTAGCAATTCCTCTTGATTGTTGTAAGTGTGACAGTGACATTTACGAGGTACACATTGGATATGGTCAATGTAATAAAGGATTGTTTGGGACATCAAGGCACACCATAGCATGAACCCATCCCATATGTACCCTGGTGTTACTTCTGCTTTACAACGTCTCACCACTTACGGGTAGAACGAATGTCCGATACGTTTTGCTTTGTCTCATTCAGACAAGATCGTATACTTCTTATGTCTTGACCTAAGATCGTTGGGTCATTCACTGAAAACATCTTGAGAAGCCCTTGAAATCTGTCTCGAACCTCTGCAAAACCCTCTCTCTCTGCGAGTTGGCAAAGCCAGGTCATTGATGTCCTCTTCTCGTCTTTTTACTTACTGGGATATCTTGTTCCCATCTTTGCATTCACTGGGATGTCTTGTTCCAATCTCTCACTCATTGGGATGTCTTGCTCCAATTTCTTCACTCACTGGGATGTCATCGTCCCATCTCTCCACAAATTGATGTCTTCTCCCGATCTCGTCACTCACTGTTGCCCCATTTCCAACTTTTCGCTCACTGATGTCCTCTTCCCACATCTTCACTCATCTTTGTCCTCTTCCCATCTCTTCACTCATCTTTGTCCTCTTCCCATCACTTCACTCACTGATGTCCTCTTCCCACATCTTCACTCATCTTTGTCCTCTTCCCATCTCTTCACTCACTGATGTCCTCTTCCCATCACTTCACTCACTGATGTCCTCTTCCCATCACTTCACTCATTGATGTCCTCTTCCCATCTCTTTACTCACTGATGTCCTCTTCCCATCACTTCACTCACTGATGTCCTCTTCCCATCTCTTTACTCATTGATGTCCTCTTCACTCATTGATGTCCTCTTCCCATCTCTTTACTCATTGATGTCCTCTTCCCATATCTCCATTCGTTGATGTCCTCTTCCCATCTCTTCACTCACTGATGTCCTCTTCCCATCACTTCACTCATTGATGTCCTCTTCCCATCTCTTCACTCATTGATGTCCTCTTCCCATCTCTTCACTCATTGATGTCCTCTTCCCATCTCTTCACTCATTGATGTCCTCTTCCCATCTCTTTACTCATTGATGTCCTCTTCCCATATCTCCATTCGTTGATGTCTTCTTCCCATCTCTTCACTCATTGATGTCCTCTTCCCATATCTCCATTCGTTGATGTCTTCTTCCCATCTCTTTACTCATTGATGTCCTCTTCCCATATCTCCATTCGTTGATGTCTTCTTCCCATCTCTTTACTCATTGATGTCCTCTTCCCATATCTCCATTCGTTGATGTCTTCTTCCCATCTCTTCACTCACTTATGTCCTCTTCCCATCTCTTCACTCATTGATGTCCTCGTCCCATATCTCCATTCGTTGATGTCTTCTTCCCATCTCTTCACTCACTGATGTCCTCTTCCCATCTCTTCACTCACTGATGTCCTCGTCCCATATCTCCATTCGTTGATGTCTTCTTCCCATCTCTTCACTCATTGATGTCCTCTTCCCATCTCTTCACTCATTGATGTCCTCTTCCCATCTCTTTACTCATTGATGTCCTCTTCCCATCTCTTTACTCATTGATGTCCTATTCCCATATCTCCATTCGTTGATGTCTTCTTCCCATCTCTTTACTCATTGATGTCCTCTTCCCATATCTCCATTCGTTGATGTCTTCTTCCCATCTCTTTACTCATTGATGTCCTCTTCCCATATCTCCATTCGTTGATGTCTTCTTCCCATCTCTTCACTCACTGATGTCCTCTTCCCATCTCTTCACTCATTGATGTCCTCGTCCCATATCTCCATTCGTTGATGTCTTCTTCCCATCTCTCCGCTCACTGGACAAAGAAGCTCTGGAACAGCATCTCAGAAATACTCATTCCGGCGTCTAGGGCAAGGCACCATTGAAACCCAGATTCTGATGCGTCCTGCAGCGCTAGGAAAAACTTTTAATGACAACCCATCAATACTGGATGAAGTAGAGAACATGGTTAAGAAAGCAAGAGCCAAATCATAATAACATGGGCCTAACCTACTGTAAAGGAAAATGAGTCCCAATGTCTTCGAGTGGCGCCAGAAACTGATAAGATCAATATCAACGGATAATAGCTGGTAGAACGCACATTCCAAAAGAATAGAATTAGAGTGACATCAACCTGTTCAGACCAACATCACTTTGAACTTGAAGGGAAAATCTTTTTGATCTCTGATGGCAGCAAGGCTATATGCATTCCTTCTCGAATAAACCCAGTGGCTGTTTTGCTGTGTGTATATGTTAGACATACCTTATACATTTAGGTGTACTTTATACACTTGGTTTGCCTTATGCACTTGGGTGTACGTGTACTTTATACACTTGGTGTGCCTTATACACTTGGGTGTACATGTACTTTATACACTTGGTGTGCCTTATACACTTGGGTATACTTTATACACTTGGTGTGCCTTATACACTTGGTGTGCCTTATACACTTGGGTATACTTTATACACTTGGTGTGCCTTATACACTTGGGTATACTTTATACACTTGGTGTGCCTTATACACTTGGGTGTAGTTTATACACTTGGTGTGCCTTATACACTTGGGTATACTTTATACACTTGGTGTGCTTTATACACTTGGTGTGCCTTATACACTTGGGTGTAGTTTATACACTTGGTGTGCCTTATACACTTGGTGTGCCTTATACACTTGGGTGTACTTTATAACTTGGTGTGCCTTATACACTTGGTGTGCCTTATACACTTGGGTGTACTTTATACACTTGGGTATACTTTATACACTTGGTGTGCTTTATACACTTGGTGTGCCTTATACACTTGGGTGTACTTTATACACTTGGTGTGCCTTATACACTTGGGTGTACTTTATACACTTGGTGTGCTTTATACACTTGGTGTGCCTTATACACTTGGTGTGCCTTATACACTTGGTGTGCCTTATACACTTGGTGTGCCTTATACACTTGGTGTGCCTTATACACTTGGTTTGCCTTACACACTTGGGTGTACATGTACTTTATACACTTGGTGTGCCTTATACACTTGGGTATACTTTATACACTTGGTGTGCCTTATACACTTGGGTGTAGTTTATACACTTGGTGTGCCTTATACACTTGGGTATACTTTATACACTTGGTGTGCTTTATACACTTGGTGTGCCTTATACACTTGGGTGTACTTTATACACTTGGTGTGCCTTATACACTTGGGTGTACTTTATACACTTGGTGTGCCTTATACACTTGGGTGTACTTTATACACTTGGTGTGCCTTACACACTTGGGTGTAGTTTATACACTTGGTGTGCCTTATACACTTGGGTGTACTTTATACACTTGGTGTGCCTTATACACTTGGGTTTACTTTATACACTTGGTGTGCCTTATACACTTGGGTGTACTTTATACACTTGGTGTGCCTTATACACTTGGGTGTACTTTGTACACTTGGTGTACTTCATACACTTGGTGTGCCTTATACACTTGGGTGTACTTTGTACACTTGGTGTGCCTTATACACTTGGGTGTACTTTGTACATTTGGTGTGCCTTATACACTTGGTGTGCCTTATACACTTGGGTGTACTTTATACACTTGGGTGTAGTTTATACACTTGGTGTGCCTTATACACTTGGGTGTAGTTTATACACTTGGTGTGCCTTATACACTTGGGTATACTTTATACACTTTGTGTGCTTTATACACTTGGGTGTGCCTTATACACTTGGGTGTGCCTTATACACTTGGGTGTACTTTATACACTTGGTGTGCCTTATACACTTGGGTGTACTTTATACACTTGGTGTGCCTTATACACTTGGTGTGCCTTATACACTTGGGTGTACTTTATACACTTGGTGTGCCTTATACACTTGGTGTGCCTTATACACTTGGGTGTACTTTATACACTTGGTGTGCCTTATACACTTGGGTGTACTTTATACACTTGGTGTGCCTTATACACTTGGGTGTACTTTATACACTTGGTGTGCCTTATACACTTGGTGTGCCTTATACACTTGGGTGTACTTTATACACTTGGTGTGCCTTATACACTTGGGTGTACTTTATACACTTGGTGTGCCTTATACACTTGGGTGTACTTTATACACTTGGTGTGCCTTATACACTTGGGTGTGCTTTATACACTTGGTGTGCCTTATACACTTGGGTTTACTTTATACACTTGGGTGTGCCTTATACACTTGGGTGTACTTTATACACTTGGGTGTACTTTATACACTTGGTGTGCCTTATACACTTGGGTGTACTTTGTACACTTGGTGTACTTCATACACTTGGTGTGCCTTATACACTTGGGTGTACTTTGTACACTTGGTGTGCCTTATACACTTGGGTGTACTTTGTACATTTGGTGTGCCTTATACACTTGGTGTGCCTTATACACTTGGTGTGCCTTATACACTTGGGTGTACTTTGTACACTTGGTGTGCCTTATACACTTGGTTACTTTATACACTTGGTGTGCCTTATACACTTGGGTGTACTTTATACACTTGTGTGCCTTATACACTTGGTGTGCCTTATACACTTGGGTGTACTTTATACACTTGGGTGTACTTTATACACTTGGTGTGCCTTATACTCTTGGGTGTATTTTGTACACTTGGGTGTACTTTATACACTTGGGTGTACTTTATACACTTGGTGTGCCTTATACACTTGGGTATACTTTATACACTTGGGTGTGCCAGTCCAGAAAGAAGGCATCCCAGGAGTGTCTGGCTGGGAGTGTCGTACCACGATGATTTGGGAAGGAATCCAAAGAGCTAAAGCACATGAATGGAACTGCGGTGTGGTGTGTCTCGATCTGGTACATGTGTATGGATCATTTCCGCACAAAATGATTCAACTGGCTCTGGAGATGTATCATGCCCCCCCCCCCCTCCAAAAAAAAAAAAAAGAGAAATGCTGAAGAAGTGCTTTAATATTTCTTAATTTGCTTCTCCACAAAGGATTACAGGACAAAATGTATCAGTTTAAAAATGTGTGTTGCTAATGGCCGTGCAATTTCCCCAGCACTGCTCGTGTTGACAATGGAAGTCATCTTCAAGGCAGCAATGAGTAGTTAAGGTACAGTAGACTTGCGAAATGGATACCGAATGCCCCATTGAACAGCCATCACGGATGACACAACAGTCCTTTCCACAAAGGACGATGAAACACACAAAATACTGAATCAAACAGGCGGGTTAGTTGTCTCATCCACGATGAGTTTCAAATCAAAGAAATCACAGAGCTTATCAATGCGCAATGGAAAAGTAGCCGAAACTGTGATGTGTACAACTCATCTGACTGCCAAGCTCTATGGCAGCGGGCAGGAAATGGAAAACATGGCCACATTCATCACCAGATGTGGTAACCACCATGTTAGTCTCGAACAAAAGAAGAAGAAGAAATCCATTTCCCTTCGCCCACTCTGAATCTTATCTTTTACCACTGTTTGAAGGAGAAATGTCGCTGAAAAATCGAACGTTATTTTGAAACTTAACTGTCGAGGCCTACTTACTTTGGGAAATGGACGATCGCGTAGAAATCCATGATACAGTTCACTGGAACGGGAGGGGGGGGGGGTGTACAAGATACGGATGCGTCAAGGTGGCCATATCTTACAGGATGATTTACCCAGAAGATGTAGCCACTGTAATCTTCTGCAGCGCCATCATCAGTCCCGTCTGTCAACTAGCATTCGTGTTTCGATTTAAGAGGATTGCAGTCTTCCTATATACACACAACAAAATAGCCATTGAGTTTATTCGAAAACTGTGATTCAATTGTACACTCTTTTACTCGAAATAAATGTTTCTTCTTCGTGACTGGTTGTATACAGAAAACTACGTTGTAACAAGATTCAACGGCTTGTTAAATCAGTCCTCCAGGGAGGATGACGGAGGGGAAGACAGAAAACAGATGGACTGAAACAGTGCAGAATGGGCAGAGAAACCTTTTGCAGAGAACCCAGGCTTTGGCACACAACCGATATAGCTGGAAGAATCTAGTGAACAGTTCTTTAGTGCGGCATCTCAACGACTTTTCACAGAGTTAAGGAAGAAGAAGAAGTTGAAGATTGAAGAAGAAGAAGAAAAGAAGCAGATATGTAGTTCTAGTAAACTACTTCATGGAATTCTAAACACATGTCAACTTCCAGACGTAAGTAATCGTTTGAGTGTCAAATTCAGTTTTTCGTTAAGAATCAGAACGCGTATTTATACAACCAGACAAGAAGAAGCAGAAGAAAAGAAGAAAGAAGAAGTAAAGGAAGCAGACATACTAATACAAACAAGCACACAAACACTCACTCACACAGATCAAATCCAAACATGCTGCACTCATATGGTTCCTGTTTGCCTGAACGCGGGCAGTCACACTTGTTTTGGATTCCGTTTTTCGTTGTTCATTGAAACTACGTGATCTGTGAAATTTTGAAGTTGGCCGGTTGTTTCAAAGTAGACATTAGTATATCAATAAACACAACTTCAATAATGGTGTATCCACCTATGACTGCAGCATGTTTGGATCTGATCTGTGTGAATGTGTGTATTTGTGTGCGTGTGTGTGTATGCGTGTTCGTGTGTGTTTGTGTGCGCACGTGCGTACGCGCATGTGTGTGTGTTTGTGTGTGAGTATGCGTGCGGGTGTGTGTGTGTGTGTGTGCGCATGTGTATACGCGCATGTGTTTGTGTGTGTGCGTGTGCCTACGCACGCCTGTCAGTATAGAAAAGAGTGAGAAAGAGAGAGAGGGGAGGGAGGGAGGGATAGAAATGTGGTGGGAGGGAGGTGAATAAGGAAGATAATTGTTTCAGACGGAAGTTCTGTGACCTTGAAGACAAGGTGGAAAAGCAGGCAAGCTCATACACAATTACTGAAAACAAAAGGAGATTAAAAGAAAAGAAAAGGGAGGGGGAAGGGTTGCAGTGTCATACCTTGACATCCATAAATAAACTTTGTGTGAGAGACAGATAAGACAAACAGACAGAGAGACACAGAAAGAACGTGTGCGTGCTTTTCTTTGGATGATTTTACCTTTCTCTCTCTCTCTCGCTCGCTTTCTCCGTCTCTGTCTCTTCTCTCTCTCTCTCTCTCTCTCTCTCTCTCTCTCTCTCTCTCTCTCTCTCTCTCTTCTCTCTCTCTCTCCCTCTCTCTGTCTGTCTCTGTCTTTGTCTCTCTCTCTGTCTGTTTCTCTGTCTGTCTCTATATATCTCTGTCTCTCTTTCTCTCTCTCTGTCCGTCTGTCTCATCCGTCTCTCTCTATATATATGTCTCTCTCTCTTTGTCTGTCTCTCTCTTTGTCTCTCTCTCTTTGTCTCTCTCTCTCTTTGTCTCTCTCTCTCTCTCTCTCTCTCTCTCTCTCTCTCTCTCTCCATCCATCCATCTATCTCTCTTATTTGCTGACAGACTTTGTGCTTCAGTCATTCGGGACGTGTCAGCTGAGTGATTCATACACCCCCCCGCCCTCCCCACCTTCTCCTCCCTCCCATTTCAAGACCTTGCCCGTGAATAGGGTTTGTGCATGGTCTGTCAAATCCTGATGGCAAATTCAGGCGGAGCGCATATGGAATTGTCTAATTTTCTCTTTCCCTCTCTCTCCTTCTCTCTCTTTCCCTCTCTCTCTCTCTCTCTTTCTCCCTCCACCTCTCTCTCGCTCTCTTTGCCTCCCTCTCTCCCCCTCCCTCCCTAAGATAAAAAGAAGATTTCTTATGATAGGTCCGATATAGTTATCACCGGGAGGGAGCTATTTTAAGATTGTGATAAGACTGTAGTGACACCGCTCAAGAAGAGAAAGGGAAGGACAAGGGAGACAACAAACTGTCCCTTTGTTGTAGGCATATATGCAGAAGAGGTCAGGTGAGGACAGACCCAGTTATGTTTCCTGCCATTCGTCATCTAGGGATTTTTTGTTTTGTTTTGTTTTGGTGTTGTTGTTTTTTATTCTTTTTTTTCTGGGCAATTATGAACGTAGGAGATTCATTTATC
>CM060306.1:53892235-53894735 GCA_030674185.1 Monoplex corrugatus | reverse complement strand
AAGATCGTTCTGTGACTTGACGTCATATGGAAATGATGGTCATGAGCTATACTCGTATTCAGCTTAATTGTTTCACATTACTAGTAAACGTTGTTTAATTTGTACCAAGGTTTTGCTTATGAAAACAATCAGCGTTTCACATCTAATACAGTCTTTGTTTCTAGACAAGTGGCGGATTACGCACGCGCTGCCTGCAGGTCGTTGTGAAGGCCCTGGTGGACAGTAACGATAAACTGCACGTGAAACTGTGATACTGATTGTGACAGTCTCCTCAGCGCAAATTTGTTTATTGGTTTGGTGGTTTATATCTTTAGTTGATTAGATATTGATATCACTAACATCAAAGACCGTGCGGATGCACTAATGTGTGTGTGTGTGTGTGTGTGTGGTGTGTTGTGTGTGTGTATGTGTGTGTGTGAGTGAGTGAGTGAGTAATGTAGGCCTATAAATGCACGAGTGCACGTACACACACACTTATATATATATATATATATATATATATATATATATATATATATATATATATATGTATGTATGTATGTATGTATGTATGTATGTATGTATGATATAATATTCAAAATGACAATATGACAAAATATAATATGGTATAATACAATACAAGATAATATAATATAATATAATATAATATAATATAATATAATAGGTAGAAAGAAACTCTAGGGAGAGCTAGACAACAGAAGGTCTTCAGAGAAGTAACCCCCTTTAGACAAGTGTTTCGGCCCTGAATTCCTTACACTCTCGGGGGGCCGGGCCACATCCAGGTCATGACTCCTGGATGCCCTTCTGCTGTTGTCTATTTTTTTTTTTTTTTTCCCACGCCGGGGATCGAACCTGGGCGATTCTGCGCTTCAGAACTGCGGTACGCGGTTTTACCAATGTGCTAACGGGGCACACATCATCTGTAGGGAATTTAATCCTTATGAAGTTCACTTTTTTGGTTCCTCCTTGCCCAGATCCAGCTTGAGCTCCTTTCTGCTGCCTCTGCCATCGCTTTAAGGGCTCTAGTCCTCTTCTTCCCAGAAATGGCGAGTTGTTTCATGAGATCATAAGCGGAGGTGCCCACAAACCCTCTTGCCCCGACCTCTATGGCGAAGATTTTGACCCGCAGACCTGCTTTCTTCAGGGTGCTGGCAAGACCGGCGTATTTTTCGGTCTTGTAGATATGTGCTTCTTCCATTCTGCTTTCGTATGGCACAGTGAGTTCTATCAGAATCACTTGTTTCGAGGAGTCAGAGTGGAGAGCGATGTCTGGTCTCATGCCTGTCTTGCTGATGACATCTGGGTAATTTCTCCACTCTGGGAGGTCTGCTGTACACTCCCAGTCGACTGCTCCATCCAGAAGACCCTTTGGCAATGTGCTGGTTGTCATAGCCCTTTCGGGCCAGACCTGTTTCCCTCCTGCTTTGTAGAACGTTGTCATAGCAATTGGTGCGTTTGGGGTCATGGTTTTTTCGCTAACCACATCTGTGATCACTTTCAGAACTTGGTTGTGCCTCCATGTATACCTTCCTTGGGCTAGCGCTACTTTGCAAGAGCTTAGGACATGTTCCACTGTTTGTTTCTTCTGACAGAGCGGACATGCTGGGTCGTCTGCTTTCCCCCATTTCACTAAGTTTGCATTCGAGGGGAGCAGGTCATATACAGATCTGAGGAGGAAGCTTATCCTTAGAGGAGCCATGTGCCACATATCGTTCCAGCTGAGACTTCTTTGGAGTGCACTGTCCCATGTTGTCCATTGCCCCTGTTGACCTTGCTGGACTGCCTTCTGCACTCTTTTGACATCTTCTTCTTCCTTCAACACCTGTATGATCATGTCTCTTTTTTCCTTCCCTTTGGCTTTGGACCACCACTGCATTTTTGTTGCTCCCAGTCCCTGTCTGTTGGTTTGCGTGTGTCCAATTATTTCTTTGATGCTGAGGTTTCTCTTGGCATTGTTTACAGCCTCTTGGACTTTCCACTTTCTGCCAGTTCTCAGCTTTGGATGAACTGCTCTCACGATATTGTCCTCCGATTCCTCCAGCATGCTCAACAGTCTTGCTTTTCCAACTTTGTATTCCTCCACTATGGATTTCAGAGGTAGCTTCAGCATTGCTTGACGACAGTAGAATGCAACATCAGTGAGACCAGGTGGGACACCGAGCCATTTTCTTGTGTATTTGTTGATTTTGGCTTCCATTGCTTCGACTGTGCTGGTGCAAATGTCATAGATTAGCAGTGGCCACAGCAGCTTTGGTATCAGCATGAACTGTAGACACCAGACTTTGTATTTGCCTGGCAGTCCGCAGTTATCTATTTTCTTCAGGCCTTCTTCTGCTGTTTGCTTGGTTTCACATCCCCTTTGTGTGTCTTTCAGGGAGTCATCATACCATCTTCCGAGACTTTTTACTGGCTCTTCTGTGACAGTGGGGATGGCTTGGTTGGCTACCATGAATTTGACTGAATCTGCCACTTTTCCTTTTCGCAGTGAGAGACTTCGGGA
>CM060306.1:53869735-53887235 GCA_030674185.1 Monoplex corrugatus | reverse complement strand
GCCTGTATCAAATCGCATACAGTACAAACTAGACACCATCTGCTACAAAAGCCTCAACGCAGCTCCCGATTACCTGACAAGCTTATTTGAGATCTATGTTCCCTCACGTACCCTCCGCTCTGCCTCCGATCCTCTCACTTTTCGCTTTCCACGCACTTAGCTCAATACCTGTGGTCCATGAGCCTTCTCTGTTTCTGGTCCACTCTCCTGGAACAAACTTCCTCTCTCAGTCCGTCAGCAACCTACCTTTGTCTCCTTCAAGTCCGCTCTCAAAACTCACCTTTTCTCGTCTGCATAAAATCCTGACCTCACTCAACCCCCACTGCGGCCTGTCTCCACTCGTGTGGAATCACATTGTAATTTATATTTGTATATAATGTTTTCTATAATTTTCCATTGCTTTTCTTCTTTTTCCCCATTTATAGCCATGTGCATGTGTGTGTGTGCATGTGTGTGCATGCGTGCGTACGTGTATGTTCAGCGCTTAGATTTGATTTATATCAAGATTTTGCGTTATATAAATACTGTAATTATTATTATTACCTCAAATGGTTTGGATGATATAGAGTTCAAATAGTTTGGATGATACAGAGTTCAAATGGTTTGGATGATATAGAGTTCAAATGGTTTGGATGATACAGGTTCAAATGGTTTGGATGTATAGTAATTCAAATGTTTTGAATGATGTAGCTTTCAATATGGATTTGGATAATACAGAGTTCAAATGGTTTGGATGATACAGAGTTAAATGGTTTGGATATACAGAGTTTCAAATACGGTTTGGATGGTATAGAATTCAAATGGTTTGGATGGTATAGATTCAAATGTTTGGATATGTAAGAGTTCAAATGGTTTGGATGATATAGAATTCAAATGGTTTGGATGGTATAGATATCAAATGGTTTGATGATTAGAGTTCAAATGGTTTGGATGGTATAGAATTCAAATGGTTTGGATGGTATAGATATCAAATGGTTTTGATGATGTAAGATTCAAATGGTTTGGATGGTATAGAGTTCAAATGGTTTGGATGGTATAGATATCAAATGGTTTGGATGATGTAGAGTTCAAATGGTTTGGATGATGTAGAGTTCAAATGGTTTGGATGGTATAGAGTTCAAATGGTTTGGATGATGTAGAGCTCAAATGGTTTGGATGATGTAGAGTCAAATGGTTTGGATGGTATAGAGTTCAAATGGTTTGGATGGCAGGGATTCAAATGGTTTGGATGGCAGAGAGTTCAAATGGTTTGGATGGCAGAGAGTTAAAATGTTTTGGATGGTAAGTGCTCAAATGGTTTGGATGGAGAGTTCAAATGGTTTGGATGGTAAGAGTTCAAAATGGTTTGGATGGTATAGAGTTCAAATGGTTTGGATGGTATAGTGCTCAAATGGTTTGGATGGTATAGAGTTCAAATGGTTTGGATATGATACAGAGTTCAAATGGTTTGGATATGACACAGAGTTCAAATGGTTTGGATGGTATAGAGTTCAAATGGTTTGGATGATGCAGATTTCCTTCCTGACGACATGAGTTTGAGTCTGTGTCGGAAATGTTATTGTTGTTTTTCTTTTTGTTTGTTTATTATTTAGCCACCCCATCTTTTGCACCATTTTCCCCCCTCCACGGCCTTTCATTTCGGATTTTTCAAGACATCTTCAAACTTTGCAAAATTGAGGTTACCATGACAAGGCTTCAAGGACAACAGAATCTAGTAGAATCTTTCACGATTCAATGATGATGAGAACGAAGACGATAGTGATGCTGCTAAGGAGTTCCATTTCGGATTGAGACAGCTGACAGAGTTGTATTCTACGCTTACTATCATAATATATCCTGGTGTCAAGCAGGTCCAAGAGATAAACACCTGAGGTGTTGGTCAGGAACTTTAAGCAACTCTCATTGACGTATCCTTAAAGTGAATGGACTTTAATGTTTGGTCTCGGTCTTTCCAGTAAGCACATAGCACGCTGAATTCTGGGTCTGAGCCAGTTAGGGACAAAAAAGTCCCACATTAATTTTTTTTAAAGTGAACACAATAATTTCTTTTAACTGATGGACATTGTGTCGAAAAATCTTGTGTACATGAAATCTCCAGTCCATACAGCTGTGAATAGGCACCTGACGTTGTTCACGATTGTCAAGGCAAAGGACAGAGAGAGAAATGATGCTTAGCTTTCCAACGGTGCAAGTACTTAACCAAAACCTTTCTATTTCAAATATGCTGTTGCTTACATGCCGGGTGTTTTTTGTGTTTCCATAATCCAGCCACTGACATGACTTATAGGATATTTAAACGTGCATAGTTGAGGCAGCCGGGATGTGGTTTCTAAGAAGAATGTTGAGAGTTCCGTCCGTGGACAGCAAAGAAAACAAACGAAACAGTCTCGATGGAGACAGACACAGGTAGATCATTCGTAAGGAAGATTAGGAAAAGACAGGGACATTTATAGGCCATTTTATGAGGAAAAGGGATTTGAAGCACCGGTCACAACGGGAAAGCTGGAGGGAAAGAGAGCACCAGGTAGACCCAGGGAGAAAATACTAGACGGACTTGCAGAGTGGCTGAAGACAAGGAGGGTGGAAGAGATGCTTGAGGCAACAAAAGATAGAGACAGATGGAAGTCCATAATCGCCAACGCCATGCGGCAGGGCACCTGATGATGATGATGATGATGATGATGATGATGATAATTGATGTTCTGCATGCGTATACAAACGAAGGGGTTTAGGCACGGCAGGTCTGCAAGACATGTTGATCTAGGAGGTCAGAAAAGTCTTCACCCTTTACCCAACAAGCAAGGGTGTCCAGGACCTTCCGCGTGAAGTCGGACGTTTACCCGCTTGACTGCTGCACCCGTGTGTGTGTGTGTGTGTGTGTGTGTGTGTGTGTGTGTGTGTGTGTGTGTGTGTGTATGTTGTGTGTGTGTGTGGTGTGAGAGAGAGAGAGACAGAGACAGAGAGACAGAGACAAGAGGAACAGAGAAAAACAGAGATAGAGAAACAGAGAGAAAGAGAGAAGAGAGAGAGGGACAGAGAGAGACAGATTGAGTGAGTGAAAGAGAGAGAGACAGAAACAGTCAGACAGACAGAGAAAGAGAAACAGAGAGAACAGACGGAGAGAGAGAGAGACTGAGAGAGAGAGAGACTGAGAGAGAGAGAGAGACTGAGAGAGAGAGAGAACAGAGAGAGAGAACAGACAGAGAGATAGAGAAAGATATATATATATATATATAGAGAGAGAGAGAGAGAGAGAGAGAAAGAGAGAGAGAGAGAGAAAACAGAGGAGAAAGAAAGAGAGAGTCAGAGAGAGAGAGAGAAAGAGAAACAGAAAGAGAGACAGACAGACAGACACACACGCACACACACAGAAAACAGAAAGAGAGACAGACAGAGAGAACAGAAGGAGAGAGAGAGAGAGAGAGAGAGAGAGAGAGAGAGAGAGAGAGAGAGAGAGAGAGTTTACATGCTTTTTTGCTAGGGTGTATGTTTACAATTTCAGTCGCACAAAGTCGCACATCGTCAGCACAACACATTATTAGCACACGACCATTTTTCACGCTTTTCTAAAATACACACGCTTTCCTGAAGAACGGGCAAAAGTTGATGGAAACATGGAAGGTGGGGGCGAGGGGGGGGGGGGCTGGGGATGTAGGTTTAAGAGTGCATAGAGGACAAACTTACTTTCCTACATCAACAGAAGAAAAAGGTGACTGAGTAGACTGTTCCCCTACCCTCCCCCCCATCCCGCACTCACCAAATCTCTTTCTGTCTTAAGGTAGGTAAAGACAATTTACAACCGAAACAATAAAAATTTGTCACCGTGTCACTTTCAGAGGATAGAGGAAAGTCAAGCACTGATCAACATGCAAATGACACGCCCTGCGCGGAGACCCGGTCTCAGTGCGCAAGCTCCAAAACTACGTCATCCGCTAAAGCAGACGACACCCTGGAATTGGACGACGCTTCCCAAAGTCACTTTCTCTTGTTGCTTGGTGGCTTGCAGGCAGGGGAGAGGGGAAGGTGCAGAGCTGATGGTGTAGTCAATCTTGTTTTAATCTCTCGGTAGAAGATCATCCTGCGCTTTGGGTTGCTTTGGGCTGGTTTCGTCGGGCGATGCGCTAAGGTCCCATTCCGCGGGAGAAAAAGGTGAGTCTACAATCATAATCGGTCTTTACAAATCATGTTAGATCTATCTTTGTGGCACTGGCAGGTCTGTAACTAAATGTGAATGGATATAAAATGTGGATTCAATGCATTCTGTCATTTTCTCCCTCTTTCTATACAGTGATTCTCACTGTTAGGTCAACATTCTTTCGCCAGCTTCATAATTATCAGAATAAAAAAATCCAATCCAGGCATCGGTTTATAATTATATAAAATTTAGGTGTCCGTTGATACCAGAAGATGGCTAATTCTGTCGTTTCATTATTTTTTAAAAAATGAAATGACGACGAGTGGTTTGGCACGTCTTTTTGGGCTCCTTCCGGCATTTTTTTTTTACGGAGGCTTACATTTTACTGGACACACACACACACACAACACACACACACACACACACACACACACACACACACACACACACACACACACACACACACACCACACATATATATATATATATATATATATATGTGTGTGTGTGTGTGTGTGTATGTATGTGTATCTTTGCACGCTATTTGTCATTCTTTATTCGTGCTTCTAATTCTTTGCAGTGTGTGTGTGTGTGTGTGTGTGTGTGTGTGTGTGTGTGTGTGTGTGTGTGTGTGTGTGTGTGTGTGTGTGTGTGTGTGTGTGTGTGTGTGTGTGTGTGTGTGGGGTGTGTGTGTGTTTCATTTTTTTTTTAAATAATTTTCAGCATTACGTGTATATTTCTGGTTGTTTGGTTCACAATACAACAGACTGCCAACTTTTTTCATGTTTGTTTCTTTGTTTGTATGTATTCATGTTGTAGTTGTGGAATTCACAATGCCACAGTGCTGTATCCATGGAATAAGTACGATGGAGCCGGCTGTATGATGGGCCTATGTAAGCCGCATTGCTACAAATCATAGAGCCAGACAGACCAATGCCGATTGGAAATCAATTCTGTCTTCCTGTCTTTCTAATGACTCGCACCACTGAGTGTTACTCGGACATTAAAAACTGGATGACATACATGTACAATAAACTTCAGCTTAACGACGACAAGACAGAAGCTATCCTCATTGGCACCCGTCAGAAACTTTCTCAGCTGCCTCCTCTTTCTCTCCCATTATGTAACACATCAGTCCCAATTTCTGATTCAGCTAAAAACCTTGGTGTCTGCCTTGACTCTATCCTCTCCATGAACAACTTTGTTTCTCAAACTGCCATATCTTGCTACTATCACCTCCATCGTATAAGCCTGATCAGGATGTATCTCTCTGTCGAAACAACTGCAAAACTCGTTCTCTCCTTCATAATGTCTCGCATTGACTATTGCAATTCACTTCTGTCTGGTCTTCCTGCCTCCACCATTCACATCCTACAGCGCATTCAAAACAATGCTGCACGCCTTGTACTCAACAAGAAAAAAGCTGACCACATATCTCCTCTCCTGGCACAACTTCACTGGCTCCCTGTATCAAAGCACATACAGTACAAACTATACACCATGTGCTACAAAAGCCTCAATAACGCAGCCCCCGATTACCTGTCAAGCCTACTTGAGATCTATCTTCCCTCACGTACCCTCCGCTCTGCCTCCGATCCTCTGATTTTTCGCTTTCCACGCACTAAGCTCAATATCTATGGTCCACGAGCCTTCTCTTTTTCTGGTCCACTCTCCTGGAACAAACTTCCTCTCTCAGTCCGTCACCAACCTACTTTTGTCTCCTTAAAGTCCGCTCTCAAAACTCACCTTTTCTCTGCATAAAATCCTAACCTCACTCAACCCCCTCTGCAGCCTGTCTCCACTCGGAGGGGAATCACATTGTAATGTATAGTTGTATATAATATGCTCTCCATAATTTTCCATTGCTTTTATTCTTTCTCCCCATTTATAGCCATGCGTTGTGTGTGTGTGTGTGTGTGTGTGTGTGTGTGTGTGTGTGTGTGTGTGTGTATGTGTGTGTGTGTGTGTGTGTGTGTGTGTGTGTGCGTGCGTGTGTGTGTGTGCGTGCGTGTGTGTCTGTTCAGAGCTTAGATTTGATTTTATCAAGATTTTGCGCTATATAAATATTGTAATTAATGGAGATGTTCAAAGCTATGCCTGTTTTGCTCAATGTCTCCTTCTACCTGTGTCTGAGACAGAGACGAGACATTTCCCACTTCACTACTCGTTCTCTCTTGTCTTCTAGGCTTGAGCGACGCCTGTTTGACTGAGTGCCGCAAAATGAATATGTACATTTTCATGCTGCAAGATAAATGTGTACATTTTCATCTGCTTCATCATAAAGCGTGGACCATTCTTTACGAGTTACCAGGTACGCTCATAACCCAAGTCCCCATCCTCATTTACATTCACACGGTGGCCACGTGCACGAGCTATGGCCACGTGTACGAGCTAAAGTGTGACTTTGAAGTCAAGGCTGTACTTTTGATGGTGAATGTTATACGGCACCACTGTTAATTAATGATGTAATAAATATGCATTAGGCTTTATCGTAGCTATTTCCTCGTTTGCACACATGAAGGTAGCGGCTTTTGGGTGTCAGGAATGATTAATTTCACCGTCCGGAGATTTATGAGACGTGGGCTGCCTGTTTGAATGAGTGTATTATGGTGCCAGTCAGCTGACCATTTAGTCAAATGAAAATAACGTACTTTGGAACATAAGTTTGAGTTCGCCATAAGAAGTAGCTTTCGATTTTAAGTCAGAATTGTAGTATTGAATTAATTGTAGCGTATTTTGCTGTACTGTGCTGTATCACTTCATACGATACAGCACACTGTAGCAGAATGCTGTGGTATCGTATCGTGTCGTATCGTATCATATCATATTGTATCGTGTCGTATCGTGTCGATCGTGTTGTATCGTGTCATGTCGTGTGGTGTTTATCTTACTTTATCTTGTCTCGTCCCACCCCATCCCATCTTATCTTGTCTTGTCATCTTGTCTTGTCTTGTCTTATCTTATATTATCTTATATTATCTGATCTGATCTGATCTTATCTGATCGCATCAGATCAGATCGTATCGTATCGTATCGTATCGTATCGTATCGTATCGTATCGCATCGTCGAGTGTTGCCGGTCAGCTGATGCGTTAAAAGAAAAGTAACTGATGTTGAAGATGTTTTGAGTTCGATCAAAATCATCTTTCGATTTGAAACCAGAGCTATTGTGTTGTATTTTATTGTGCTGTATCATATTGTATCTGACTGCACAGTTTTATATTTTTCATCGCAGCTCGAGTGAGATGGGATGGGGCTAGTTTATCAGGGAGACCGCATCACTATTGTACAATACCACCCATGTTTCTTTTTTCCATCTTTCCTTTTATACTATGATGTGGTTTGGATCATTTTTCTACTCCTTCGCCATGTATATACCACCATCTTATTTAAAACAAAACAAAACAAAACAAAAAAATTTTCTAAGTAAGTTTGTTTTGTTGTTCATCCTTCGTTGTCGAAGAAGACCACGACTTCAATTTTGACTTGGGGATTGGCGACTATGAGTCCGGAGGTGGCTGGTGAGGCCAATCCGAGCCAGGAAGGCTCGCCCACACTTAAGGCAAACGTGGGTTGGTGCAACTGTAGAATTGGAGATCGCTCGTGCCTTGTCTTGCCTAGATCGACCGAACCGGCGAGGCAAGCTGACCATAGGAGGAAGAGCAGCAGAGAGAAGGCGTAAAAATAGTACCATAATGTCAGAAAGGGTAGCATGCTAGTTCGGCGTGATTATGTTGTAATCAATATTTTTTTAATCCTGCATCATTTTAAGTCACAGCCTTTGAGTGGGTACAGAAAATTACGCTTAGTTTGATTTGCATTGGAAATAATTGTTCTTTTTACTTACGACACAAAATCGATCTATCAGTCCCAGAAACATGACATTTTCAAGTTAGTAGTAGTCTGGTAACTGCTTACCCAGGTGAATGCCTTCACGAAACAGAATGTAAAATAGGCTAACTTAAGATGGCGCTATTCAAATGGCTTGGTTTACTTGTTTGACCTTGTAAACAGTCACTTTGATACCAACATCGAGAGTATATAGATTTTATATCGGGTACCACACATAACAAATAAAATGAGTGACTGAACATGATAGAGAAACTGTTCCGCATCTATACTGCGACTTTTTCCCCTCCTTTTTATCATTAATTTGAAGATCACAAGGTTGTGGTAGACATTGATAACCTTTACGAGCATGTTAAAAAATCGAAATCGGATACTTTTATTCCTGTTTGTATGGCGATACTAACGAGTTCTCTGTTTTTAGTCCAGCGATTCCTACTGAGTATGAAAAGGTCAACGTCTAGGTTCTTTCCCTTACATTCTGCTTCAAAGTTTATGTGGGCAAGCGGATCTTCTGGGGGGAAAAATTGAGAACTTGCGAGTTTAATTTGATATATAGAGATTAATAATTCACGCATCAACGCTCTTTCAGGATTGAATAATTTCACCATATGAACGTGAGATTAACTGAATCAGTATCGTTTTGTTGAAAACGCATGTTTGTGACAAGTGAACACACTGTCTGTTTGGTTGCATAATTTTAAGACTGATGGGCGATTGAATAAATAGACCTTAGTTTTCAAATAAATAGACCTGTTTTCAAATAAATAGACCTCAGTTTTCAAATAAATAGACCTCAGTTTTCAAATAAATAGACCTCGGTTTTCAAATAGATAGACCTCGGTTTTCAAATAAATAGACCTCAGTTTCGCGTATCATCTGTATGAGAACGGCATCCACTTATTTCCTCGCTGTTTTACACAAGATCTAGTGAGCAAATATACATATGCCAGTGACCGTAAGTCGTGATGACACCCCTTGTGTGTTTGATTTGAGAAACAAGCTACCCAGAAACATTTTTCTTTCCTTGGTTGTATAATTTGATAGCTTATATCATAGTGAGATAAATGCTACAATATCAGGTAGATATGTAGGATCTTGTTGTTAATACCGATCTTTGTACAAAGAAAAACAGGTTGAAATAGGCCATGCCAAAACTGACTTCAGCGGATGCTTTGACTTTTCCCATTACATTAGAAAAAAATATCGTACAAATTTCAGTTTTCCTGCAAGCAAATAGTTTAACTTTGTGAAATTACAGAAATTTCTATTTGATTTCAGTTTTGAAATTCTATGGTCTGTGTCCTGGTTTTTACATGACCTTTTGTCACTGTCTTATATCTATCTATCTATCTGTCTATCTACATGTATCTATCTATCTGTCTGTCTGTCTATCTGTCTATCCGCCTATCTATCTATCTATGTGTCTATCTATCAATCTATCTATTGGTCTATCTATCTATCCATCCATCTATCCATCCATTCATCCATCCATTCATCCATCCATCCATCTATCTATCTGCCTATCTGTCTGTCTGTCTATTTATCTGTCTGTCTGTCTGTCTATCTATCTATGACTATGCATGCATGTATGTATGTATGTATCTACTTATGTATGTATGTATGTATTATATGTATTATGTATGTATTATGTATGTATCTATATATATATATATATATGAATACACACACATGTATATGAATATATGTATATACATATATTATGTATACATATAACAAATATACATATATGTATATATATGTATATATGTACATATGTATACATAATCTGTCTATCAGTCTGTCTGTCTCTGTGTCTGTCTCTCTGTTTGTCTTTATATCTACACAAGGCGTTTAACAGGCGTCTTTTTGTTATCTCAGCAAACCAAACTAAAATGTCAGCATTCACTGACAAAGAGTAATGTGTCATTTATGTCTTGTTTGCTGTTAGTATGGCTGATTTTTTAAATGTATATTCTAACGGGTGTACGCTGTGGCATTGTCATAATGTATCACTTTACATCCCTTCTAGTGAGACAATGGCCTTTTTTCAGAATAAATTCTGTATTCGCTTCTCGCCCACTTCTCCTTATCTTTCTCTTTCCCTCAGGCCACGTGCGTGTTCGTACGCATGATGAAAAACAAGAACATAAAATACCAAAAAACAAAAACAAAAAACAAAAAAAAGTAAAGGAGAAAGGTCAGAATGTCAAGATCCTAAGTAATATAATATACAAAAGCAAAACAAACAAACAAAAAATCTGAAAAGATAGAAATAAGAATTTCCAGACATAACATAATGTACAAAAAGCAAAACACAAAGAAACAAACAAGCAAGCAAACAAGCAAACAAACAAACCGAAAAGATAAGAATCAGAATTTCTATATCCTAAGTAACATAATATACAAACAGAAAAAGAATAAAAAGCACAATGTTAAAAGAGTCGTAAGTTTTTCAAAAAGACACGACCCCTCTTTCCAGGCCTCTGACTCAACCCGATAATGATATGTTTTAACAAACCAGAGCCAACCAGACTCGGATGGAATGGGACGATAAGCAGAAACAATTAAGAGAAGACGAGAGAAGAGGTGACAGGAAAGGGGAAAAAAAAACAGAAAAAAAAACCCTGTTAGCTCGTACAACGGTCTCTTTTTTCTCCCTTCCTTCCAGTTTTGTGCCGTCTTTATAGTGACAGATTTTTCCGCTGTCCCACATCACCGTGTCACTACATCCATCTTGCTGACCAAGACACGGGAAGAAGATGAAACATGACAGGAACACTGTCAGGTAGAAAACCTAATAGAAAACCTGACATTGTTCCCACCGTCTTTCATCGTCTTCTTGCTTCTTTCACGATCGGATAAATAAATAAACAAATAGATAAATAAATAAGTAAATAAATAAATAAATAAATAAATAAATAAATAAATGAATAAATAAAACAAATAAGAAATAAGTAAATGAACAAGTAAATAAACGAATCAATGAATAGGAATGGAATGGATAAACAAACGATCGCACAAACAAGTAACTAAAGAAACAAATAAATAAATAAATAAATACATAAATAAGTAGATAAATAAACAAATAATAATAACTAATTAACTAACTAAGTAGATTGTGAAAAATAGATACCATTACGTTAAATAAACAAACAAACAAACAAATAAATAAGTAGATTGGGAAAAATCAGATACCTTTGCAGTATAATAAATCAATTAATTTAATCAAGTTGCTTATAGAGAAACAATTCGCCGAGCTTTCTACCTTACTCGGTTCCTGTCATCTCTTAACCTCTTCTTGCTTTCGCTATCACAAACAGAAAGATGACAACAAAAGAGAGATGAACAGAAAAGAGAGAGAGACAGACAAAAAGACAGAAAGCACTGTGTTATAATACAGTCAATCTAGTCATGTTTTTATATCAGGCGACCCGCTGAACTTTCTTCCTGAGACGTTTCCAGCCGTCTTTTATTCCCTTCTTGTTTTCATGGACAGAACCACAAAAAACAATAATTACACACATACGCGCGCGCGCGCGCGCCCACGCGCACGCCCGCGCACACACACACACACACACGCACACATTCACATTCACCCACTCACACACTCACGCACACACACACACCAGACACACACACACAGACACACAAACACACACTCTCTCTCTCACACAAAACACACACACACACACACACACAAACACACATGCACCACAACACACCCAAACACGCAGGCACAGACAGACACGCACAGACACAGACAGACAGACACACACACACACACACACACTCTCTCTCTCTATCCACACACACACACACACACTCTCTCTCTCTCTCTCTCTCACACACACACACACACACACCCAAACACGCACGCACAGACAGACAGACACACACGCACGCACGCATGCACGCGCACGCACGCACACACACACACACACACACACACACACACACACACACACACACACACACACAACACACACACACACACACACACTCACACATAACCATTAAAACTAAAAATTGTTATAAATCGATCAATTTAGTCATGCTGTATACAGACCAGACGACTCGCTGAGTTTTCTTCCCGACACGATTCCTGTTGTCATTTACCCCTTCCTTTTTATCGTGAAGGAGAAAAACAACAACAACAATAATAATAAAGCAACGACCAAAAAAAAAAAAAAAAAAACAAGAACCCCCCCCCCCCCCAAAACCCCCCCCCCTAAAAGTATACTTCGTGCCATAAATCAGTCAATTAAAATCATATTGTCTATGCACCAGACAGATACTGAAAAAAGCATTGTGTTGTGTATAAATCATGTTGTCTGAAAATCAGACAACTCACTAAAAAAAAGCAACAACAAAAAAAGCATTGTTTTATAATAATCAATCAGCCTAGTCATCATTCACTGAAAAAGTATTGTCCTACAAATAAATCAATGTAGTCAAGTTGTGTGTAGACCAAACGCCTCGCGGTGCTGTACTCTTGACATGGGACCTGTAGTCGCCTGTCATCCTCTTGTCTAATTCTATCACTGTCAAGGGAAGCGGGGGGGGGGGGGGGGGGGAGGAGCCTGTACACGTACTGATTTATAGCTCAATTAATCATGTTCTTTCTACAGTAGCTGACAGCAGAAGTGACCAGCCCCGAGTTGGCCTCCGTGGTTGGCTGGAGAGGCTTTAAGTCTTTGATTCTCTCACCCTATTCACCAGCTTCTGACATTGTCTGCCATGATAGCCAAATCAGAAGCTTAACCTCTTGACTCTCTCACCCTATTCACCAGCTTCTGACATTGTCTGCCATGATAGCAAATCAGAAGCTTAACCCCTTGACTCTCTCACCCTATTCACCATCTTCTTACATATATCAGACATGATAGCAAAATGGGAAGCTTAACCCCTTGACTTTCTCACCCTATTCACCAGCTTCTTACATTATCAGCCATGATAGTAAATGGGAAGCTTAACCCCTTGACTCTCTCACCTTATTCACCAGCTTCTTACATTATCAGACATGATAGCAAATCAAAACTTTAACACTTTAACTCCTTCACTCTATCAACCATCTTGTTGCATTATCTGTCACGATAGCAAATCAGACATGTAACCCTTTGACCCTTTGACTCCTGCACACTATCCTGCATTGTCACCCATGCCAGCAAAGCAAAAACTTAACCCTTTGACTCCTTCACTATACCCATCAGCTTCCTGCAGGAAGCTGGTGGATAGGGGTGAGGACGTCAAAGGGTTAAGTTTTTGCTGTTGGTGGATAGGGTGCTGGAGTCAAGGGTTAAGTGCCTCACCCTATCTACCAGCTAATCGACTGAATAGTGTCTTCTCGTGCTTGTGTATAGGGGTGGAGATATGTTGGCCATGTGCATCTGCATGTATGCATTAGAGTGTCGGTGTGAGTGCGTGTGTACGTGCATGTACGTGTGTGTGTAGACGGCAGGGTTGGTGTGGGTATGTGGATGGCAGTAAACGGGGCTAAGATGATTTTATGATATGTTTTCTTTATGATTTGAGGTATACTGTGATTCTTATGCGTCATGTCACGTGTTTGGACAGACTGTTAATTCCTTTGAAAGATTTATAAAGTATTGTTGTAGTGTTGTGTAGTGTGGTGTGTGTATGTAGTGTAGTGTAGTGTACTGTAGTGTAGTGTAGCCATGCAATAAAACCAAACACTTAAACCTTGACTCCTTCACCAATCCATGAGCTCTCTGCATGATAGAAA
This sequence comes from Monoplex corrugatus, assembly GCA_030674185.1. Lineage (NCBI taxonomy): Eukaryota > Metazoa > Mollusca > Gastropoda > Littorinimorpha > Ranellidae > Monoplex > Monoplex corrugatus. The sequence goes on along the minus strand of CM060306.1, from coordinate 53,873,508 downwards.
GGAATTGAAGAAGGAGGGAGGAATAGAGGGGGGGGTGTGTAGGGAAGGGGGCAGGCAGTGAATAGAAGCAGAGGTAGATGGTTATCGCCGTTTTAGTGTGTGCGTGTGTTGTGTGTGCGTGTGTGTGCGTCTGCGTGCGTGCGGTGTATGTGTGTGTGCGTGCTGTGGTGGTGCTGTGTGTGTGTGCGTGTGTGTGCGTCTGCGTGCGTGCATGTGTGTGTGTGTGTGCCGTGCTGTCGTGCGTGTGTGCGTGCGTGGTGTGTGTGTGGTGCGTGCGTGCGTGCGTGGTGTGTGTGTGTGCGCGTGCGTGTGTGTGTGTGTGTGTGTGTGTGCGTGCGTGCTGTGGTGTGTGCGTGTGTGTGTGTGTGGTGTGCGTGCGTGCGTGTGTGTGTGTGTGGTGTGTGCGCGTGTGTGTGTGTGCGTCTGCGTGCGTGCATGTGTGTGCGTGTGTGTGTGCGTGTGTGTGTGTGCGTCTGCGTGCGTGCATGTGTGTGCGTGTGTGTGTGTGGTGCGTCTGCGTGCGTGCATGTGTGTGCGTGTGTGTGTGTGTGTGTGTGTGTGTGTGCGTGCGAGTGTGTGTGAATCACCTGTCCACTACAAGATGTACGGAAAAAGAGATTTATGGCAGGTATTGGGGAGAAAACTCTGGGCCAGGAGGACAGTGAGGATTCCTGTCCACTGGCTGGGTTGACAGTGATAGACAGACAGTGACAGGTTCTCCACCCTCTCTGCCATTTTATGTCTGTTACTCTTGTTCTGTTAAGGTTGTGGCGGATACGTTTCTTGGCATTTATCTGCTGTCTGCTCTTTTCCCCTTTTCTTTTTGATTAAATCTGTCATTTCACACATATGTAGGTGGAGTGTCGTAGTGGGGAAAACTTTATAAGATGGAAGGAGAACCAGAGCGGGGTGGAGATAAGACGTTGTACAAAACAATTAGCATCAGCTGTATCATCTCTTGATGGGAAGTTACATAGTGTTCATTATTCACACACGTTTAAGAAAATCAGTCAATCAATCAAACAATCAAAGTTTTTTTGTTTAGCCAGTACATCCCGATGTCCTCAGCCATTGTCTAATCAGACAGACGGGGCCATCAGATCATATTATACACACACATGCACACTCAAGCACACACACGTGTGCTCCCCCCCCCCCCCATACACACATACACACACAGATATATATATATATATATATGTGTGTGTATGTGTGTGTGTGTAAATATGAATATATGCATGACAATTATTACTCATGTGTAATAAAACAGATATGGGGATAAGAGAGAAAGGGACGGAGTCTGAGGAAAGAAGGAAGAGAAACAAAAATCGAGAGAGAGAGAGAGAAAGAGAGAGAGAGAGACAGACAGACAGACAGACAGACAGACAGACAGACAGAGTAATTCTTTTCTTTTTCTTTTCCAACCTTTCTCTTTATTCAAAAAAAAAAAAAAAAAAAAAGTAGAGGTGGAAGGTCCGAGCTAAAATAGAGAGCACGTTTATTAAGGATACCCATTAATCAAAGAGGTGGAGAAAGCAGACATGTTTATTTCTGGCATGCGAAGGGGTTAGCAGTGTCGGCACAGGGGGACACCCTCACTTCCTTTTTCCTGGCTGTGTTGTCTTCACTGTGACAGCTTCCCTCCCCTCCCCTCCCATCCCCTCCCTCCCATCCCCTCCCCTCCCATCCCTCCATCCCCTCCCGTCCTGTTCTTCTGTGTCCATAACTCTTCACCCCCATAGTGTTCTGTTTCTCATGGTTCTCGTCACCCTTCTTGTGTTGTGCTCCATATATTGATTGCATGCTATGGTTCCATGATTATGTATGGTGTGTGTGTGTGTTCGTTCGTTATTTCTTTTAACGGCTATTCACATACGTGCTTTTAGACGGGGAAAAAAAAAGTGCGTATGGAATGAATGAATCTATGTAATCATGAAGGCATTGTATCAATTAAGGTAACAATTAAGGTAACCTCAAACAAACTAACGAACAAAAAAACCAAAAACATTCAGAACATTATATCAGTCAGGCTTCATCGGATTTCTCGGGGCTGTGTGGGAGTTACAGGTATAAAACAATTGGGCTGAATCAAAGGAAACGACCTACAGGACTGTGCAGTAAACGCCTAACAATGTGTAAGTACAGAGTGAAATCAGTATGTTTCTGTTTTAAGTTTGTAAATGACGCAGGGAAATAAGGTCGCATTCGCTGACAACACAAAAGGTGATCAACTGTTATAACTCTGTGTGTGTGTGTGTGTGTGTGTGTGTGTGTGTGTGGTGTGTGTGTGTGTGTGTGTGTGTGTGTTGTGTGTGTGTGTTACCTACCGTTCATGGGCAGAAATAAGTAAAAACAGCAGTAGTGGTGGTGGTGGTGGTTGTAGTAGAAGTCGTCGTAATAATCGTGGTGAAGTAATAGTAGTTGTAGTAGTTATTGTAGTTGTTGTAGTAACAGTAGTAGTAGTAGTAGTATTGTGGTAGTAGTATAGTACTAGTAGTAGTAATGATGATGATGATGATATTAATAATAACAGCAGTAACAATGATGATGATGATGATGATGATTCATAATTACATTCAGATAGTGCAAACGGTCCATGTCATGCGCATGCTCACTGCACTTTACAGCCCAAGAACTTTATCGAACTGAACACCTAGCAACAGACATAAAAAAAGAAATAAAAATAAACATCAGGAACCACTGGTGACAAAGAATCAAGGACAGCAAATTCACGTAATGAATACAAGTTTTGACACATGCGCACACTCCACCTGAACGGGTTTGCAGGCGCGCGCACGCACGCACGCACACACACACACACACACACACACACACACACACACACACACACACACACACATACAAAAACATACACACACACATACAAACACACACACATGCACACACATGCACGCTCGCAAACACACAAGTATACTTAGATAGGAGGAAGAGAAAGGAATTAAGGGCTTGGGTTTGGGGGAAGAGAAATTGAGAAGAAAAGAAGGAGTGAGCGAGGAAGCCATTCGGTCGTTTGTGATGAGATGAGCAACAGAACAAGTACAGGAACAATTAAAAAAATGAGAGAAGATATTTATTTGAGGTGAAAAAAATGAATGAGTAAATAGATGTAGGAGTGGTCGGGATACTTGTCTTCCACTTGAAAGGTCTGGGTTTGAATCTGCTCTGGTTTCGTCAGGTACATAAAAGGTGAAGATTTTTTTACATAAAAGGTGAAGATTTTTTCCGATATGCTTTTGTACTGCCAGGTGGGATAAAAGGTGAAGATTTTTCATAGTGCTTTGGCTCTGCCAGGTATGTAAAAGGTGGAAGATTTTTTCCTAGTGCTTTGGCTCTGCCAGGTATGTAAAAGGTGGAAGATTTTTCGGATATGCTTTTGTACTGCCAGGTGGGTAAAAGGCGAAGATTTTTTTATGTGCTATGGTACTGCCAGGTACGTAAAAGGTAAAGATTTTTCCGATGTGCTTTGGTTCTGTCAGTATGTATATAAAGAGAGAGAGAGAGAGAGAGAGAGAGAGAGAGAGAGGAGAGAGAGAGAGAGAGAGAGAGAGAGAGAGAGAGAGAGGTACATATACATACAGATATGCGTGTTTGTGTGCGAAGTCGCATGGTAGTCTACCGCGCGATGATGATTTATGATGGAATGCGTGCGTGTGCGTGTATGCGTGTGTGTGTACGTGTGTGTGTGTGTGTGCGTGCGTACGTACGTGTGTACGTGTGTGTGTGTGTGTACGTGTGTGTGTGTGTGCGTGCGT
>CM060306.1:53852235-53864735 GCA_030674185.1 Monoplex corrugatus | reverse complement strand
ACTCAGTGTATGGCTTCTGCCAATAGTTTGACAAAATGTAAATGTTGCTATTCTTGTTACTCAGTGTATGGCTTCTGCCAGTAGTTTGACAAATGTAAATGTTGCTATTCTTGTTACTCAGTGTATGGCTTCTGCCAGTAGTTTGACAAAATGTAAATGTTGCTATTCTTGTTACTCAGTGTATGGCTTCTGCCAATAGTTTGACAAAATGTAAATGTTGCTATTCTTGTTACTCAGTGTATGGCTTCTGCCAGTAGTTTGACAAAATGTAAATGTTGCTATTCTTGTTACTCAGTATATGGGTTCTGCCAGTAGTTTGACAAAATGTAATTGTTGCTATTCTTGTTACTCAGTATATGGGTTCTGCCAGTAGTTTGACAAAATGTAAATGTTGCTATTCTTGTTACTCAGTATATGGGTTCTGCCAGTAGTTTGACAAAATGTAATTGTTGCTATTCTTGTTACTCAGTGTATGGGTTCTGCCAGTAGTTTGACAAAATGTAAATGTTGCTATTCTTGTTACTCAGTGAGTGAGGTTTGACAAAATGTAATTCCTTTTCTCACACTGAACGGAGCAGCAGGGAAGTTTCAGTCTTTCTCTCCTAATTTTTTGTATCTGATGTTTGTTTGTTTGTGATCTTACGATTGACTAAGTACAGCTGTATAACGCAGTCTCAATCCGAAATGGAACTCCTCAGCATGGTCACTGTCATCTCCATTTTCATCTTCACAGCTGTATAAAAATTATGTGTCATTATTGACAAAGGCAATTTGGCCGAATATTTGCGCCTGTCTTGTCTGGTTGTATTAAATACGCGTTCTTATTCTTTTTCGTGGTTTTTTCTTCTTCTGGTTCCTGTTTGCTTGAACGCGGGCAGTCACACTTGTTTTGAAAATGTGATTTGTTGTTAGTCCTGTTGCTTTCCCATTCTTCTTCACGGCTCCCGAATCATGAATCCCATGCTGTTCATTCCAGCTTTTCAGCACACCTCCAAACCTACCAAAGACTAAGGTCATGCTGAGAGCAGAGCATGAGGGTGCACAGGATCTAACACTCATTTTTACACTGCTATGATGATGAAAGTGGGAATGACAGTGATCATGCTGAGGAGTTCCATATCGGATTGAGACTGCGTAATGGCTGTACTCTGCGCTTACTTTCATGGTATATTTTGGTAGTGTCAAGCAGGCCCGGGACGTGCACAGGCTGAAACATACAGAGACCTGCGGTGTTCGTCAGGAAGGTTGAACAACACCCTCATTGACGCATCCGTAAAGTGGATGAGACTCAGATGTGTGGTCCTGATCTTTCCAACAAGCCCATAGCGCGCTCAACTCTGGATAGGAGTCGGTCAGGGCCGAAAACCGCAATTAACAAAAAAAAAATCTCTTTAACTACTGTGGGTTCTAATCCACATGCTCCCAGGCAGCAGTCTGTTGGTGTGACCATTTCATCACGATGGCTGTCAACACATTTCTTCATCAATGCCATGGAATCATTACAGTTCATTCAAAGATCCCGCAAGATAGATCGTTAGAATGTGTTTTACAATCCTCGGTGCAGGACATGGGAGGCTGATAGAGCCTCTGACGGTGCAAGTGTGTGTGTGTTGTGTGTGTGTGGTAGTGTGTGTTTGTGTGTGTGTGTGTGTGTGTGTGTGTGTGTGTGTGTGTTGTGTGTGTGTGTGTGTGTTGTGTGTGTGTGTGGTAGTGTGTGTATGTGTGTGGTGTGTGTGTGTGTGTGTTGTGTGTGTGTGTGTGGTGTTTTGTGTGTGTGTGTGTGGTGTGTGTGTGTGGTGTGTGTGGTGTGTGGTGTGTGTGTTGTGTGTGTGTGTGTGTGTGTGTGTGTGTGATGTGTGTGTGGTGTGTGTGTGTGTGTGTGTGTGGTGTGTGTGAGTGTGTGTGTGTGTGTGTGTGTGTGTGTGTGTTGTGTGTGTGTGAGTGTGTGTGTGAGTGTGTGTGAGTGTGTTGTGTATGTTGTTGGTGTGTGTTGTGTGTGTTGGTGTGAGTGTGTGTTGTTATGTGGTGAGTGTGTGTGTTTGTGTGTGAGTGTGTTATGTGTTGATGGATGTGAGTGGAGAGAGTAGAGGAGAGAGAGAGAGAGATGGAGAGCACAAAATTCCTTGATTGGTTGTGACTGTCTTTTCCTGATTTGGGTTATGGGCAATGAATCTTCAAAGTTTGGTTTGCTTCCAAGATGAGCCACAAGTCTGGTCGATGTGATGGTTTGATTTCAGTGTGTTCCTATCCGATGTTTGCACAACAAACATGGAAATAAAACCCCAAACAGAAAAAATGTTTTCACAAGAGCATGAGTTATACAAGTGAGAAGGAAAAAAAAATCATGTTTCTGAGCAAATCTATTGCAAATTATTCTCAGGTGAAGAATTTAGATAACTAAAATGCATGGTATTGGCTATGTATATTATCATGACGGCCTTAAACAGTGGTATTGTGTATATGAAAAAAAAATCGCTAGCATTCTTTAGCCATTACTGTTGCATGTTATTCGCCTCATAACTTCATGCTCTTTACGGTGACAAGGCAGACGTCATGTTTTAACTCTTCTTTAAACCTGGATGGACGAAATGAATAATTATCTTAAAAAAAGAAGAAAAAAAAAAGAAAGAAAGAAAAAAAAGCACAAGAACTTATGAGCATCAGAAGAAGGAAATGAAAGTGTTCCTGGGTTGGGAAGTGTCATCAGGTGAGGATGAGTCACCGGCACAGGAGGCAGCATTGTCATGCGGGATGTAATTTTATCACCCCATCCATTATGTTCCAAAAAGAGAACATTTTCATTCATCCAGTCTTTTTCACTCCCCCTTTAAAGAGCTTTAAAGAGCCATCCTGTTCGTTTAATATGATTAATTTGAAAAGGATGTTCCTCTTGCGTATAGTCATCACAAAAAGTGTGTGTGTGTGCGTGTGTGCGTGTGTGTGTGTGTGTGTGTGTGTGTGTGTGTGTGTGTGTGTGTGTGTGTGTGTGTGTGTGTGTGTGTGTGTGTGTGTGTGTGTTGCTTGAACTGTGCACACACATAATCTAGCTTCCTCCCAGGTTATTTTCAGATAATACCAATCTATTTTAAGATAGTGAAACTGACATTATTTTAATTGGCCAGCAGCGGATACTTTAAAACCGGTTCTTACCTCTTTCTTTCACTGTACGTTTAGCCATGGATTAACATAGTGTGATACTTTTTCCCGTGTAAGGAAGTTTGTAATTCTATTTCGACGGAATATCGGCAAATCAACGAAAGAAAAATCCTAATAAAGCTTTAAAATCGTTTTATCACCTCAACGTCTCTGATTTTCGTGACGATAAAATTATGACATGAGATTAGTTAACAAATGCTGCGAAACACACATAATATTACTAGACCTACTCGTTTCACAGCTGCGGACATTCGAGGTCATATATATTTCGTAAATTTGTTTAATTGTATTAGCGTATTTAAATATATTAATGATTCATTGAAATTCAGGAGAATGAATACAAAGCTACCAAGCGGCGTCTTTCTTGTTTTTCCCTCTTTTGTCACTTTTAATAAGAATAACTAAAAAGTCACATGCAACCTGTATGCTAGTGAGGAAAAATGAAGGTAAAATTAGGATGTGAGTTTGGGGGAGGTAGAGTGAGTTACATGTGCATACCTGTAACTTCTATACTTACTTCGACGAACACATTGGATAAACATGTAGGGAAAAGGTGTTAAAGTGAAATGAGGGGTCTGTGGCTTTCCCTACAAAGTGCATTAGATGTTGGTTATCTCACATTTTACATAATAACAGAAAGTTAGACAGCGTTGCTAATAGTTATGTCACAACACGTGAGGGAAAATTCCTTGAATAGGAGATGAAGAATCGGCTGTGAAACGCCAGCTGACTTGCTAGAGACCTCAGATGTTCACCTGGATTAATCACACGCGCACGCACACACACACACACACACACACACCAAACACGCGCGCGCGCGCACGCACGCACACATATATACATACATACATGCATACACACATACATATATACACATACATGCATACATACATATACACACGCACACACACTCGCGCGCGCGCCACACACACACTCACATACACACACACACACACGTACACACGCACGCACACACACACACACACACACACACACACACACACACACACACACACACACACACACACACACACACACACACACACACACACACACAGGTGTTTCACAATTTTCCAAAACGAGATTTTAAAAGAGAACAAAGCAACTGTTAAACCAAAACAAGTTGCAGAAGCCCGTTATAAAAGCAAAGAAGACGACATGAGCCTGTATGAATGGACAAGTTTGTAAACTGAGCACAGCTGTTACGTAGCTGTAGATGACAATAACATGGAGCAATTTGAATGACCTACTGACACATGTCTCTGGACAGGAGGTCAGCCGGCTTGTACGCATGTGCAGGAACTGCGAAACTCGATATCCGGCATTGACAACCTTTAGTTAGGCGAAAAGCTTTCATCACTTGATAAAGAAGGAAGAATAATAAATTAGATTAAATAAAAAAGAATTAGTATGCTTTCAGTTTCCTTGATAATACTTTCCATTGTTCATTCAGTTTCATTTTGGTCCGCCCGTTTAATTTCTTTTGTTTCCACGCGGCTCTGAACAAAAGACAGAGCTCACAAAGGGCGTGTGCGTTTTACTTTATGTAAATTTCGCAGATGTACGGTTTCATTGTCTGCTCACTATGTTTTATTGTTTTCTGTCTTTACTTGCTTTTATGTTTTGACTAAAAAGAAAGTTTTACATTTTGACTAAAAGGAGAGTTTAAGTACTACCGACAGAGACTGAAGTCATGGTGATCAATAAAAAACATGAAATCCTCTCATGCAAAATAACAGCAAACAGCACAAACTTGAGACAGGTTGATAAGTTTAAATACCTGGGAACGATCATCTCACCAGACGGCAGATGCACATCAGAAATAGCCAGCAGAATCGGCCAAGCCAAAACAACATTCAAGAAGATGAAAAGCATTCTAGTCAACAAATGCCTATCAATTAACATCAGGAAGAGAGTTCTTGAGTGTTATATAGAACCGATGATGTTATACGGTTGTGAGGCGTGGACAGTCAACAATTAAAGCCAGAACAAGATTGAGGCAGCCGAGATGTGGTTTCTAAGAAGAATGTTGAGAGTTCCACGGACAGCAAAGAAAACAAACGCGACATTCTTGATGAAGGCAGACACAAGAAGATCATTCTTAAGGAAGTTTAGGAAAAACAGCAACATTTGTAGGCCATTTTGTGAGGAAAGGGGATTAGAGCATTTGGTCACAACAGGAAAGATGGAGGAAAGACAGCACAATGTAGATCCAGGGAAAAAAAACGCCATGTGTCAGGGCACTTGATGATGAGACAGAGACTGCCTGTAAAAGTGAACGTGTGCTGTGCCCATAACCCAAAGATCCATGAATCGTCAGAACATTGCCTAGTTTTGCCCGAGACTTGTCCAGCTTAGAGGGTTAAAACTATGTTATATGCTGTGGTAGTTCGCATCCCACGACGGAATTAATACACACACACACACACACACACACACACACACACACACACACACCACACACACACACACACACACACACACACAACACACACACACACACACACACACACACACACACGCACACACACATATGAAACGTGTCTCTTTTAATGCATTGTATGAAACGTGTTCTCGTTATGATGATAAAATTTTGCTCAAAATACTTGTTAGTGCGTAAGGTTTATGGGCAGACCTGTAGTGCTGTCATCTGATCGGGTTATTGAGGAGTTTTCACTGCACGGCCTTTGGTGATGCCATGCGCACGGAATCATCCCAGCATTGTGACACCTTGAGTCAACTGAATACTGAAATTATATGATTATCTCATCATCACAGATTTTCTGTATAAATTCTGGGCAGATACTTCACCACATTGCAGCGCCGCCCATTTTCCTTCCCTTTCTTCTGTGTGAATATTTCTATTTACTCTAACCCGGAGTTTTAAGTTAAATCAGCAAAGGACAAGGTTTTTATCGTTGTGGGTTCCTTCAGGTTTGCTAACTGGAGTTGTATGGGACCTCAGCCTCTATCGACTCATCCGTAATACTAGCACCCAGATTAGAACTAGTTAAGATCTAGTAAAGAGGGAGTGAGAGGGAGTGGGGAGTCCTAGTCACAGTCTGGAATCAAAACCAGGAACATTTGCTTTTTTTTTTTCAGTGAGCTCTGTAACACTGAAAACTAACAACGAACAACAACAACAACAACAAAACAACAAACAACAACAACAACAAAGAAAACGAATGAATAGTTACACATCAAGCATGCACATGGGACAGCTGACCCTGTGTGTCGAGAGGCATGTCACCCTGCTGACAGTGCTGTGTGGACGTCAGTGACAGGGATGGGGGGGGGGGGGGGGGGATGGGGCGGTGGGGTTGACACCCAAATAGTGCACGCCAGCGACAACAAGTGGGACTGTTGTGTTTGCCTTGTCGGTCCCCAGGGCGTCAGTCTCTTATACGATAATTTGTGTAGAGGATGAGGACGGGGAGCTGGGGGGGGGGGGGGGGGGGGAGGGATACAGAGGAGGGGTGGGTGGAGGAAGCCAGCGTTGAAAGCTAAGGAATGCTGACGAAGATGACAAGGCTGTACAAGCTTTCATCATTTGTATTCTTGTGCGGTGTGAAGTAACAGAAGACAGACAGACAGAGAGAGAGAGAGCTGAAGTGAGGTTGGATGTTGGTGGTTTTACTGTTCTCAGACTGGTATGTGTGTCTTGTTCTAATTTCGAGCATACTCCCACATCAAATGGTCAGTAGTTGGTGGTCCACATCAAATGGTCAGTAGTTGGTGGTCCACATCAAAATGTGTCAGTCATGTTGTGTGGTCCACATCAAATGGTCAGTAGTTGGTGGTCCACATCAAATGGTCAGTAGTTGGTGGTCCGCATCAAATGGTCATAGTTGGTGGTTTTGGGTCCATCCCGAGGTCATACCCCTTTGGTAGTTACCGGCACCCTTCCACAGTACCCCTTCCCCCCATTGTCAACCATTCTAGCACAGCAAAAACTTAACCCTTTGACTCCCTCACCCTGTCCACCAACTTCTTGTAGGAAGTTGGTGGATAGGGTGAGGGAATCAAAGGGTTAAGTTTTTGTAGTTGGTGGATAGGGTGCGGTAGTCAAAGGATTAATATGTATTTCTGCTCCCTGTTTCTGTTTTGGTTTTAATAAGTTTTATTTAATGAAAATGTAACTGCACAATAATATTTATATACAGAGCAACAACAACAAAGCTAAAGCATGTTCTGTTTTCGAGAACAATGGCACATCAAAGGATCAATACGTATACACATGTACAATCCATCTGACACATGTTGACGGATTATTGTTGGGTATTCTGTGCGTCGGATGAGGTAGTATCATAGAGATTTGACTGATTTCTGAACAGACCTTACTACATGCTCTTGTTTCAGTGCTTTGATTCAGATAGTGTCATCAAGGTTGCTAGTCTACATTGTTGGTTGGTTGGTGGTTGGTTGGCAATTTTCACTACATTATCTGGTCCCAAGCAATTGGAATGGTCGCCGTCATTGAAAGTTTTTTTTTCACTTTTTAAATCATTATCACAAGAAAACATAGTACACCAGGTAGAGAACACCAGGTAGACCCAGGGAGAAAGTATTGGACGGACTTGCAGGGTGGATGAGGACAGAGAGGGTGGGAGACGTACTTGCAGCGACAAGGGATAGATTCGTATGGAGGGCCATGATCGCCAACGCCATGCAGCAGGACACATGATGATGATGATGATGATGATGATGATGATGATGATGATGATGATACAGACCCTACGCATTTGATCACATACACAGACATAACTCTCTACAGACGCTATGCATTTGACCACATACACAGACATGGATTTCTCTTTATTATTACATAAGCTTGTAATCTTCATGTGCAGTGAACATGAATTGTCTCTCTGTGTGTCACTGAGGTTGATATATCTCTGACTGATTGCTTGCAGATCACGTCACAGGATCTGCTTTTTATTGATGCGGTTAAATTGCGATTGGCAGCTGTTTCTTGTGTTGTATTTCTGCTTTTTTGCAGAAATACAGTTGTGTTGAGAAGCTATGATAAAGTAATGCTCATTTATACTTTTATGTTGAAATCAGGACTTCAAGTTTCCAGGAAAACCTGTTTAAGTGTCAACTATTTAAAGTTCGTATGGAACAGGACTGTATTGGTTTGACCTACATAACAACGTTTTGGTGCATTACGACCATCAGTGGCCAAATCACCGCTTGTCATATGGCAGATTTTTATCAACAAAATTATGTTTGGAAGTGCTATTGTGTTAAACATTAATTAAACGACATAGGCTTCGTCGGTACTTTAGTTGGGAAAATAATTCATAAGGTGTTTTTTTTAGAACAATCTGTAATAAATTACTAGTTGCTGCATTTTAAGAATTACAGCTAAACGAAAACGACAGATACACAAGGAGATATGAATGAAATCGTTTTGCACATTTGTGTGGACATTCAGCAGAGTGATTTTCATCTATCTTGTAGTGACTTTGTCTATCTGCCCATCTATCTGTCGATTAAGAATGTTCTCATTTTGATGGTCAGAAGTGACAGATTTGCAGCTTAAACACCCGATCCTTCTTGACAATACTCCAGTTGTATATAAATGTAATTGGATAGTTTCTTATAAAGTAAATGCGAATCTTCCACACACGTTAAACACGGATAATAATCATAGGTTTTAATATTTACATGAGGGCATACTATTTTATGTATAATGTAATGAATGTGATTTTTTTCCTGTTTAATAAACTCAATTCATTACATGATATCAACAGTCTGGTTGGTTCTTTTGTCAGAGCCGTGGACTCGGGGTCTGATATCTTGAGTTCAGGTGCAGTCCTCAACATCAAACATTGACCTGTTTGCTGCCCATCTTCATGTTTCCATCATTCTGCTGGTGTCGGCTTAGTGTCTCAAAAAAGATCTTCTTCTATTCCTCCCTTTCCGCTTCTCAATTTAAGACCTTGCCAACGCATAGGGTTTTGAGAAGTCCCAGGGAGTCTACCAGGTAATTGCTGGCAGATTTGAGTGGAGCGTTGGAGCACATATGGAATTGTCCGGGTGTGATGAGTCCCTCTTGAGCGAACTCCAAAGTCCAAAGTCCAAACAGTTATTTCAGTTTAGTAGTTACCCAAATAACGCAGTCAAAAATATTATTGTGTGAATAACACTTAAATGACGAAGACACATCTTGCTGTCTGTCTGGCCATCTATCTGTCGGTTAAGAATGTTCTCATTTCAATGGCCAGAAGCAGCAGATTCGCATCTGAAACACCCGGTCCTTGATAGTACTCCAGTTGTATATAGATGCTGTAAGATTGTTTCTTACAAAGATAACACGTTTATTACACAGTTTAAACAAACATTATTTCTGGCGTACTCAAGAATGTGTTATATTAATTGTTGTTCGTGAATGTTCTGTCATGATACCGTAAATATGAAAAAAAAGGACACTGTCTGTGTTGTTAATTAAGCAGTCTACCCGTGTGGATGACTTGATATCAGCTAGGCACAGCAAGCTGCGCTCAGTTATCACAATGATCTAACAACATTGTTCTAAAAACTGGACAGAGTCATGGGACTCCACCATTTTATTTTTACAGTAACATTATATTTGTTTTCTTTGTGTTCGATTAATCAACGTGAAAAGTTGTGCAAACTAACGCAAAACTTACTGTAAACACACACATTGTTCCATAAAAGTGCGTAGTATCATGGGTCTCAGTATTTGAGTTTGCTACATAAATGTCATATTTTTGTTACATTAACGTGTGTGTAATGTGTACGGTTCACAAACAAACACAAAAATAATAGTAACAGTAGAAAGAGCGTAGGTCAAATTTTACTCACACATACTGCTTATTGTAAGCATAATATGAGCTGTGTTGTACAATGGGACTCAACTATTGTCGCTGTTTATGTGATACCAGGCAAAAAAGAAAAGTCAGTATTTTACATTAAAACGACCAGAAAAAACGTTTGCCAGTGGCATGGGATCTTTCCAAAACAGCCGTTATGTGTGTGTGTATGTGTGGCGCTGTGTGTGTGTGTGCATGTGTGTGTGTGTGTGTGTGTGTGTGTGTGTGTGTGTTGTGTGTGTGTGTGTGTGTGTGTGTGTGTGTGTGTGTGTGTTGTGTGTGTGTGTGTGTTGTTTGTATATTTTATGTTATTTTTTTTTAGAAAACGTTTTGTGAAAACGGTGTTTTGCACTGTTTTTAGTTTTACGTCTGACCTTACCATTACTTATGAACGCGCATAAAATGAGTGGATATGCTTGAAACAGATAACAGAACACATTATACCTAGAACATAACTATCATAAAGTGTATAATGCCATGGGTCTGAAAGGGTACTAGTATGACATGCTCATTATCACTGAGACGTGAAATATTGGGACACACCAGAGATCTCGTACAATGAATTCCACAGTGCCTTGGAAATGAGTAAGTTGCATTAAGGTATAAGTATATGGAAACACCATTAAAGACATCCCCTCCCCCCTGTTGAAAAATTACTTCGAGTTTTTAATATACGAAATACTCGATAATCTCTTCTGAATCACACAGACAGAAACATACTAACAGCTAAGGAAATAAGACAGACAGACATACAGACAGAAACAGACAGAGATAGAGAGGGAGGGGGAGAGGGAGGGGCAGAGAGAGAGAGAGAGAGAGGGCAAATAGAGAGAGGGGGAAGAGAGAGAGATAGACAGACAGACAGACAGACATGAACCGACAGACAGACAGACAGAGAGGGGAGAGAAAGAGGGATCAGAGAGAGAGAGAGAGGAGAGAGACAGAGAGAGAGAGAGCTGTGTGCCTAATGTGTCAGCGTGGAATGTCAGGCAGAAGAATCTGTCGACTGGCTGATAAATTAATATTTTCCAGCGGTAAGACAGCGACACGATACAACAGTGATTGGTCAATTTTCCCTGTCTGCTGTTACTACTTGTTAAAGCTTAATTTAAACACATGTTAGAAGTAACAGACTAGAGCAACAATAAAACACACAGCCACCGTCTTATCCAAGATATCAAAGGAAATGCTAACTAGCTGTGATAAAGAACAAGTAAAAACGAATTCATTCTCCAAACATCGTTTGTCCAGTCAGACAGCCATTGGCTCAGTTAATCTTTGGTTTTGTTGTTTAATAATTCTTTTTTATTTAATTTATCTTCATAACCATAATGTTTTCCTGCATCAGTGACAAAGTCATAAGGTTCGTTGAGATTGTTCAAAACATGTTCGAGTTATAGCCCTTTACATAAAAGTAGGAGTGATTTTTTTTTTCACTCTCGGCGTATAGCGAATATATTAATTAATCAGTTAATAAGATTATCCACTCATTCATAGTGCGATCATTCCGGACACATACGCTACCCGCCTGGTTTCATTTTAGCATCAGCAACATCTGCAGCTGTGATGAAGAGACCTTTGAAACAGACATGCACAAGCCTAAATTGGCAGCTCATCAGAGGAAGCCTTTGTTAAATTCTACCACACCCACTACTGACGTTTTAATTAATCAGCTATGTAGTGATGGCACTGGTTGGTTGGTTGGTTGGGTCATTGTCTTTGTCGAGCATGTTTATCGACTAAGGAACTCCTTGGTCACGGACAGCTAGAAGGTAAATGTCGGAAAGTTACTTTAGGAAAGACTTTTGATAATGAGAACGACGACGACGACGACGACGAGATGATGATGATGATATAATAATAATAATAATAATGATAATAATGATATAATAATAATAATAATAATAATAATAATAATAATATATTACTACTACTACTAATAATAATAACGAGAAGAAGAAAAAGAACAACAACAACAATAACAATAATAATAATTATAACAAAAACAATAGTATTACTAATAATAATAATGATGATGATGATGATGATGATGATGATGATGATGATGATAGTAAGAAGAAGAAGAAGAAATCATGCTCGGATAATGCTGTTCTCCAAACTCATGTGGCCTCACTGAGCACTAACAATTTTATAAGACAGAAAATATGGCATATAGAGAAACACTCGTGTGCAGCACGCACTCAGCGCAGGTTAAAGATCCCACGACAACAAAGTAATAGTCCCTGGACGAATCATGTAACAAGATCCGCTTTCATAGAGAAATAAAAATGAAAAAATACGTAGGTGGCGCTGCATTGTGGCGATGCACTTACCCCGGTGAGAGCAGTTCGAAATCCACATGCGAAATCCAACGTTACAAAAAAAGAAATAAATATAAAAGCAAATAAACTGTATGAAGAGTCGAATGGGGTCGGGAGAAGAACACACAAATAGATTCAGAACGTGTATCTAGTACATGTATAACAAAACAACAAAGGCGCACAT
>CM060306.1:53837235-53847235 GCA_030674185.1 Monoplex corrugatus | reverse complement strand
CTCTCTCCACAAAGACACAGGGGAGAGCACAACGAGACTTCTGTCGATTTGACATCTTTGTAGATGAAAAACGTGTATGTATGTATGGGGGGGGGGGGGAGGAGGAGAGGGGTGGATGGTGGAGAGAGAGACAGAGAAAGAGAGAGAGAGAAGACAGAGAGGGAGAGAGAGAGGGTACCACACAATGAATTGTGATTAATCAGGGTGACAGGTAATAATAGCCTGTACATGTTTTTTTCTCTCTCTCTCACTTCTCCCCCCCCCCCCTTTTTTTTTTCCCGATGCGCGCGCGCGCAATTTATCAACACGGAAATTAACGGGATTCAAAACCAAATAAATTATTCTTATCATATCAAGCAAACACACGCCACTGTTTCCGTCATTCTCTCGCCAGATGATCCTAAAATTGGCGTCATCACAAGACGTCACAGCGGAAAATGCCGAAAAGGATGGGTGGTAGCACCATGTACATCCCTAACCTCGCTACAGTCCTACACCCCCATTACCCTCCTCAGTCATTTACCCCACCAAAGAGCCCTCTTCCCCCTCTCCCACCCCTACCTTTTTACTGCCATCTCCGCCTACCCTTCCCCGTTTCCTGAACCGCCATTTCCTTTTTCTGTGTCACTTGCTTTTTTTAATTTTTTTTATTCCCCCCCCCCCCCCCCCCCGGCTTTCTGCGTCGCGTGCATGTCTGTCGCTCCTTCCTGTTCGCCTCGCGTGGACTCGGCTTTTTTCGTCTCGCTCCGCCCGCGTGAATAGAGAGAGAGAGAGAGACTCGTGAATATTCATAAAGCTACTGCCAGCTGTGTGAGTGTGCGTGAGTGCATGCATATTGTGGGGGACCCCGTCCGCCCTAGATGTATATAAAGAAAGGACTTTGAAAAGTGGAGTTCCACACGACCGTTCGTGTTTTTTCCCGCGGTGATAGTATGCCCACAAGACAGTGGAGTGAAGTCAGCTGGACTCGCTTTGACACCTTGCGTTGGGGGACCACGAGCAACCACTTCTTTATACAGGTACCCACCATTCTGCCCACTGCTTGCCTTTTTTTCATTTTTTTTTTCAAAAATTTGTTTTCTTTGTGCTCTTTGTTACTAGCGAGCGAATCGCTGGTCTGAGTCTTTCTTGTTTTCGTTCTGTTCTACAGGGCACGCGCACTTGTGTGTGTGTATATATGTGTGTGTATGTGTGTGTGTGTGTGTGTGTGTGTGTGTGTGTGTGTGTGTGTGTGTGTGTGTGTGTGTGTTCGTTCTTTGATTGAACGTCTTTTCACTATTAGTGATATTAGATGTGTGTGTGTGTGTGTGTGTGTGTGTGTGTGTGTGTGTGTGTGTGTGTGTGTGTGTGGTGTAGTGTGTTTGTCTCCGTTAATTGGATGTGTGTTTGTGTTTTATATTGAAGTTGACGGGAATTCCGAGCTAGTATTGTGTCAGCTGTGTATTCTTTCTTTTCGTTATTCATTTTTTAGTCTGTATGTTGTTTTCTTTAAATATTTCATACCACGCGGGAAGGATGTACGTTTCATTGTCCTGATTTTCTTTTATCTCTCTCCCCCCCCCCACCCCCATTCTCCAGCTGATTCGTTCGGAGACATCAGTCAGGTAGCTTCCTCACATTATCTCTCATTAAATGATTAACTGATAAACAAATAAATGAATGAGAAAAGGGGATCGATGGTTTTTATGGGACCGCGGTATTCGTTTCTCTCTCTGTGTGTCTCTCTCTCTCTGTCTCTCTTTCTCTCTCTCTCTTTCTGTCTCTCTGTCTGTCTGTCTGTCTGTCTCTCTCTGATTTGTACTTTAGTCTTTGTTGTTTGCCTCATGATATAAACAGTACAGGATGCCAGTGTAGTTCTACTTAATGTACGCGTCTTTGTTTTTCCTCGACTTTCGTCGTTGTGTGACTTTGTTTAGTACTTCCACTTGTAAGCTGTGATATCCGTTGATTTGTTGATATGCGTGGTATGTCAGAACGTGAGGAAATTCCATAACTGTGTTTTCCTCTTTGTGTATATAAGTGTCTGAAAGATCGATGTCGCGAACTGTTGTTTTATTTGTCGTTTAATTACGTGCAATATATAGTGTGGTTTTTGGTTCGTTTTGCTATCGATCGTGTGGTAGTGTTGTGTGTGTGTTCTCTGCCCTAGTCTCTCTCCTGTCTCTGTTTTTCTGTCAGTCTTTCTGTCTGTGTCTGTCTGTCGCTGCCTGTCAGTCAGTCTGTCTGTCTGTGTGTGTCTCTCTCTGTATCTCTCTCTCTCTCTCTCTCTCTCTATATATATATATATATATAGGCCTATATACATATATGTGTGTGTCTGTCTGTCTGTCTGTCTGCCTCCCTCCCTCCCCTCTCTCTCTCTCTCTCTCTCTCTATCGTAGACAAGATGAATGGAGTAGCTCTGCCAGCTGATATTTCTTTCATAGAACATTGTCAAAGATCGTGCCATCATGCTATACGCTGTCGGTTTAATCGTAAAACATACTGGTAACTTCCGAATAGGTCATAATGAAACCACCGAACCAAAAACACGACCTGGGGGATGTCTGGTAGTTTAAACAAACAAACAAACAAACAAGACAACAACAACAACAAAAAAAGAAAAAACGATTAAGCTGATCACTTGCGGATTTATGATGAAACCAACATTTTAAGTATTGATTCATTTCTCTTCAGATTGTTTGTTTGTTTTTCGATGTTTCATGTTTTTGTTTTCGTTTTGTTTTGTTTTTGCGTTTTTGTTTTGTTTGTTTCTTGTTTGTTTGTTTGTTTTTTGTTTTTGTTTTTTGGTTGTTTCTTTTGTTTGTTTCCTTGCTTGTCTAAATCTATTAATATTGTTCCAATGGGAGTATTGCGCTTGACATGTATTGTTGATATTGTTAAGGGTGTCCTTACTCTAAAGAATAACTGTGGTCTTAGCAACACCTAGCCTATGATGGCGTTCCGTACCACTGGAGATCCGTCTGCCAGAACGGAGAGTGTGGTTCTATAGCTGTGCAACATTTTCACTATAATTTATCCCACGCACGGGACAGCTACAGTCTAGATTTTCCTCGGAGGTCAATGTCTTCCGCGATTCGAAGGGTTAAACCGTCACCACATACTGTTTGATGTTTTCATGAAATAGATTTTTCTGCTGGGATAAAAGTACTTTCAACATAGCACAGGAAGAAAACGTATACAGCAAGATAAACACGCTCGTAACTTACACTCACGAGATAAGCACGCTCGTAGAGATGTGTAACGGGGATGTTAAAATAACAATGAAATGAAAACATAAGGCGACGAAGGGGTGGGGAGGGACAGGCGGGAGATGATTAGAACTAGGTCAAGTTGCGTCACTGGTAGCTGTAAGAATCGTGAGTGTGACAGGTTTTAAAACGCAGCTGGGACCAGTAGGGAGAGGGAGGAGTCCCGAATTTTCTCTGGGTGCCAAACTCGAGCGTGGTGTATCCTACATCAGACTCGTGTAGTTCGAAAGAAAGAAAGAAAGCTTTCGTTTTATCTGACGGAGGCAGACTGTGCAATGTTGGCCCGGCACTGCAGAGATTTGTTTACTGCGTCAGATCTGCAGAAACGTTGGATGGCAGTTTCTGTCAGATTTGACATCTCTGAGGAGGAAAAAGGAAAAACAAATCTAGATAAAGAGAATGAGGATCCGATATGATGAATCGTAATTCACAAATGTAATCTAGAATAGCGATAATTATGCATGTTTCTCTGTCTCTGTCTCTGTCTGTCTGTCTGTCTCTCTCTCTCTCTCTCTCTCTCTCTCTCACTCTCTCTTCTACATTTATCCGTCTCTCCATAGCGGAAAGCAGCGTCTTAGTACCGGATATTGTACATCATAGAACATTTTCCAATATCTTTTCACTGGATATTAAACATAATACGTGACTGTTATTACTCACAGAGAGAGACAGACAGACAGACAGACAACCACAGTGTGTGTGTGTGTTTATGTGTGTGTGCGTGCATATACATGTATATCCGGTACTAAGACGCTGCTTCCACCATGGAGAGACGGATCTCTCTCTCTCTCTATATATATATATGTGTGTGTGTGTGTGTATGTGTGTGTGTGTGTGTGTTTCTGTGTGTGTGTGTGTGTGTGTGTGTGTGTGTGTGTGTGTGTGTGTGTGTGTGTGTGTTGGGCGGGGCCTAACAGAAACGTTTACTTTGAAAACAAATGTGCGCGTTACTTCACAGTGGTTAGATGAAGGGGAAGACAGTGTCTCTCTGTACAGGCAAGACGTGTAGAACTTTCAATCTAGCTTTTCCCGTTCTATCATACCACTGCTATTTCTCCTTGTGTAATGATTCATAGTCAGTTGACTCAACTCTGACAAAACTTGTTTGCATCACAGTGGGAGTTCTCGGTAATTTGGCTTTAGCGCACTGTGTTCAAAAGCTGCGTGCGATTTTTGTTCGCTGTTTGAACTTTTGATCGTCCTGTGACTTCAGTGTACTGGTTAGAGTCTGTCAACGATGTTTGCTTTAAACTTCACAGAATCCCATGGAGACACCATTTCTGTTGTTGTTATGCTGTATAACTGCACTTATACATGCAGAAGAAATTGGTCTTCTCGTTGAACTCTGAATGTGTCTGGAATACTCTTTTGTTGAGACTTTTTGTCGAATCTTTTCATTTGAAATCTTACTCTTCGCTCTTCTTCTCATACTCAGCGCTTCAAAGTCCCTCGAAACATACGTAAGACTCACGCTGTCCGATCTTTTGCCAGTGTTGGATCTTTTCCCAGAGAACAGTGTACCCTTTGACCTGAGAAATTTGCCAGTGTTGCATCTTTTCCCATGGAGCAATGTACCCTTTGACCTGAGAAATGTGCCCAACCTTTCCTCCTTTAAGACCCGCGTAAAGCCTATCTTTTTTCTGAATCCTTTTCTTTAAATTAACTTTGTTTATATTGATCGTATCCGCAACCTGTTTATATTGACCCTACCACAACCTGTTTATATTGACCCTATCCACAACCTGTTTATATTGACCCTATCCACAACCTGTTTATATGGACCCTATCCACACCTGTTTATATTGACCCTACCCACAACCTGTTTATATTGACCCTATCCACACCTGTTTATATTGACCCTATCCACAACTGTTTATATTGACCCTATCCACAACCTGTTTATATTGACCCTATCCACACCTGTTTATATTGACCCTACCCACAACTGTTTATATGGACCCTATCCACACCTGTTTATATTGACCCTACCACAACCTGTTTATATTGACCCTACCCACAACCTGTTTATATTGACCCTATCCACACCTGTTTATATTGACCCTATCCACACCTGTTTATATTGACCCTATCCACACCTGTTTATATTGACCCTATCCACACCTGTTTATATTGACCCTGTCCACAACCTGTTTATATTGACCCTATCCACAACCTGTTTATATTGACCCTATCCACAACCTGTTTATATTGACCCTACCCACAACCTGTTTATATGGACCCTATCCACACCTGTTTATATTGACCCTACCCACAACCTGTTTATATTGACCCTACCCACAACCTGTTTATATTGACCCTATCCACACCTGTTTATATTGACCCTATCCACACCTGTTTATATTGACCCTACCCACAACCTGTTTATATGGACCCTATCCACACCTGTTTATATTGACCCTACCCACAACCTGTTTATATTGACCCTACCCACAACCTGTTTATATTGACCCTATCCACACCTGTTTATATTGACCCTATCCACACCTGTTTATATTGACCCTATCCACAACCTGTTTATATTGACCCTATCCACAACCTGTTTATATTGACCCTGTCCACAACCTGTTTATATTGACCCTACCACAACCTGTTTATATTGACCCTATCCACAACTTGTTTATATTGACCCTATCCACACCTGTTTATATTGACCCTATCCACAACCTGTTTATATTGACCCTACCACAACCTGTTTATGTTGACCCTACCACAACCTGTTTATGTTGACCCTATCCACAACCTGTTTATATTGACCCTATCCACAACCTGTTTATATTGACCCTACCACAACCTGTTTATGTTGACCCTATCCACAACCTGTTTATATTGACCCTACCACAACCTGTTTATATTGACCCTGTCCACACCTGTTTATATTGACCCTATCCACACCTGTTTATATTGACCCTACCACAACCTGTTTATATTGACCCTATCCACAACCTGTTTATATTGACCCTATCCACACCTGTTTATATTGACCCTATCCACACCTGTTTATATTGACCCTGTCCACAACCTGTTTATATTGACCCTATCCACAACCTGTTTATATTGACCCTACCACAACCTGTTTTTATTGACCCTACCACAACCTGTTTATATTGACCCTGTCCACACCTGTTTATATTGACCCTGTCCACAACCTGTTTATATTGACCCTGTCCACAACCTGTTTTTATTGACCCTACCACAACCTGTTTATATTGACCCTATCCACACCTGTTTATATTGACCCTGTCCACAACCTGTTTATATTGACCCTACCACAACCTGTTTTTATTGACCCTACCACAACCTGTTTATATTGACCCTATCCACAACCTGTTTATATTGACCCTATCCACAACCTGTTTATATTGACCCTGTCCACAACCTGTTTATATTGACCCTATCCACAACCTGTTTATATTGACCCTACCCACAACCTGTTTATATGGACCCTATCCACAACCTGTTTATATTGACCCTGTCCACAACCTGTTTATATTGACCCTGTCCACAACCTGTTTATATGACCCTATCCACAACCTGTTTATATTGACCCTGTCCACAACCTGTTTATATTGACCCTGTCCACAACCTGTTTATATTGACCTTCACACTGATTGCCCCACAACCTGTTTTATATTGACCCTATCCACAACCTGTTTATATTGATATTGACCCTATCCACACCTGTTTATATTGACCCTCCACAACCTGTTTTATTGACCCTCCACAACCTGTTTATATTGACCCTATCCACAACTGTTTATATTGACCCTTCCACACCTGTTTATATTGACCCTACCACAACCTGTTTATATTGACCTACCACAACCTGTTTATTTGACCTACCACACCTGTTTATTTGACCCTATCCACAACCTGTTTATATTGACCCTATCCACAACCTGTTTATATTGACCCTACCACAACCTGTTTATGTTGACCCTATCCACACCTGTTTATATTGACCCTACCACACCTGTTTTATTGACCCTGTCCACACCTGTTTATATTGACCCTATCCACAACCTGTTTATATTGACCCTACCACAACCTGTTTATATTGACCCTATCCACAACCTGTTTATATTGACCCTTCCACACCTGTTTATATTGACCTATCCACACCTGTTTATATTGACCCTGTCCACAACCTGTTTATATTGACCCTACCACAACCTGTTTATATTGACCCTACCACAACTGTTTTATTGACCCTACCACAACCTGTTTATATTGACCCTGTCCACACCTGTTTTATTGACCCTTCCACAACCTGTTTATATTGACCCTTCCACAACCTGTTTTATTGACCCTACCACAACCTGTTTATATTGACCCTATCCACACCTGTTATATTGACCCTGTCCACAACCTGTTTATATTGACCCTACCACAACCTGTTTTATGACCCTACCACAACCTGTTTATATTGACCCTATCCAAACCTGTTTTATTGACCCTATCCACAACCTGTTTATTTGACCCTATCCACAAACTGTTTATATTGACCCTACCACAACCTGTTTATATTGACCCTATCACAACCTGTTTATTTGACCCTGTCCAAACCTGTTTATATTGACCCTGTCCACAACCTGTTTATTTGACCCTGTCCACAACCTGTTTATATTGACCCTCCACAACCTGTTTATATTGACCTATCCACAACCTGTTTATATTGACCTGTCCACAACCTGTTTATATTGACCCTGTCCACAACCTGTTTATATTGACCCTGTCCACAACCTGTTTATTTGACCCTGTCCACAACCTGTTTATTGACCCTATCCACAACCTGTTTATTTGACCTTCCACACTGTTTATATTGACCCTTCCACAACCTGTTATATTGACCCTGTCCACAACCTGTTTATTTGACCCTATCCACAACCTGTTTATTTGACCCTACCACAACCTGTTTATTTGACCCTTCCACACCTGTTTATATTGACCTATCCACAACCTGTTATATTGACCCTCCACAACCTGTTTATATGACCCTATCCACAACCTGTTTATATTGACCCTCCACAACCTGTTTATATTGACCCTGTCACAACCTGTTTATATTGACCCTATCCACAACCTGTTTATATTGACCCTCCACAACCTGTTTATATGGACCCTTCCACAACCTGTTTATATTATTCACCGTACCTGTCCACAACCTGTTTATATTGACCTATCCACAACCTGTTTATATTGACCCTGTCCACAACTGTTTATATTGACCTGTCCACAACCTGTTTATATTGACCCTGCCACAACCTGTTTATATTGACCCTATCCACAACCTGTTTATATTGACCCTACCACAACTGTTTATATTGACCCTACCAAACCTGTTTATGTTGCCCTATCCACACCTGTTTATATTGACCCTATCCACACCTGTTATATGACCCTACCCACAACCTGTTTATATTGACCCTACCACAACCTGTTTATATTGACCCTACCACAACCTGTTTATATTGACCCTACCACAACCTGTTTATATGGACCCTATCCACACCTGTTTATATTGACCCTACCCACAACCTGTTTTATTGACCCTACCCACAACCTGTTTATATTGACCCTATCCACACCTTTTATATTGACCTATCCACACCTGTTTATATGACCCTACCCACAACCTGTTTATATGGACCCTATCCACACCTGTTTATATTGACCCTACCCCAACCTGTTTATATTGACCCTACCACAACCTGTTTATATTGACCCTATCCACACCTGTTTATATTGACCCTATCCACACCTGTTTATATTGACCCTATCCACAACCTGTTTATATTGACCCTATCCACAACCTGTTTATATTGACCCTGTCCACAACCTGTTTATATTGACCCTACCACAACCTGTTTATATTGACCCTATCCACAACTTGTTTATATTGACCCTATCCACACCTGTTTATATTGACCCTATCCACAACCTGTTTATATTGACCCTACCACAACCTGTTTATATGACCCTATCCACAACCTGTTTATATTGACCCTATCCACACCTGTTTATATTGACCCTATCCACACCTGTTTATATTGACCCTGTCCACAACCTGTTTATATTGACCCTATCCACAACCTGTTTATATTGACCCTACCACAACCTGTTTTTATTGACCCTATACCACAACCTGTTTATATTGACCCTGTCCACACCTGTTTATATTGACCCTAGTCCACAACCTGTTTATATTGACCCTGTCCACAACCTGTTTTTATTGACCCTACCACAACCTGTTTATATTGACCCTATCCACACCTGTTTATATTGACCCTGTCCACAACCTGTTTATATTGACCCTACCACAACCTGTTTTTATTGACCCTACCACAACCTGTTTATATTGACCCTATCCACAACCTGTTTATATTGACCCTATCCACAACCTGTTTATATTGACCCTATTCCACAACCTGTTTATATTGACCCTATCCACAACCTGTTTATATTGACCCTATCCACAACCTGTTTATATTGACCCTATCCACAACCTGTTTATGTTGACCCTGTCCAGAACCTGTTTATATTGACCCTGTCCACAACCTGTTTATGTTGACCCTGTCCACAACCTGTTTATATTGACCCTACCACAACCTGTTTATATTGACCCTATCCACAACCTGTTTTATATTGACCCTGTCCACAACCTGTTTATATTGACCCTGTCCACAACCTGTTTATATTGACCCTATCCACAACCTGTTTATATTGACCCT
>CM060306.1:53832235-53834735 GCA_030674185.1 Monoplex corrugatus | reverse complement strand
TACCATACTCTATTCAGAGCAAAGGAAGTATGTAAACAAGCGAGGGAAAAAGATGGGCATCGTCGTTATAATGTTCGCCCTGAGAGTCTCTCTTCAGTCACTTAGAGATGTAAAGTCTTAAAGTCTCTCTTCAGTCACTTAGAGATGTAAAGTCCTAAAGTCCCTTTCCAGTCACTTAGAGATGTAAAGTCCTAAAGTCCCTTTCCAGCCAGTTAGAAATGTAAAGTCCTAAAGTCCCTTTCCAGCCACTTGGTGTGGAATGCCGGTTGTTCCGAAGCACCCCGAACATCTGCACCTACTTGGATGGCGTGCTTAATATCGGAATTGCAGTTTGCAGTTTGTTCAAGACGGACTCCTCGCAGTCGGACAGGTCCTTATACGCTCCACCTAAATCTCCCAGCAATTATCTGGCAGGTTCCATGAATCTCCACGTATCCCTGCGCTGACAATGTCTTATAATGAGGGGAGGGATCTAAAAAACACTAAGTTGACGCATCTAGAATGATGAAAACGATAAATAAAGACGAGCTGCAAACGAGCCAGTTTTTTTTTTTAAATTGCGGGCTGAGATAGAAGTCATAATGTCAAATCTTTTGAGTCCACAGTACTATGAAAAAAAGCAGCCAGCTCGAGTTAAAGAAACACACAGAGGCTCGCGTGTAGACTCGAACCCACGGCCTCCACATTGTAAGCATGGCGCTTTAACCAACTGAGCTAACAGGACCACCAAAAATATCGATGATTATCATTACGATCATTATAAAACCAACATTATCGCTCTACTGCCATAACGTAGTGTCAAACTATAAGGGTCAGCACAGGGAATCTAGTAGTTTTAGAGCTTTGTTATTCTTGACAGAAGGTCCCACGTACATCGCCTGCATCTGTCACCAAAAACAAGCTGATGTCATGTCGATGTAGTTGACTTGCTTTGCCCTAATAACAACTGAAATCGTGTCGGATGACTGACAGTCAGCCAGGTCATAATACTTGCAGGTAGGTGTGATACAGATGTACCTTGAACGAAGGTGGTTCTCGTGAAACGTCAAGCTCCCTTGTCCTATGCAGTTTACGGTACTGGTATATTCACTGAAGATTTTCATCTTTATCCTTAAACTAAATGAACAAAATGAAGTAAAGAGCACCTCTTCGCTCTGTCTGTTTTTCTGTCTGTCTGTCTGTCTGTATTATTGTATGTATCTCTCTCTCTCTCTTTCTCTCTGTCTCTCTGTCTCTCTGTCTCTCTCCCTCCTTCCTTCCCTCATACTGTCTCCATCGCTCTCTCTCTCTCTCTCTCTCTCTGTCCATGTTTCTGTCTCTCTTTTTTTTTCTCATCCCGTCTGTGTGTTTCTCTGTCTGCGTATCTACTTCTCTCTCTCTCTCTCTCTCTCTCTCTCTCTCTCTCTCTCTCTCTCTTTGTGTTTGTGTGTGTGTGTTGCGTGTGTGTGTGCACGTGTGTGAGAGAGAGAGAGAGAGTCTGTGTGTGTGTGTTTGTCTGTGTGTCTGTGTGTGTGTGCGTCTGTGTGTGTGTGTGTGTGTGAGTCTGTGTCTGTGTCTGTGTCTCTGTGTCTGTCTGTGTATATCTGTGTCTGTGTCTAACCGGACTCAGGATGCTGCTCAACCGATCTATACACCAACTGTTTGTTCTGATGAACGAACACGGAGGGAACTTACCGATCCATCACTGAGGTCAAACGGATCAAAGAGATTTGCTGGGAAACCACATGGCCTTTAATCGGAACCGGTTTCGCCATCGTCTGTATCTTTCCGGATATGAACGAGGCGAAAAAAGCAGAGCGGAACAGAGCAGGGCACATTGATCACACACGCGCGCGCGTGCACACGCACATACATATGCACACACACACAGACACACATACACACACGTGCGCGCGCGCACACGCCACACACACACACACACACACACACACACACGCACGCACGCACGCACGCACCACACACACACACACACACACACACATATCCTTAATTCATGAGAAACGTCTATGTTCGTTCGTTCTTTGACGTTAAATCAAAGAATTAACGAACACATGCGTTTCTCCTGAATTAAGGATAGTAGGAACGCAGACAGAATCTGAAATGCACTTAAGAGATAAATGTCAAAGGGTGCCTACGTTTATTTGTTACAATTATTTGAAAAGAAAGAAAAACTAGGACATAGAAGAAAATAAAAAAGAACAAAAAATGTTTTCGGGGTCCTTTTTTGAATGAGGATGCTTTGAACGTCTTTCAGCGTGTCGATCAGCGTTGCAATTATGTCTTAAGTTTTGAAATAAAGTCTCCAACTGATAATTACTGTACTGAAACACTGACAACTGAAGTTTATAACCTTTCCCAAAGAGTTCGTTTACTCGAAGCACTGATATTATAATATACTTCTCTCTCTCTCTCTCTCTCTCTCTCTCTCTCTCTCTCTCTCTCTCTCTCTCTCTCTCTCTCTCTTTTCTCTCTCTCTCTCGTGTCTGACTGTCTCGTCTCT
>CM060306.1:53824735-53827235 GCA_030674185.1 Monoplex corrugatus | reverse complement strand
AAGAGCCGGACAACCAACCAACCAACCAACCAACCCAACAAACAAATACACCCTGTACATATGTACATGTAAATGTAATGTATAGTGAAAAGACGTTAAATTAAAGAACGAACGAACCAATGTAATGTATGCAAATTTACATTTTGTACGATATTTTTTTCTGCATTCTATATCACTCAAATTTCTCTGTATTCTATTCGTTGAAAATGCTCTTCACTGTGACAGAAAGCGCTCAGTCTATGGTACATCTGTATTGTTACTGGTGTAACCGATGGTGCATTAAAATGGTATTTGTACGTTCTATGCCTTAACACAGCAGTGCGCGGAAAAAGCTACGATATTGTTGTCGGCGTGTTATGGTGTGTGTATTGGTCTTTCGGGCCCGTTTAGTGTTCATGCAGATGTTTTGTTTCTGTGCGTGTGTGTGTGAGTTGCGTGTGTGTGTGTGTGTGTGTGTATGTATGTATGTGTGTGTGTGTTTTGTGTGTGTGTGTGTGTGTGCGACTGAGTGAGAGAGAGAGAGAGTGTGTGTGTGTGTGTGTGTGTGTGTGTCCACGCGCGATTGAGTGAGAGAGAGAGTGTGTGTGTGTGAATGTGTGTGTGTGTGTTGTGTTGTGTGTGTGTGTGTGTGTGTGTGTGTGTGTGTGTGTGTGTGTGAGTGTGTGTGTGTGTGTTGTGTGTGTTCGTGTTTACGTGTATCGATACGAATGGGATGGGACTGAGTAAGTAACTGGTCAGAGATTTGTAATATTTTGGTGTATGTGGTACTATCAGAGAAAACACACGCACGCACACTCACACACACACACACACACACACACACACACACACACACACACACACACACACACACACACACATGCAAACACGCGCGCGCGCACACACAAACACTCACATACACACATACACAAACACACATGCACACATACATAAACACGAACAAACTCACACACAAACACACACATACATACACAAACACACACACACACGAACACACACACACACGCAAACACGCACACAATCGGTGCATGGCAGAATAGTCAACCCTGGTTGTAATGTAGAGAGGGCGTCAATAACATGGCAAAGGCAATTGCACATTTACATCCCAAGTGCTGTGATAGGCTATGGCGCATTGCTAGCTTTTAGTAAGATATGACAAAATTTTATTAATTCCTACAAATAAACAAATCATCATCATCATGTGCCCTGCCGCCTGGCGTTGGCGATCATGGCCCTCCATACTAATCTATTCCTTGTCGCTGCAAGTGCATCTCCCACCCTCTCTTTCCTCAGCCAAAATAAATAAACAGATTTAAGTATAAGCACCTGTTCCTCGCTAGTCTTTCACGGTTGTGTCAAAAGACGAGAAATAGAGATACGTCGGTATAATTTGATTCATAGCTTTTCCTGACTCAAAGCCACAGGACTGACAGACCTGGAAAAATTATTAGAACATCATAAGTAAGAGTAGAAACATTGATACCAACAAATTCAGCAAAATAACCGACCTGTCTTTTCTGTCACTGCTGGAAAAGAGTAACAACCGCAACAACAGCAACAATGACAATAACAACAACAACAACAATAATAAAGACATTTGAGCGCTCAGTCTACTCGTGGGAGGGGGCAGTGAGCGTAAAATAACAACACCAGCAGCAGCTGCTGCGAAAACAACAGCACCACCACCAACAACAACAATAGTAACAAGAGCAACAACAACAATTACGACGACGTTTGAGCGCTCATTCTACTCACTAGGAAGGGACATGGGCCTACAGCATAACGTATCCACTTAAACTGGAAAGCTAAATTTTCGGTGCTTTGCTTAAACAAATCAAATTCAGTGAATTTGGTAGCCATCTTACTAGAGTCCTACTGTAAATTATAAGAATGGAAGAGAATTTGGGGAATTACGCGCTTATGTAGGCTAAGAGGGAGCGTGTGTGAGGTTGATGAATTGTAGTATGTCGAGTGTGGCCCGACCGCTCCTCTTAGATCTCCTTTCCCCTTTCTCACCATCCCTCTTCCTAAAGTCTGCCGCTACTGTGTGTGTCAGTGTTATGTCAGCTTGAACCATGTGAACTTGATTTTGGCGACTGAAACCTTTAGTGTGTAAGCTGCTGTATTGTGGTGCAAAAATAGTAATTGTAATAAGTTTTCACTTCAAAATTAATCAGTATTGGTGGTATTGGTGTGTGTGTGTGTGTGTGTGTGTTGTGTGTGTGTGTGTGTGTGTGTGTGTGTGTGTGTGTGTGTGTGTGTGTGTGTGTGTGAGAGAGTGTGTGTGGTGTGTGTAGATGTGTGTGTGTGTATGTGAGTGTGTGTGTATGTGAGTGTGTGTGTAGATGTGTGTGTGTGTGAGTGTTGTGTGTGTGTGTGTGTGTGTGTGTGTGTGTGTGTGTGTGTGTGTGTGTGTGTGTGTGATAACACTACAAAGGCATTGGTTTGTGATATGATGAATGGTAATGGACTGTAACGATTGAAATCGTACGCCCGCTGC
>CM060306.1:53817235-53819735 GCA_030674185.1 Monoplex corrugatus | reverse complement strand
TATGTGTGTGTGTGTGAGTGTGTGTATGTGTTGTATTGTGTTGTGTTGTGTGTTGTATGTGTGTATTGTGGTGTTTGTGTGTGTGTTTTGTGTTGTGCTGTGTTGTGTTGTGTATGTGTTGTGGTGTGTGTGTGTCACACATACACACACACACACGCACACACGAGCACACACACGTACACACGCACGCACGCACCACACACACACACACACAAGCAAATACACATACTCATCTATCCATATTCAAGCGCACATGAACATAAGCAGAAACGTACACACATATATATACGTATACACAAAGGTATACACAAACACGCACACAAACTCACACAAACACACACACACACACACAAACACACACATATACGCACACACACATACAAACACACACACAAACACACATATATATATACACACACACAAACTCACACAAACACACTTACACTCACTCACACACAAACACACACACAGCACACGCACACAAACACACACACAAACACACACACACAAACAAATACAAACCCACACAAAACACACACACACACACACACAAACACACACACACAAACAAATACAAACCCACACAAACGCACCACACACACACACACACACACACACACACACACACACACACACACACACACACACACACACACACACACACACAACTGGTTCAAAGCATGTCAGAATCGGTCACGTTTTCATGATAGCACACTGGCACCAACAAGTGGGAATTGAACAGGAAATCAGCCCTCTGATGTCTGCTCCAATGAATGCTTCACGCGATCGTATCTTTCCAGTGTCCCTAAAACAAACAAACAAAGAAAAACGATGTATGTGTGTAGGCGGGGGGGGGGGGGGAGTTAGATGGTTAGTGTGGAATCAATGTGTGTAAGGAGGATGGAGATTGACAAGAAGGAATGGAAAGTGGTGACCATTTCGTACTTGAAATCAGAGGGTTTTCACTGCTTCTCTTTGTCTTTATTTTTCTGTCAGTTGTTTCAAACTGTTTTAATTAAATTAATTGTCAACAAGTAAAACAGACAGATGCAAAACAAAACAGTTAAGCGTACTTGCAGTCACATCGCAAGAAGAAAGAAATCCGATTCATGCCAAATAGTCACGCAATTCTTTTCTGTATCTTTGTTCTGATTATTGTTTGACTGTTCACAACAACAGCAACAACAACGACGACAACAACAACGACAACAACAATAAGTAATGATAATAGTAATGATAAATTATTCTTGTATAGTTCTATTATCCAAACCCATTTGAATTTAACACACCTGACGCATTTACGATACAGAGTGTAATATATACAGAATGATTTTAAACAGATACACTGACACAGACACACAGACAGTGAGACACGCTCTCTCTATCTCTGTCTGTCTGTCTGTTTCTCTCTCTCGCTCTCTCTATCTCTCTCTCTCTCTCTCTCTCTCTCTCTCTCGCTCTCTCTTACACAAACAGACGCATACACTACTACTAGTATTAGTAATAAAATCTAACTGTGCATACTTACAGTATATTCATAAACATCCCAAAATATATCTAATGGTAAAATTATATCGGATTTTATAACGAGAAGAGTACCATGTCCCCTTTACAGGAAAATTGGTAATAGAGGGAATAGGGGTCAATACAAAGAGCAGAAGAGGAATGGACAACTAAGAAATTCATATGTATCTATACATGTAATCAGCATGGCGTTTTACGCAGAAATCACAATCGTCACAACCATTTCAGGGGCGTTTATTTTCATTATTGTACTCGAAGCTTTCATACTTAAATGGAGCCATTCTTGTCACCATTGTCACGCTCTGCTTAGTTTAACCATGACCGAGGCCAACAACCAGTAAGATCGTCATGCCATACTGACAAACTTCCATGTACACCTTCAGTTTTTGTTGTTGTTGTTGTTGTTGTTGTTGTTCTCTTCTCTAGTCCATGGCGCAGGTAAAGAGTCAGGTTTAAGTACACGCACAAAGCCTTTGTCAATAAGGCG
The DNA here is from genome assembly GCA_030674185.1 of Monoplex corrugatus. Lineage (NCBI taxonomy): Eukaryota > Metazoa > Mollusca > Gastropoda > Littorinimorpha > Ranellidae > Monoplex > Monoplex corrugatus. The sequence continues at coordinate 53,817,724 of CM060306.1, read as the reverse complement.
GTTTTCTGCTTTAAAAAATCAGTATATCGGTTAGTTTTTGAGAAATTCTTTCATGTTTAGTTTACAATCTTTTCTTTCAAACTGTCCCTCCTGATCCCACCCACTTGTACACTTGCAAAATATATGCACATGCACGCAGACAAATTAAGTCAAATAAAGCGAAGTCACGTTTCTTTATCATCTCTGAATGAGAAATAACATAGTACTTACAGTATAACACAGTACTTACTACCCACTGTAAAAAAAATGTTGAAAAAATGTTTAAGTAAAAATCAGTGGCGAGAATTTTTGACATTAAGACATTGAACATTCGAACGAATTTTTTTTATAATATGTAATGTAATTATTATTCCAAACTGTACGCGTGCACTCATATACGAACACATACACACCCATACTTATGCGCATACACGAGTACCCTTACACATGCGCATGTACGCACACACATGTACACACATGCACACACGATAATTTTCATTTAAAAACTCA
>CM060306.1:53749735-53807235 GCA_030674185.1 Monoplex corrugatus | reverse complement strand
CTGGCAGAATCGAACCCCAGGCTAGCCGACTGGAAGTCTGACGTCTTGCCCACTTGATTTTTGTGCCCGTCTTCTTCGCTTGTTTAGTTTGAAGGGATGCTTATTCATGATGCAAAAAAAAAGTCCATGCCCCTTGCAAGGGGATTCAAAGGCCATCTTCGGGGTATGTGTTGACGGTCCATGTTCCTTGCAAGGGGATTCAAAGGCTGTCTTTGGGGTATGTGTTGACGGTCCATGTTCCTTGCAAGGGGATTCAAAGGCTGTCTTTGGGGTATGTGTTGACGGTCCATGTTCCTTGCAAGGGGATTCAAAGGCCATCTTCGGGGTATGTGTTGACGGTCCATGTTCCTTGCAAGGGGATTCAAAGACTGTCTTTGGGGTATGTGTTGACGATCCATGCCCCTTGCAAAGGGATTCAAAGGCCATCTTCGGGGTATGTGTTGACTCCAAGTTTTACAGCCAAGTTCCGTGTTTATTGTGTGCGCTATGAAGCCGGGTCAGTTGGATACTAAGCTGCCTCCTCCTCTGTCTATGAATGTAATTGCATGCATGGGTACTTGCGCGTACGTACACGAACGTGTGTGTGTGCATGTGTGCGTACGCGCGCGCGCGTGTGTGTATGTATGTATGTGTGTGTGCGTGTGTGTTTATGTGTGTGTACGTGTGTGTGTGTACCTGTGTGTGTACGTGTGGTGTGGGGGTCAGGCAGGGGGGGGGGGGGGGTCGTATGTGTTGTTAATCTGTGCCAGACTGAATTAAGCGTAAAGTAACATAAATGTTGGCCTCCCGATATTGTCGGTTGTGCGCAGACACATTGTTTTATCCACACTGTGCAGGCGGTATGTTGCTGCACAGTCTGCACACTCCATCTCCGGTGGGCGTGCATGCTGTGTGTTTCCATGTTACCATAAGCCACCAAGCACTGACATGATGTATAGGATCTTTAACGTGCATACTTGATATTCTACGTGTGTATTCATACGAAGCGTGTTTAGGCACTAGCAGGTCTGCACACATGTTGACTTGAAATATCGAAAAAAGTTCACTCATCATCCACAAGGCTGGATGTTTGATACTGGCTACTTCTGTGCAGGAGTAGAGGATAAGTGCCTTCGACTGCAATATACAAAAATAAAAAAAATAAAAAAAATAATGGCCACAATGGTAAATACCCAGAACATCCTTCCTCCACCGTTTTTTAAAACAGGTCGACAGCTTGATCACAGAAGGAACTGAATTATTAAGTGATGTTTTAATTTCAAAAGAAATGTTTTTGCTTTAAGAAGAAAAATGAAAAGAAGAGAACTATATAAACAAATAAATACATTTACTGTAAATCAAAGCAAAACAAGAGCAAATACAAACGCGCTGATGCGTGCGTGCTATATACGTGAGCAAACATGCACACAGGCACATACATACACACATTGTGTCTGTTTCATACACACACAGACACACAGAGACACACACACGCACACACACACACACACATACACAAAACATAGACAGAGAGAGAGAGAGAGAGACACACAACACACACACACACACACACACACACACACACACACACACACACACACACACACACACACACACACACACACACACACCATCCAAGACGGTTTAAAAATAGAATCTCAAAATCCCGCCTGGGATAAAACAGAAACGGTGAAAATATGCGTCTGTCCGATTTCAGTGACAAGTTAAAAGAAAACATCATTCACACTGTCACAACAAAATCTTCCCCCTCCCCCTCCTCCCTCCTTCCTCCTTCCTCCCTATCCTCCCGTCCATCACCTTTCCCATCCCCATCCTTGTTCTCTCAACCGGACATTTCAATTTCATTCTCGTAGGGCGGGTTCTGACATTATCATCCATTTTAAGTGAGATTTGGTGACACTACCGAGAATAGCCCGTGGCCAAGTTTGTAGGAAAGATGGATGGCGGAGGTCTGTCTTTGCCCAGACTTCACCCAGGCTGTGGGGTGATCATGTCTATGTCAAGCCGCTAAGCCTCCTCGTGCACACACGCCCATGGTGTCTTTCTAGCATGTAGTAGGTCCCATCTTGTTGTCTGAAAGTGTCTTACCCGTTGTAGTTACCGTGTGAATAACATTCTTTAGAGATGGGTCAGGTACGACAGGTAAGGGAATGAAGTTTGGGCACTGCCTTTGTATTGCTGGTCCGGAGAGAAGTTTGGGTATCTGGGCACCTGACACTCTACGGCCCCAGGAGTTTGGGTAGTAAGTTTTGCCTTACCCTACAGTAAAACTTATGTACGGATTAGGAAGGCAAAACAGCGAAAGAGAGAGGGAGACAGAGAGAGACAAAGAGAGAGACAGACAGAGAGAGAGATGGAAGGAAGGAGGGAGGGAGAGAGAGAGACAGACACGAGAGAGAGAGAGAGAGAGAGAGAGGGAAGATGGGCAGATTGAAGCTTGCACCGCCTCAACTGTTATCTAAGATTTTATGACATTTTTAAGTATCATCGCCCTATGGCATTTTCAGTTGTGCTCACCCTCATTGTTTATTTTGTTCCTGTTTTGCACAAAATGAGACTAGCCTTCGAAGAGGTTAAAAAAGACAGAAAATTGTACCTGGCCCAGTGTTAAGAAAAAGCTGTGCAGGTAATGGATGGTGGAGGTGAGGGGACAATGACAACGATACTTTACATTCCAACGAAAGAATAGTAGTTTGAAAAAAAAATCCTAACTTGCCTTTGGTGAGAGAGTACTCCAGAAGCGTAACCAAGTTCATATCTTTGGGACTAAGAATCCATACAAAGATTCATAAAATAAAAAAAGAAAAAAGAAAAGCGGCGCTCCATCATTGCATTGACTCTTTGACTCCATCACCCTGTCCACCAGCACGGCTGTGTTGTCAACGGTCTTAACAAAGAAAAACTGAACCCTTTGACTTCCTCATTCTTTCCACCAGCTTCCTGCAGGAAGCTGGTGGAAAGGGTGAGGGAATTAAAGAGTTCATTTTTTTGCAGTTGGTAGAGAGGATGCGGGAATCAAAGGGTTAACTAAAGCACAATGATGTAAGTAATATTTTACTGTGAAAACCAATCCACGTGTAAAATCGACATGAGTAATGACGGGGGGGGGGGGGGGGGGGGGGGGGGGACAGAAATCGGGAGAGAGAAGAAAAACGGAATGAGGGCGGAGCAGTGACAAAGCAGACAGTTCTGTAATGTATGTTCAAGTCCTGTCTGTCTGTCGTTTTATTCGGGAAGTCTTTTATCAACGCTCCCTTCACGCTGTCATGCCGTCTTTAAGGACATAACATGAACTTGCCTGTGAGATGGATGGGACTATACCCAGAATCTCACCACTACTTACATACACACGACTTATTACTATAATTTATAGTTTGTTGCAAATGTTGCACACATTTCAGGCTCAACAGTTTTATATGCATTTTTACACAATTTGTATCCGTATATGACTACCAGAATTTTTAGTGTTAAGCATTCACACATGTCAACTACTGACCATTATTTGCAGGCTGGTAATTTCAATTCTACGCTGTCATTGACACATTTCTATGAATAAAGGTTGCTGTGTGAAACTGATAAAAATTTCATCAAACACCTATGCTAACAGATTTCAGTCAGCTATCGGTGTTGTTTTCAGCGGGCAGTGTTTTCTGTCAGTGCACTCAGTGATAAACAATATCAGTAAATTCACTGTGTTCAGTTCCAGTGGTTTTTAATCGTTATGTGTTTAAAAGCTCAGAACGAATAGCGTACATGTATTTTTGTTGTGCACATCCAGCTTTGTCAATTGCATGTAATCAGTGTTAACCTACATCCGAAGTACCACTGTTTTCTCCCTCCCACATACCCTCTCTCTGTCTTTGTCTGTCTGTCTGTCTTCTGTCGCTGCCTGTCTCTCTCTCTCTCCCTCCCTCTCTGTCTGTCTCTGTCTCTCTCTGTGTCTGTCTTGTCTGTCTGTCTGTCTCGTCTCTCTCTCTCTCTCTGACTTCTACACCAAATATTCATACTCGCACATAATCACAACACGTCTACTCTTAAGTACTGACATATCTCGCAACTGTCGTATCATTACGATGCCTTTCTTCCTATTCAAACTAAATGCAAATGGCAGCATCATGGCTCGAAGCAGTCGCAGGATGTGTGTGTAGATGAACTATTCATTGCCCACCCAAAGACATTATAAAAATATTCGTAACGTCTTTTTGCCCACCCGGCATTGCCGGCTTGCAAATGACAGTAATATTCGGGGTGGGATAACCTAGGTGTGCACGCATACCGAAGACACACTACTTTGGGATTAGGTGCGGGGGATGGCTGGCTGCCCGGTACGGAGGGCTGGCTGGCTGGCCGGTAGGTGTGAAGGTAGGGTTGATATAACGTGATTAGTTCGTCAAACAATGACACACAACACTTTTTGTCTGTTTAGCAGGCGTCTGGTCTGTCTGTCTGTCTGTGACTGTCTGTCTGTCTCTTCCGCGGTATAAAACAAGCGTTCACAAAAATACGCGCGCGCACACACGCTCATTTCAGATATATATTTCATAGTTTATATCCGTCCATGCCTACGTGAATATAATCACACATGCGTTTTGCGTACATACATAAAATACATGTCTACATGCATACATACATACATACATATATATATACATATACACATATATCAACATATAGATATATCGTACACATTCAACCACAACATACATACATCAACACATACATACATACATACATACATACATATACATACATACGTATAACATACATACATACATACTACATATACGTAACTACATACACATACATATACATACATAACAATATACATACATACAACATTACCACATCACACACACATACATACATACATACATACATACTACTAATACGACTATACGACATGCATTACATACACATACTATACATACACCATTATACACTACATATACACATACACATACACATACATTACATTCTAGCACACAGATACCTGTTGGTTTTAGCTAACCTCAGCATATATTGATTAGTTAATGGATATGGATGAGCTGCGGAGACAACTGGTGTCAAGCAGGTAAATTACGCGAACAATCAATATACATACATTGTGAGTATTTTTACCTTTAAGTGAAAAAAAAAAGAAAAGAAAAAAAGGAAGAAAGAAAAGACGATTAAATGAATGAATAAACGATTTCATAGAAAATTTAAAAAAATGAAAAAAGAAGGAAAATGTATTTACTCTGTGCTGTTGAAGTCTCTTTTTTGTCTTTGTCCCATGTTAAAAATAAATAAAAGAAAACTGTCAAAGAAAGGAACAATGATGATAGTAAAAATGATAATATAATACTTTATTTTCCATAGGTAGAAGTTATTAGCTCAAAGCAATTTTTCAAAACTTGTCGTTCCTTGTGTGCTGGATGTTTCACGTTATTTCATAAACAGCCACAAACATGACTTTTAGGATCTGTAACTCCCGCATCCTATCCATCAACTGCAAAAACTTAACCCTTTGACTCCCTCACTCTATCCACTAGCTTCCTGCAGGAAGTTGGTGGATAGGGCGAGAGTCAAAGGGCAAAGTTTTTGCTTTGTAAGCTCGGTTGACAATGCAGGATGCTGGTGGACAGGGTGCGGGAGTCAAAAGGTTAACGTGTTTAACGAATATTCTGCATGCGTATACACGTTGAGGGAGTTTAGGCATTAGCAGGTCTGCACGCGTGTTGACCGGGATATCGGAAAAATCTTATGTCTTTATCCACCAGATAGAGGCATCTAGTCGGATCGAACCCAGGACCTCTGGAATAGAAGTCCAGTGAGGAAGAGAGACAGAGACAGGTATAGACAGACAGAGGAAGACAGACAGACAGACAGAGAAAGAGACAGACAGAGAGAAAGACAGACAGAGAGAGTGAGAGAGACAGAGAGAGAAAGAGAGAGAGCATATGTCTCGAAGTGGGTTGACATTATTTTGCCCCTTGGTGTAAAGGGCTGGTGGCGGAGGAGCATATTGATGGACATCTAATAAAACCGGTCAGCTTACCTAAACAAACTATGATATTGTGATTCAGCAGAAAGACAGAGGGAACTTGCAAACAGTGTAGGAAGCGTGTGTAAAAACAAATGGCCATTAGACACAGGGCTTGTGTTCCAGTCTCATCTGTCACACTAAATGTTGTTCTGCCATCACTGCTGCCAGTCTCATCTGTTTCCATCCGTCTGCCGGCTGCTACTGTCACGTGAGCGCGGTGTCTAGCGCGTACAGCTGTTACGTGTGTCCACGTGGACTCCTTTTCAATCTTGTCAGGCTCTAAATCTATGTTCTCGATACTGACAGTCGGTACCGGACACAAAACACCTATTAACGCAACCATGGAAACAAACGGCAGGAAGCTTGTGAATATGGTGATAAAGTGTAGAGGTTAGCAAGCTGCAGGAAGCTATAGAACAGCACTTACTTTCTGACTGTCTGTTATGCCAATAACATGTAGTACAGCAACGAAGGTCCGCCTCTCCTTTCTGTTCCAGCTGACGGTTCTTTATGGTACCCCAAGTGTGTTTCACAACTCTTAGTTCTCCTTCTAGGATTCGTCAAATCAGGGACAAAAAAACCCCCCAAAAAAACATCACTTATTTTGTTTAAGGAATTCCATCGTAGCAAGATTCACCACGCTAACTATGGCTTGAGTGTTTCATAGGTTCCAAACCACCCCACACCCCTTCTCATTTCAAGACCTAGCCAGCACATAGAGTTTTGCGCCGATTTAGGGTGTCTGCCAACAGAGATGATATACATACATACATACATACATACATACATACATACATTACTACATACATACATTAATTATATATATATATATTATATATATATATATATATATTATATTATATTGTATATATTACATATATCATTGAGTTTGCCAGATCACTGCTGGCTGACCGGGTGGAGCGCATTTAGAATTGTCAGAGTACGATGAAATCCTTTTGAAATAACTCCAACTGTGGAGTAAGTCAGTTTAATGGATAAAGGAATTTCTCTTTAAACCGCGCAGTAAAAACTTTAAGAGTGAATGCAACAACAAACAACAATAACAAAAACCTGGACAAGTACGAAAGTGTGTAGTCACGGTCGATTGTGCGTATTTTGTCTTTCAATTTTTGTGACGATGCGAGGCGAGAGGTAAGCATAGCGGTCATTGATCTCACAGGAAAGCTGTCACGATTTGACGGTATCTTTGAAGTTGACGTCAACCTGACTGAAATATGGGGAACTTTTGGTCGTTCTACTGATTACAAAGAAAAACGACGACACTAAATCACCTTAATCTCTTTTCAAACTTTGTGTATGATCAACTGAACAGAAAAATATTGAGAATGCGTATTTAATTGACGGAACAAGACAGCCCCAAATTTTCAACGCATTTGAAGCAATGCAAGCAGCCATATCCACCAAATTAAATCTGACACATTAGAACATTTATTTGGGGAGACAGACAGACAGAGAGAGGAGAGAGGAGAGAGAGAGAGAGAGAGAGAGAGAGAGAGAGAGAGAATGACAACAATGCTTTATCACTAACGATCACAGTCATTGGTTAAAAGCCATTTCCAAACTTTCCTTTGCACACAAACGCACGCACACACACTCGCACGCACGCACGCACGCACACACACACACACACACACACACACACACACACACACACACACACACACACACACACACACACACACGAGATATGTATATGCATGGATGTGTGTATGTGTCTGCATCTATCTGTCTGTCTTCTATCTATATCTATCTATTTATCTATCTATCTATCTATCTATCTATCTATCTATCTGTCTATCTGTCTGTCTGTCTATCTGTCTATCTGTTGTCTGTCTGTCTGTTTATCTATTCATGAACGCAGGCACCTAAAACTATAACTATAGATGAACTACACATGTTACGAGAAAGACTTAAGGCAAACGCACAGAAGAACACACAGAGCATCAAACGGAAAACAAAGCAGTGATTTACCGTAGGGTTAATCACGAAACAGGATATATGGGGACATGGCCCGAGGAGGTTTAAACTGCAGCCCACGGTATACAGTAACTGTGATAAAGAGGGGGACCGCGGCATCATAAACACTCAGCTAATCAGGTAGTTTGCTTGCCTGATATCGATTACTGGTGCCATTTTCAGATGACCTCGCCGTAACATATGTGCCAGGGCTTCCGGCCAGTGAACGGTTCTCTTCATCAAGGCGAACGCGTGTGTTTGCGCGGATGCGCTCACGTCTAGATACATATATACATGCGTGTGCGCACACGGTCTTTCTCTGTTTTTGTGTTTCTGTCTGTTTATGTGTTTCTGTCCGTCTGTCTGTCTGTCTAGTCTGTCTGTGGCTTTCTCTCTTCTCTCTCTCTCTCGTCTCTCTGTTTGTCTCTGTCTCTGTCTCTGTTTCTCTCTGTCTCTGTCTCTGTCTCTCTCTCTCTCTCTCTCTCTCTCTCTCTCTCTCTCTCTCTCTCTCTCTCCCTCTCTGTCTGTGTCTGTCTGTCTGTCTGTCTCTCTCTCTAGTTAATGATCGCAGTATTTATACGGCGCCAAATATTAACAAGTCAAATCAAACCAGATCACATCTCTCTCTCTCTCTCTCTCTCTCTCTCTCTCTCTCTCTCTCTCTCTATCTATCTATCTATATATATTATATATATATATATATAAAATTTATATATATATATATCAGATAGATACATACATACATACATACATATATAGATAGATATATATAGCTAGATATATATATATATATATATATATATATAATATATATATATATATATCTGGTTTTGAGAGAATAGATACGCAACGAAAATGTCTCAGAAAGCATTTCTCTGCGGTTTATGGGCGTAATATTAATAAACATGTTAACAGAATCTGCGCATCTGTTCTCTCAAAACCAAATAACTTGGTTTTCTCATTAAGGCTGACTTACGAACCAAGCCTAAAAGACATCCATTGATTTAGAAAACAACAATCTTGAAATTTTGTGTCTACACAAGATTTCACGGTTATTCGGTTATTCATAAATGGATACATAAATCAACTGTAACGCATGCGCGTGCGTGCACAGCACAAGTAAGTTTGACGAAGCATCCCTTTTATTTGTTTGTTTGTTTTTATCAAAAGGGGGACTAATATCTCAGATTGAAAGTGACGAAGACACGAGTATTTTTCTGACGCTTTCACAATCTGGCGAGCACACCACACACCGATCTGAATGAAGCTCTGCTTTTGTATCGAAAGTGAGACTACAAAGCATTCTTACCAACAAATGCTTATCAGTTAACATCAGGAAGAGAGTTCTTGAATGTTATATAGAACCAATACTGTTATACGGTTGTGAGGCGTGGACAGTCAACAAGCAAAGCCAGAACAAGATTGAGGCAGCCGAGATGTGGTTTCTAAGAAGAATGTTGAGAGTTCCATGGACAGCAAAGAAAACAAACGAGACAGTCTTGATGGAGGCAGACACAAGAAGATCATTCATAAGGAAGTTCAGGAAAAAGACAGGCAACATTTATAGGCCATTTAATGAGGAAAGGCAACAGGAAAGCTGGAGGGAAAGAGAGCACCAGGCAGACCCAGGGAGAAGGTATTGGATGGACTTGTAAAATGGCTGAAGACAAAGAGGGTGGAAGATGTGCTTGAGGCAACAAGAGATATGAAACAGATGGATGGCCATGATCTCCAACGCCATGTGACAAGGCACTTGATGATGATGATGAAGTGAGACTACCTGCATTAGTACATGTAATACAGAGCTCTGATTGAAGATGATGCTGGTAAAGCTGAATGACATTGTGAATGTTTCGGTTATAAATTTGACAAGAAATGAAACCAAAAAAAGTGGCCTGTGGTCTGCACTGACGTTTTGTTATATTCTGTTTTAGTTGTAAATTTGTCTTTGATCACCAGAGGATATATATATATATACTCGTATATATTTTGTATATATACTCGTATATATTTTGTGTGTGTGTGTGTGTGTGTGTGTGTGTGTGTGTGTGTGTGTGTGTGTGCGTGCGTGTGTGTGTGTGCGTGCGTGGTGTGTGTGTGCGTGCGTGCGTGTGGTGTGTGTGTGTGTGTGTGTGTATGTCTGAGAGAGTGAGAGAGAGAGACAGAGAGAGAGAGAGCGGGAGAGGTTCTTTCTAACGAATGTACGCTTATGAATGCGCAGCAGCATTTTCTTTCAGGCACTTTCCACTTGTCTGTCTTGTAAACGCATTTTACGAATCAAGTTATATTTGATATTTCCTTAAATTTAACCTAATTTTTAATATCATGTGTCCGGCGTGCGTGTATGTATATATAATACTGTAGTTCCTAATGTTACTACGGTTCCTAAGACTTATTTCCATTTCATGTTTTGTCAGTGTGTTTTTACCTGACTGAATTTTTTTAAAATAATGTTCTATTCCTGTGAAGTGCAACGAGCATGTTTTGACATGGATTGCGCGCGTTATATCAGTGAAATTATAATTACGTGAGTGATTATCGGTATGTTATTATTGTAATGTTGATTTTGGTGATATGAGTGCATGCGTGTGGGCGTATTATCCAGTCCCATTTGTGCGCGGGCGTGTGTAAACAGACAAAAACATCTGCTGAAGGTGGCTAGCGATAAATTCGAAGAATAACAACAACAATAGCAACAACAAAAGAAAGCAGACTATTAATCGAACACCCTCCATCAAATGTCCATTTCAAGAGCCAGGTGCATTCTGTGGCCAGTGCGTGAGCTGTGCGGTTGTGTTTGATATCCTTTGCCGTTGATAATTCGTTCTTCTTTATCTCTCTCTTTCTCTCTCTCTCTCTCTCTCTCTCTCTCTCTCTCTCTCTCTCTCTCGCTCTCTCTCTCTCTTCTCTTCTCTCTCTTTTTATCTATCTCGGTCTCTCTCTCACATCTTTTTTTTCTCTCTCTCTCTCCTCTCTTATCTATATCTATCTATCTATCTATCTATTTTGATCTATTTATCTATCTATCTATCTATCTGTCTATCTATCTCTCTCTCTCTCTCTCTCTCTCTCTCTCTCTCTCTCTCTCCACACACACAGTCTCTCTCTTTCTAACGTCCTGGTTTTTAATAAACAGTGGAGGACCGGTCAAAGTGGCGAAGCTGTTAGCACAATGAACTGCTGATTGAGAGGTAGCGTTTTCGAATGCCATCAAGTCTTAAAAAGTTATTATATGCTTGTTCGGTCCGGATAGGATCCTACCCAGAGTGTAGGGTGCTAAGGGCTTGTTTGATAAGATTAGGACCACACAGTCAAATTTCATTCACTTTGCAGAGGCGTCATTGAGGATGTTGTTCAAACTTCCTGGTTGACACCATGGTGTGTTATGAAACATATACTAGGGTTCTGCCACGTAGTCACAATCTACAATGGAACTCCTATGCATTATCATTACCATCCCCATCGTCATCATCGAATCATTTTGCAAAAATAGTCAGGATTCTGTGGCCCTTCATGCGATACTGTCATGGTGTTTTCAGGTTCGGTGGGTTTGGATGTAAGCTGGACAGCCGAAATGAGCGGTGTTGGATAGTAACACAGGAGAGATGCAGATATTGTAGGGAAGGGTATGAACTATGTCAGAAAGATATAATGTATAGAATGTAGCGTAAAATGAGGTCTGTGTGTTTTGTACATGTTAGCACTATTTATACTGACGTTAATTGTGGTATTCTTAAATAATCAAAGATAAGTATAACAAGAGTAAAGGTGGGTTAACATCTCAACCGTGTCATGTATTAAAGGTAAAATGTATCGAAACCGTATTCAGATGTGCCTAGCAACGGTGCCAGTGTCTGGTATCGATATCCTTAATCGAACAGTGTCCATAAAGAGGCCATAGTATATATTTTTATTCACAAATTACGTTTTGCAAGCATAAATTCTAGAATTACAGTAGAAGTAACAGTCATAGATTAAGATTTTTGACAAGCAAAAATTCTAGAATTACAGTAGAAGTAACAGTCATCGATTAAGTTTTTTTGACAAGCGTAAATTCCGTAATAACAGTAGAAGTAACAGTCATAGATGAAGATTTTTGACAAGCATAAATTCTAAAATAACACTAGAAGTAACAATAGTCATGGATTAAGATTTTTGACAAGCATGAATTCAAGATTTTTTGAACAAGCATAAATTCTAGAACAACAGCAGAAATAACAGTCATAGATTGAGATTTTTGACAAGCATAAATTCTGGAATAACAGTAGAAGTACTTGATAAACGTAACGACCGGCAGTTATATCATACACTTTAACAGGATTAGTATCAGATATCAACGTTATTAACATACAAAATTAAATCATCTGCAAACAATGTGTACGTGAAGAAGAAGACAACAACAGCAACTGGTGGTTAGTCACAGACTGTTGGAGATCCGCTAAGACCACCGATATCAACGGCACCAGCAAAAGCAACAAGATGGTCAACCCCTGCTAATAATCTCTATTTTTATATAAAAAAAAAATTAGCATAGAAAATTTCATTTTTGTGCTTTTCTAGGTCATTGTGATCTTGAAAAAATGTCAGGTGATTTAAGATTTTACCTGAAGCGGCGACAATGGTACATCATCACAACACCAAAAACAGACTGTAGATATGTAGATATCTTGTCAGAAATTCTTCGGAAAGTGCTGTTTACACACTACCTAAAAACTGCTGATCGTAGGCTTTTTGTTGTTGTTGTTGTTTTGTTTTGGTTGTTGTTGTATTTGGTCCGTGAAACATTGCATTTAGCATTTCCCTAACTTTTGTGCATTTGTATCTTCCTTTGGAAACGAACCTTCCTCTTAATTTCGTTGTAAAATCAACCTGTGAACAGGCGAGAAATCCTTGCTGGTCCCTGTGTGTAAAAGCATGTACATGTGCGCGTGCGCACAACACACACACACACACACACACTCACACTCATACACACACACGCACATACACCACTACTACACCATTGTGGATTTCAGTCAACACTGCTGTTCGAACAGCAAACTGGAACATCCACATTAGATAACAGATGATACACGGTTGTACACAATGTATTTACTGCGTATTTAGCATGTATTGTGGGTGTGTGTGTGTGTGTGTGTGTGTGTGTGTGTGTGTGTGTGTGTGTGTGTGTGTGTTGTGTGTATGTAGTGTGTGTGGCGAAGGAGGAAGAGAGAAAGAAAATAATGCTTTATTTTTCACCATAAATGTTCATAGCTAAAAGCCATGTTTTTACTTGCTTTGTTAATTTACAGATCTGCCTATGACTAGAGAAAGAGAGAAAGAGAAATAGAAAATATACAGGTTGCAAAATTTGCAGAATTTAATCATAAAAAGATCACCTCATTTGAAAGGTGTAAGCAACGATACATTGCAAGATTATTCGACATAAGAGAGAGAGAGAGAGAGAGAGAGAGAGAGAGAGAGAGAGAGAGAGAGAGAGAGAGAGAGAGAGAGAGAGAGAGAGAGATATTCTCGTATACTCAAAGAGGTTATCATTTATACAGTAGCAGTAATTTCAGTCTGTATCACACGCTGTCGAATGCCTTGTATTACCTTTCTTGCATATGATGCAGCAGGCGAAAAATGAAAGCACGTAGGCAACGAACACTACAGGCTAGCTTGTCTGAATCAGAGACATACATAGATACGCATAGAGATCGGTACCACTTAGCTGGTGATTACTGACTCATTTAATCGATGCCAACCTCGCCCAATGCAGTCCAGAGAATGGACATTATCATCATGAAAAGACGACGGATATGGATTGGACACATCATCCGAAGAGAGCAGGATAACATCACCTGGACTGCCTTTCACATGACACAGGAGGGAAGACGTAAGCTAGAAAAACGAAACACCTGGCTATGAACGGTACAGGGGAAAACTCGAAGCCCTGAACACACTTGGGGTACCACCATGTAGAGGCTGACAGGGAAATAATGGACAATAAGTAAACATATTTGTAAATAAGTAGGTAAGTAAGCAAAGCAGTCAGTCTGTTTGTGCACATTACGTCTCAAGGCTACGTACAAAAATAAATAGTTAATGAAATCTTGAGTGTTTTATACAGCTGTATGCGCCGGGATGCTCAAGGCATCAGCAGATAAACACAGGTTGAGTCCTGACAGTTGTAAATCCTTTATTAACCAAAGAAAGGGGCATTAAACCCACTGCACCTGTGCTATTCCATACACGTATCAGTACATGTAGACAAACATAAAAACGAAAAGCTGCATTAATTAAAAAATTGTGAATGAAATAAAATAAAGTGAAACGATTTGGAAACAAACAAATGAATATCAAATATACTACTAACAAACAAGTGAAAATGAAATGAATTATCAACCAAAAAAAAATGACAAAGAAAAAGAAACACGAAATAACGCTAATAACAATACCAACAACAAGGAAAAAGCTGCAAGAGGAAAAGTGGTTGATGATAAAGAAATGACTCCCTGCATAAATGTCTCTCACACCTTGATGCATAGAAACAGGTTTGTGTATCGGGCTACTAACAGACATGCATACTGTGTGCAGTAAGAGCGATTTACCGATCTCACTCCATATCTCTGTTCTAGTCCGCTGTGATGAGGTTATGTTATCGATCCTCTGACGATCAGATGATAAACTAACGTCCGAGTCTCTGTGCAGGGGTCTAAAATATCGTTCAATGTATTCGTGGTCATTAGATCTGCAGTAACTGAATTCCACACGACTGATGACATTACACACCCTGATAGAACCCTGGCACTGACTCCCTAAGGGTATATAGAGTAAATATCCAAACGGTATGTGCCCTCCCTTCCAAGTCCCAAATAATCCCTGCACTTTGGCTCTTGGACGAAAGGCAAAAAGGTTGTACGGTACAGTTCAGTGACCAACTGAACGACATATGGCAAGTTTAGGTTAAAAATTACTTACTGCAAGCAGTCGCCGTGGTGTAATGGTTAATGCAACGGACTACCGACTGGAAGGTTGTGGGTTCGAATCCCAATCAGTCCCTTCAAAAATATATAATTGTGGGGGTTTTCGGCTCCAAGCGGCTCCTACCCAGAGTTGGGCGTGATATGGGCTCATTGGGAAGACTGGGACCACACAGTCGAGTTTCATCCATTTCACGGATGCATCATTGAGGGTGTTGCTCAAATCTTCTGACCAGCACTGCAGGTGTCTGTATCTCTCGGGCCTGGTTGACGCCAGGATATGTGATGGTGGTAAGCGTAGAGTACAGCCCTGTCACGAAGTCTCAATCCTAGATGGAACTCCATAGCATCACGATTATCATCCTCATCGACACCATCGTCATCGCATTTTTAAAAAAATCTATGCCAGTTTCTGTGGCCATTAAGATGGCGAAGAAAAATGGGACGGGGAAAAAAGTGACACAGAGATCTTTAAGAAAAATAACTTACTGCTGAATTAACATATTTAATCTGTCCAGTACGGAAAATAATACTTTTAAGAAAGTTTGAACAGATTTAAAATCATTTGGGTATGAAATTTCAAACACTTCGTGTCCATGAAGCTTTCATTGGCGAGAAGAAAGCGATTCAAGATATGAAATCGAGCTATAATTTGATCAGTGTCTTAAGAACAAATAGACAGATGGGTGCCAAGCGCCAAAGCCTGGTGGTTAGATGTTGTTGGACTTCCATTTGGAAGTTCTGAGTTCGATCCTGCCCGGGCAGCGCCTGGTGGAAAAAGTATGAAGCTTTCCGAGGATAACATATGTGCAGACTTGGCTGCTGCTAAAACTCCTTCAGTTGCATACGCACGCAGAACATCAAATAAACACGTTAAAGATCCTATAAGTCGTTTCAGTGTGTAACGGTTTATGGAAACGTGAAAATATCTAGCATGACGCTCACCGAAGATTGAGTATGGATTGTGTAGCAACAGAACTCATGTACAATATAAGCCAAACAATCTGCATACAGGCATTCGAGAAGACATGGCTTGGAACGGAAGAAAGGTGCATCGATGCAAGGATGTCGGTAAACGTGTAGTAGGAAATGCTCAGGTACTGGTTGACCGTACAGCTTAAAATTGAAGCGTTTTCTACACTCGTTTGCCCTGGATCATTTTCAAAATACTGACAAGAACAGCACACAGCCCCTCCAGCGCTGAAATCATTTTTGAGTGACAGAAACTTCTCCCTCTAGTCCAGATTTGATCCTGAAAACGTCATTACTTCAGTCTGTGTTATCCTAACCTCCAGTGAAAAAAAAATGGTAGCATGGAAACAAAATGGGCTACTTTCGGTACACGGGCAGATATCTCACGATCGTGTACGTGGACCGTGTTATCAGCTTGGACATCTGCAGCAGGATCCAGAATGCCTGTGGACACTTTGAAGATATGCCTCGTGTTCGCAATAAAAGGATGGATGCTAAAATGGCCACATTACATCATTTATATCACACCATCATCAGATCTGCCTCGGATGCTGAAATGGCCATGTCATATCACATTGTCCTCTGATCTGCCAAAGGCCATTCATCAGGGAACAGCAAGAAGATCGCAGTAAAGTGAAATGCACCAACATCAGACAGTGAACTGATTTTTCAGTCAGACACAGAGACAAACTGGAGCACAGGAAAGCCAGATGCTGCAGACTGAAAATGAATGTTACATTACAACCAGCAGAAAAAAATGGAGCGCATATGAATTTACCGAAACGGAAGTCGCTTACTAGGTCTGGCTCCGCGACAGAGCGATTACTGTTGTTAGCAAGTGGGGTGGGTTGGGTTAGTAGGTGATGTCCTTAGTAAGCTGTATCTAAAACAGGGTACAGCATTGTCTTATTTGTGGGTGGCTCCCATGGGCTTTCTGGCTCTGCAGTTTCGACTGAATGAACTTTGGGAATGATGGTGTATTGAAGAGCTGAGAATGAGCGGCTTGAGATCAGCGCCACTAAAGTGGCCTGAAAATTGGTCAGAAAAAAAACAATTATTGAAGAACAGTGATGCGGTAGCCTGAGAACAAACCATGGGCCCTAATAAACTTTTGCTGATTGGTCACATGGATTTAGTTGTATAGCAGTTATGTTTGCGTGTATGTATACGTGTGGGTTGCTGTTGTTGTTTGGGATTTGTTTCAGTCTTTTTCGTTTTTCTGATCTTATTGTTTTAGTTGTGTCCCCCACCTCAGTATCGGCCCTTCCGTAGTGGTGCCTAACAGTAACAACCCCCACCCCACCCCATCTGTGTTAAAATTACATGACAAACCAGCTCGTTAATGTCTTCAAATCCCTGCACGGAGAAACACAATGTGAGGCTCATCACATTGCAAAATATTTAACAGTGTTGTCTTTGACGTCACTGACTTGTACTTCCTCTTTCGAAAATAAGGTAATGCCTTGTTAATAGTGTGGTGTGTGTGTGTGTGTGTGTGTGTGTGTGTGTGTGTGTGTGTGTGTGTGTGTGTGTGTGTGTGTGTGTGTGTGTGTGTGTGTGTGTGTGTGAGGGGAGAGAGAAAGAGAGAGAACTTTATATTACATTAACATTATTTTGCTGATAGGCAGGCATAGAAAGCATTCGGCTTTAAAATAATTTAGTACAGAAAATTTAAGAAAATATGCAGCCGTTCATTTCTCATGTTTCTTTCTATTAAAGTTTGAAACAAGGAAATGTACATGGCGCCAAAATAGAATAAGAAGGGCAATGGGATCGAGAGGAGAAGTGTCGAGACTCATATATGCTTGTCAAAAGTTAGAACGACTTAGAAATGTTGTGCATAAACAATTACTCACAGTCAGAGGTTTCGTCATGACATGCAGAGAACGATTCCGCTGTGTGGTGGTGGTATGTCTGTTGACTTGTTTTGTTTTGTCTGTTTGTTATTAACCCGTTTTCTCCTCATTCATATTCCTCAGATTCCTTCAGGAGTAAAAGAGTGAAAGGGATGTTTTTGCTTTGCTACCATTGGCTGATCATGCAGGAAGCTGGTAGACAGAATGAGGAAGTCAAAAAGTTTATAAATCAGAACTCGATTATTTGGTAACGCATGTATGTCTAAGATTTCAGTTCTTTTCATTTTTGCCAAACTTGGTCATAATTTTGGTCCAGTGAAAAGCCGGGAATCCAAACATTCAAAGTATGGCTTGTTTCGAAGTTTACAATAATCCAAGACTGAAAAGATGTAGGCAAGAATTCCCATTTCACACCTCGCTGGTACCTTTTAGCGATATCAGAGCGACGTCAGTGCGTTGCACTCTGTGTTTTGTAATTGTGTAATGCGCAGTGAGGCCAAAATGAGTGTGGATATTAATGCTACACATGGATGATTTCTTCTTATGATCGTCATGATGAATATGACGATGACGACGACGACGATGATGATGATGATAATGATGATGATGATTAAAGAGAGTACGTCATTCAGGCGCCAGCAGTCCAGTTTAGTCAAGTAACGCCACAGATGTAATGAGTAAGACGCTGAACACGTCGTGATACAGAATCATCACAGAATGCCCTTTCATTTCATGCAAAGATTTCAAGATTGTATACATGAGGGTGATCTTGAACAGGCCTTTTGGACCACACTTGTTGATGACCAAAAGGTTCAAATGCTTAACGGGCATAACCATTAATTTTTATTTCACTGACATCACGTGAGATGGCAGCGACCCGGAAATGGTCAGCAGAAGACTGGTCCGTCGGGGTAAAGGACATTTTTCGCTTGTTCTGTTACCATAAGGACCCCTGCTGGAGGATTACTTTAAATGAGAGAACGGTCGTATGGGCTGTGGCTTCGCCCTTCTAACCCCGTATTCCTTAATCCAAATGAAACCCTTCATCCCCAACTCACCCGCACCCTCATCTCATTTTGACATGCTTCCTCTTCCCTTTTCCCCATTTCTCCAGTCCACCCAGTCCACCGCATCCCCCCCCCCCCCCCGCCCTTGCCCCTCCCTTCCTTCCCCGGCAAAGCCAAGTGGAGTTGAAAGTGAAGAATACAAAGCTTGGAGTCATGTTTTTGACGTCAAAATGTCTCATGAATCCGGCGCGAGACGTGATGGTGACGTTTCCGCCCCGGCACGAGACGTACGTGGTGATGTGACTTCATAACGTCATTGCTGTCCTGCCCCCTATTGTATCTTGTTCTTCACCTGTATTCGTTTATATTTTATATAAGCCCAGGGGACACTGTGCATCTTTGTGTACGTGTGTGTGTGTACATGTGTGTGTGTGTGTATATATATATAAACGGTGAGTTGGTGGAGAAAGGTTTCTTTTTCTGGGAAGCAGGAGAGGTAGTTGGGGGACTGGTGAGAGTATGTGACTGCAAAGAGCTTTTTTGGATGTTGTTTGGTGTCAGAGACTGCCTTTTGTTTGAGTCAGTCTGTCACTTTGTGTGTTGTGTGTGTGTGTGTGTGTGTGTGTGTGTGTGTGTGTGTGTGTGTGTGTGCGTGCGTGCGCACGCGTGTGTGTGTGTGACTGCTGTCAGAGTCAGGGAGAGATAGCGTGAGGGAAGGGGAAATAGAGAACATCTTCAACGCATGCCCACTTTTAGATGAAAATATGAAAATGTGTGCAGTCAGATCAGAAATATTGAGATGATGAATTACTCGTACCGATTAAAAACATGTTTGTCATGTGCAAATTTAAACAGTTTTCGTGGCAGAAGAAGAAGGAGGTGAAAAAGAAGATGAGAGAGAGAGAGAGAGGGGGGGGAGCATTGAGGAAGTTGTCTGCTCGTACGCATGTTTTGTATCAACACATTCCCTCTACTGTCAGACAGTTATGATCTTGTCATGACTTGGAAGTTGTTTGAATATAATACCAGCATAATGAAGATGTGTTTAGTGCAAACAAAACGTAGAATAGTTGAAGATATAGATAAATTGTTTTATATTTATTCAGATGCTTAGAATGTGTTCATATTGACTTCAGAATTGAGATACAGTTCTAAATCTTCAGTAAGATATTTTTCTCTGATACTTGCTGGACGGAACTACGGATATAATGATGACAGTTTTGAGCAAACCAGATGTACAACAGACAAATCAGAAAAACAAAAATAATGGCATTAGGATTGAATCTGAACTTTCTTAAATCTTTCAGAAGATACTTCCTACCATTAGAGTGTGTGTTTCTTTAGTTTTGGTTAAGGAACATGTCAGGTGGCAGTCATTCCCGGTCCTTTGGAAGAGATTAGCATGGTGTGCAGTATTCGCGTTGACAGTAGTCTTTAGCCGACATTTCACTTTTCCCGTCTTCCTGTACCAGGAGATGTCCCAGGGAAATGAAGCTTTCGATATGCAGATTGAGGGAAAATTGGGCGTACAGTCTTGTTGTAGACGTGGAGTGTGTTTGTCATTCCATGAGTACAGCCTAATTTACCGTGATGAACCGTTATTATCATTATCTGTCGTCACGTCATCCGCCTTCCTCATCAGTCACCGCATTGTAAGAATTCCCTTGGCTGGTGGACAATTTACAAACAACGAATGTGAAGCAGCAATGTAGACAGCTAGACTGACAGTTGGACAGATAAACAGATACTCTTGTAAAGACCAACCATGAAAAATGAACGGTTGTAATATTTAAATATTCTCATTTCGTGATGGCAAAATGTGGAGTTCTCAAAAAAGCGAAGTCTTCCGTGACTGGAGCTGGTATTTATGAAGATACAATTACAAATACATTTCGTCATTGTTTTGGTTTAAGTATGTTCATTCGTAAATGTACGCATTACCCAAGAATTTTTGTTGAAAACAGCACATAGGTAACACAAGATATAATGTAGTTTGATTGGACAAAAGTAGGCTGCAACATTGGTATAGTTTGATAGGACAAAAGTAGGCTGCAACATTGGTATAGTTTGATAGGACAAAAGTAGGCTGCAACATTGGTATAGTTTGATTGGACAAAAGTGGGCTGCAACATTGGTATAGTTTGATAGGACAAAAGTAGGTTGCAACATTGGTATAGTTTGATTGGACAAAAGTAGGTTGCAACATTGGTATAGTTTGATTGGACAAAAGTGGGCTGCAACATTGGTATAGTTTGATTGGACAAAAGTGGGCTGCAACATTGGTATAGTTTGATAGGACAAAAGTAGGTTGCAACATTGGTATAGTTTGATTGGACAAAAGTAGGTTGCAACATTGGTATAGTTTGATAGGACAAAAGTAGGTTGCAACATTGGTATAGTTTGATTGGACAAAAGTGGGTTGCAACATTGGTATAGTTTGATAGGACAAAAGTAGGCTGCAACATTGGTATAGTTTGATAGGACAAAAGTGGGCTGCAACATTGGTATAGTTTGATAGGACAAAAGTAGGCTGCAACATTGGTATAGTTTGATAGGACAAAAGTAGGTTGCAACATTGGTATAGTTTGATAGGACAAAAGTAGGCTGCAACATTGGTATAGTTTGATTGGACAAAAGTGGGCTGCAACATTGGTATAGTTTGATAGGACAAAAGTAGGTTGCAACATTGGTATAGTTTGATTGGACAAAAGTGGGCTGCAACATTGGTATAGTTTGATAGGACAAAAGTAGGTTGCAACATTGGTATAGTTTGATAGGACAAAAGTAGGTTGCAACATTGGTATAGTTTGATAGGACAAAAGTAGGTTGCAACATTGGTATAGTTTGATAGGACAAAAGTAGGTTGCAACATTGGTATAGTTTGATAGGACAAAAGTAGGTTGCAACATTGGTACAGTTTGATAGGACAAAAGTAGGTTGCAACATTGGTATAGTTTGATAGGACAAAAGTAGGTTGCAACATTGGTATAGTTTGATAGGACAAAAGTAGGTTGCAACATTGGTATAGTTTGATAGGACAAAAGTAGGTTGCAACATTGGTACAGTTTGATAGGACAAAAGTAGGTTGCAACATTGGTATAGTTTGATAGGACAAAAGTAGGTTGCAACATTGGTATACGTTATATAACGTGTCCTCTGGAAGAGGGCAAGGACACATGGACATAAAAGAAATGGGACAGTTGAAGAAGAACGTTCTCAGGGACGAGAGGGTGTGCATCCTTCAGGCTGACATAGTGGGGAGGTGGGTGTCAACGGGAAGACTCAGAGTGACGTATGTGCTTGGCTCTGCGTCATAACGTCAAAATGTGAAGTTGAGGGTTTAGGGAGGACAAAGACTGTCACTTTTTGACGACAACTTCCGTTCATTTTTGCTTTCTCTCTGTCTCTGTCTCTCTCTCTCTCTCTCTCTCTGTCTCTCTCTCTCTCTGTCTCTGTCCTCTCTGTCTCTGTCTCTGTCTCTCTCTGTCTCTGTCTCTCTGTCTCTCTCTCTCTCTCTCTCTGTCTCTCTGTCTGTCTGTCTGTCTCTCTCTCTCTCTCTCTCTCTCTCTCTCTCTCTCTCTCTCTCTCTCTCTCTCTCTCTCTCTCTCTCTCCCTTCAAGGTGACCTGAGCGTGTGCAGGTGATGTTTCTGTATATGTGTATATGTGAGTTTTCTTGGTTTTGTCCGTCACTTTGTTAGAATCTGTGTGTCTCCTTTGACTGCTCTTTCTGTGTCACTTACCTGTATCTGAAGGTGTCTGTGTCCGTGTTTCTGCCTTCTCTTTCTCTGTGTACTGCCTCTGTTACCCTTTGTTTTCTGTCTCTCTATCTCTCTCTCTCTCTCTCTCTCTCTCTCTCTCTCTCTCTCTTTCTCTCCCTCTCTCTCCCTCACTCTCTCTCTCTCTGTCTTTCTGTCTCTGTCTATCTGTCTCTCTCTCTTTTTCTCGCTCTCTCTCTCTCTCTCTCTCACACACACACACACACACACACACACTCACTCACTCACGCTCACTCTCTTCTTCTTCTTCTTCTTCTTCCCCCACCACAGGACTTATTATTCTGTCTCAGTCTATCATTTCTCAAGGATCACAACAAGACTTTTTCTTGTCCTTGGCAAGCACCAGTCCAAAAGATATCTGATGTTCAGTCGTCTTTATTCTCCACTCACAGAATAAGCTCTTACCAGGGTTAGGCTGTTACTTAGCGCGTTTCACGATATGGCAAAATTTGTTGTCCCCTAGGCCTTGGCCAGTTTCAGTGGAAAGGATAAGACGTGTGATGATCAGTGATCTTTTTTTTTTCGGTTCCCTTGAGAACGAAGCCTGGAAGCAATCAAGTCTTAGCATGAGGACTCCATGAGTGAAACTTGCTGGTTTCTGAATTTTTATTTAGCTAAAAGTGCTCATCTCTGGAACTGCCAGTCAGAACTTCCCTCTCTCTCCATCCCTCCCTCATTCTCTCCCTATCCATCGCTCTCCCTTTCTCTGTTTTCATAATTTGCACCCCCCTCTCTCTCTCTCTCTCTCTCTCTCTCTCTCTCTCTCTCTCTCTCTCTCTCTCTCTCTCTCTCTCTTTGCCACACGTAGATTAGGGGTATCGGTTTGAACAATACGAAAACGATATGCGTACATTTCTGCCTTGATCCTTCATACTACTTCATGCGATTAGATTTGCTCATGGTCTGCGTGTAATTTGATTCTGTGATGGTCGAAGTATCATTTCTGAGTGCTGATTATACCAGTAGTATTGGGTGATAGTACAGTTTGCATCACTTATGGTAGAGGGCTTGCCTGTCTTTCCATCACTGCACAGCAGCTGTGACCTTCATCAATGCAGGAGCTAGTTACCAGACTATTTTTCACGTACTTCCTACTCGGTGTCGTTTTCTCTCAGTGAATGATCTCTTATCAGCACAGATCGTCGATTGCCCGAGATAAAACTCCCCCCCCCCCCCTCCCAATAGACACGCTTTGATGAATGTTGAGCGCTGTCTGTCTGTCCCTGGATATGGTCTGCTGAATGAAAAACTTGAACAGAGGCTCACTTCCCTCACCTGTCTCTCTCTGTCTCTGTCTCTTCTCTCTTTCTGTCTTTCTCTCTCTCTGTCTGCCTCTCTGTCTGTCTGTCCTCTCTCTCTCGCTCTCTGTCTGTCTCTTTCTCTCTTTCTCAGTCTCTTTTTCTCTGTCTCTGTCTGTCTGCCTCTCTCTTTCTGTCTGTCTGTCTCTATGTCTCTGTCTCTGTCTCTGTCTCTCTCTCTGTGTCTCTCTCTCTGTCTCTCTCTCTCTCTCTCTCTCATTCTCTTCAACAACTCCGTCGTAAGTTTTCATCCAGGTTTTCATTGGTTCACGCAGATATTACTGTTACTCAAATGGCATTCACACGTACAACTGTCCAAAACTGACTGTCCATTCGGTCTTGGCAAATAATCACACACAGGTGAAGTGGAAGCTCTGTGTGGTTTGGGTCACCTTTGGTTGAAAAGTATCAGCATTTTACCTGCTGTATCATTAGATCTTTGATATTGAAAATGTTTTTGTAATGATCATTACAGATTAATACTGTGGCAGTCTGCTTCTTTTCTCCAGCGCTGTTGCTAGGTCTTGCATTTTTTCATGTGACATTCGTTACGGATTTTTGAGTATCAGTCATTTTCCATTATTGATTATGGTTGTTCGTCTTTGGCAACATTCCTCCACTGTTTAGCTACCTCACTTACTAACAAAGAATACTTTGGAAAAATATCACGCGTTTTGAATAAATGTGTAGAAATTGATGTCGAAAGAATCGAGACTTTTAAATCAATATATAGGGATTTTAAGGAGACTAGTGAGGTTTGATGTTCATGATATGAGTGAAGTGTAAAATCTAGCAACTGAAACAAAGAAATGCTTCCTATTCAACTTGAAAATCAAGACAATGTAATTCAATTTTCGTGTCGTTCTTATGTTACAGGAAACTGTGCTTTAGAAGAGGTCTAATTCCCTCACTACAACCTGTGTGTTCAAGTCTGCACTACAGCGGCAGATAACTCTCAACAGTACCATGGAGGCTTTGGAGAGTAACCAGCCTTTACGGGATCATGGTTCCCGCCGAGATTTCAACTACGAGGATGTGGATTTTAATGGTGAGAATTAAGGATGTACGTTTTAAATCTGATAAGCACGTTCACTTGTCTGTTAGTATTTATGATAATCTTTTTCTTCTGCTGTATGATATTTTTTTCTTATGCAATGTGAGTAGTATATTCTCACTCCACACGTCCTGGAGCTCCATATACGATACTTCATTTTAATCCCAGAAATTATCAGTATCAGCGTCAGATTGCCATAGCGTCCTACCAGAGAAGATCTGGCACACTTTTGCCCTTTGTACTCGTTCAAGTTTCAACACAAGCACGACTTTGTTCATTTGTTGGATGCAACCTATTTAAAACGATTGTACTTATCATCAAAACTTTGAAAACAGGACATTCTACACAAACGGCAACATGAAAAAACAAAGGAATAAATCGTAAACAATACCCTTTTTCATTAACCAATATGCAGAGGGCCAATGTTATCTTTTTCTTCTCTTGCTTCCCTTAAGTACTGATGGCAAAGTCCTGTTACCAAGATAAACAGTATGTATACTTTAACCTTTTGACTCCCGCACCCTGTCCATTAGCATCCTGCATTGTCAACCTTATTAGCAAAGCAGCAACTTAACTCTTAGACTCCCTCACTCTATCCACCAGCTTACTGCAGAAAGCTGGTGGATAGAGTGAGGGAGTCAATGAGTTAAATTTTTGCTGTTGGTGGATAGGCTGCAGGAGTCAAATGGTTAATACTCTTTTTGTGGAACTGGTTTCGTCCTAAGAAACAGTGCAATGTTTTAATCAAGTAAAATGTCATAACGGTAACAATAAAATGCTTGAACTCGTCATGTGCCTTTAGAGATGGTGTTGAGATCATCACGCCGTCTTCACCAACGATGACCTCGCTTATTTGTGTTGTATGTCCTCAGCTGACAGTCATCGTGCATCCTTCATGCACCTGCGTTTGCCCAAGAGACCACGCCGTCCTCACAAGGGCAGCAGTCACTCCAAGAGACGCAGCTCCGACAGAAACAACGTGGACAATGTCAGTCCAGGTAAAGGGCCATGAAATGAATTCATTTCTCTTATAGACATTGTTTTGCATCTTAAGATTCATCACCAGCGTTTGTTATTTACGTGTCGTCTGCTGTTGTAAAGCGTTTCGAGCATTGGAAATGACTATATTCATGTCCACCACAACCATACCTTCGGCATCATCATCGTCATCATCAATGGTGGTGTTAATATTGTACCTTTTTCTTGACTAGTTGTATTATTTATCATTCATATAGGTCTTTTCTTGTATATCAAGATCTTGCCAGCGTGTAAAGTTTCTGCGCAGACTTATGGCTTATCCCATGATCGTTTTTGGATCTTCTCGACCACATAGCGTATGTCGACTCCACGAAAAAGCGTACAGTGTTAAGGATGAAATACTTTATCAACTTCGATTGCGTTCGACACCAGCATGGTCTGATACGTGTATGCGCGTTGTTCTGGTCGTTTGGCCCACACTGCGTAAGCATTATGTTGCTGCACATTCTGCATACTCTGTCTTTAGAAAGCAGTCACAAACGTGAAACATTCAAGAGTCAGTGTGTGAGATAATTGATTACACCATCCACGTCTAAACTGGGAAGGACTGGATGCACCATCCCTTATTTTCAGATAATAAGCTTACACACACAAACATACACACACACACACACACACACACACACACACACACACACACACACAAGCACACGCACACGCACATGCACGCACGCACACACGTACGCACGCATGCCACACACACACATACACACAGAGAGGTTTTTAAAAATTAATCAAACAGAGGTGTGTTTTTTTTCAAAATAAATCACAAATACTAAGTTATTGTAATGTGAGACAGCTAGCGGAATAAGTAACCACAAGGTAGATGCGTCATCCGTTCTGTTGAAGTTATAAGATTACTCACATAAGAAATTTGTTTTTCTTTTTTGATCAGGTAGTTGTTGGCAACAGTTTATTGGTAAAACTCTGCGATATTCGTATATTTTTGATTAGCCAAATAGGACCCACGAATTAACGTTACACGTTATTACAAAGGCAAAACCACATTTAACGACACAGAAACATGGGGTTTGTTTGTTCAGCTTGACCATGCCGAGTCCTTGGTCCTTATCGCCATCGACTGAATGCATTTAGGTAAAGTAGTCTTCATAAGCATGTGTCTATATATAGAAGGTTGTTTTTCCGTTACAAAGATAATACTGACAAATAATCTGTTGATCTTAGATATCCCACCTTCCATCCTAAATAGATGCATGCAAGAAAATTAAGGTGTTTTTTATGTGGATTGCACGTTTTGTTTTCCGTCATAGAAACAAACCGACGTAAACAAAGTTCGTTCACCTTTCCATTTTTGTCTCACTGATATGGCTGATTATCTCAATCATCGTTCAGGACAATAGTCTGTATTTGATTCATTATGGATAGAGAGATTCAGTAATCATCTGATTGTACGTGATTTAAAGCATCAGTCATTTGCTGCAAGGGTTATTCAGATCGATTATTTGTCATTTTCCTTTATTGGTTGTACTGTTTACGTACATGCTCTTTTCGCTTGATTCGGTTATAGACATCCATCTTTTGCGTTTTAGGATCGACTGATCATACGTCAGTAATACCAATGGCAGATTGTGTATGTGCATTCATTTTGTCGTCAGTGATATTGATGGTTGTTTGTGCATTTACACTTATTCTTGACCAAGATGTTTTCCTTATTCTACATGCTCTTGATCAATTAGCGTTTTATTTTTATGTTTTGTGATCAGTAACTTGTATTCTGTACATATTATTTCTCGGTAGTTTTACCCTGTGCCTTTCCTGGTCAGTAGAATTTGTTTATCCTGATTTTTTTCTTTGGCATTAACTGTATCTAGTTTTCCTTGGCAAATCAGTTTTCATTTTATACGGCTACATAGTCTTTGTCAGTTCGTCTGTTACTTCCACTTTTTCAGTAGTCCTTGTATTCTTTTATTTATAGGTTTGTTTTCTTTGTTCTTTGGTCAGTAAGTTTTATTCTTCAGATGATGTTTAATCAGCAAGTACCTTTATTCTCTTTTTCTTGTTTTTTTGTTTGTTTTTTGTTTAGTAAGTTTTTCTTCTCTTACTAGAGTTCTGATCATTGTTTTTGTTCACTTCTAGTTTCAGATCCTGAGCCTGTATTTATTCCAGGTAAAAACATAGAGCATGTGCAACATTATTATTTATGCTTTGACTCAAGTGGCCTAGTTCATAGATGATGTATTACATATATACCTTGTTACCTTGTCTTGGAAACTCGTTAACATTCCTTGAGAGTTAGATGATACTTTCTGTATATACGGGGTGGAAAGTGGTTGAAGACGGGGGAATATAAATTATGATTAGATCTTGTCTGAATGACTAAATAGTCATAAGTGTGCAGCGGCTTATCCTGGGCACTGGATGAATAATTGAAATGAAAATCGATATGAAATATGATGAGATGTGAACAAGAAACACTCGAGGATGTACATGTAGATGGGACCCGAGCACCAATGCCTCACCACTCTCCGGAAAATCACTTCCCAGCTTCCGATGCCACATGGTAGCCATTTCACCAAGAAAAAGCGGGGGGGGGGGGGGGGGGTTCTGTCTATGCGCTGTATGACTCATTCGGACCCAGTCACACTTACCTTGTTTACAAACCGATTGTCAGGGTGCGGATATGACAAAGCCGGGACATAGCCACACAGTATGCACCAACTAGATCCAGTCCAGCTACCGGACCAAGGGAGAATGGAAGAAACCTCTCTCGCCATGCTCAGGGCCTTCATCTCTCTGTTGGATGGCCTGCCTAGTCGCCAGCTTGCATAGCTACCGGCTCTTCTACCCTTACTATAGTCTCGAAACCTAGCAGTCAGAAACTCCCAATGTTGTTTTATTACAGCCGTAGGGGATGTGCGAACGGCCGCAAAAATGACCAGGCATTATACTGTATTTTCCAACAAGGACCGACTTGCATTTCTATTGCTGCCAATCTACATGTGTTGAAACAAAAGAAAGTAGGATATGCAAAAGAATTAAGATTTACACAAGAAAACAAAACACTCAGATATATTAAAGGAAGTGGAAAGTAAGGCATTTCGTCATGAATACATAAAAGTGGACATCAAGAAGCACGTTTGTTAATCTTTTAGCGAACTTCCCTGACACGAGGCCTAGTTGAAATGTTGAATATATTATTTGTAAGTTCAGCATATTTTCCAAAGTTATAGTTACGCGGAACGGCATAGCATATAACGATGGAAGTGAAATCGAATGCTGAAAATATGGTTTGCCATGCAGCGTTACACATTAGCTTGACAACGCTGTTTCACTATCTCAGGAAGTATACCCATACAGAGGGGTTTAGATCAGTACGGCTCAGAAAGACGCATGCTGGGTGTAAAGCTGGCGTTCTGTAGTCCTCGGTGGCTAGCTGTTACTCCTGCTGGTACCAAGGCGTTGCATATCAACTGACACAATCTACTCAAAAAATAATTCCCGCTCCACCGGAACGATTTCTGCTCTCTATTCAAACAATAAATCGTCTATCTTACTGGAATAGTTTTCGAGTTTCCAAAGCTCAAGAAAAAAAATCAGTATCTCCCTGGTGAGCATGGTGATTGTCATTTGTAGTGACCGTCATAATCTGTGTGTCGTTGTTGTGGTGACTGTTAATATTATTGTTGATAATCTATTTTGTGGTGATTGTTATACTGTTGATAATATGATATGAATGTAACCGAAATATCTATAGTCAGAAGTTTATGATTGGGAGTGGTGTATATACACGACACGGTTGATTGAAAGTCGGGTTGAACTATGTATGCTTCGTTTTTTTTTTTTTTTTTTGGGGAGAGGTTATAAAATCATGCACGTTGTTTTGTGATATTATGTTGCGTGGTGGACTTCACGTCATGAGGGTAAAGGGGAACCTCAAATATAATTATATCTTATATAGGGAACACATTAAGAACAGAGTTAAACATATTAATGCTTACCCTTTTGACTTTACGAATTTCACCCTTTCGTGTGCACAGCTTACATACTTTTTGTCATTATTACGCTACCAGCGCTATAAAGGGAACATACAAAAGTACAGTTATATTGATGTTCACTCCTTTTAAGTTTACGAATTTCACCCTATCATATGCACAGCCTATATAGTTTTTGTCATTATTACGCTACCAGCTCTATAAAGGGAACATATAAAAGTACAGAGTTATGTTGATATTTATTCCTTTTAAGTTTACGAATTTCACCCTATCATATGCACAGCCTACATACTTTTTGTCATTATTACGCTACCAGCACTATTGCTAGGTATAGATCTTTTTCTTTTCTGAAGTCGGTAAGTCAGTGGAACTGCTGTGGCACAGCAGTATTAGATTTTAAATACTTTCCTTAGGTGCCAGTGAGCCCAGATGTCGATTTTCACAGATAATGTTTTAGTGCGCGTAACATATTTTCGTTTCCAGCAACCATTTTGACAAAGATTGAGAAAGTTATAATTGATGTCCAAGCAGGTAACTTCAGCAGAGAAAAAAATCATCTCTGAGCGAAAAGTGCGGTCAATTGGTAAACATAATGGGGAAATTAACACTTCTCTAGTCAAAAGTGAACTATCGCTGGAACTGTCAATAAAGTTCTGTAGTTTTCCCATGGTCGTCTGGCAGTCCACTGTCATAAGGTTGGGTGTTATTGCTTATTTTGCGATATGTTCGGTATTATACTGTTTATGTTTACAATGTGAGCGTGTGCATGTTGTGCGGACACTGTGGGATATACAAGCGGGTTTACAAGCGCACTCACGTAGCGCGCGCACACACACATACACTCACACGCTCGCAAGTACACACACACACACACACACACACACACACACACACACACACACACACACACACACACACACACACACACACACACACAACCACACACACACACACACACACACACACGTAAACCACACACAGATACGCACACGTTTTGTTTTCTTGTTTGCTTATTTGTCTGTTTAATTCCAATTATCTCTGTATCCTTTCCATTTGTGTCTTTCTCTGTACCTTATCTCTTCTATTCTCCTTCTCTCTGTCTTTCAGTCTCTCTCTGTCTCTGTCTCTGTCTGTCTGTCTCTCTCTCTCTTCTTCTCTTCTTCTTCTTCATCTTCTCCTTCTTCTTCTTCTTCTTCTTCTTCTTTCTTCCTTCTTCTTCTGCTTCTGCTTCTTCTTCTTCTTCTTTTGCGATTATTCTTTTTTCTTCTTCTTCTTCTCTTCTCGATTTCTTCTTCTTTCATTATTCTTTTCATTACTTCGATTACTTCTTCTTCTTATTCTTCTTTATTATTATTATCATCATTATTATCATTATTATTATTATTTTTATTATTATTCGATTACTTCTTCTTCTTCTTCTTTTTTATTATTATTGTTATTATTATTATCATCATTATTAGTAGCAGTAGTAGTAGTATTCGATTACTTCTTCTTTTCTTCTTCTTCTTCTTCTTTTTTCTTCTTCTTATTATTATTGTTATTATTATTATCATCATTATTAGTAGCAGTAGTGTAGTATTCGATTACTTCTTCTTCTTCTTCTTCTTCTTCTTCTTCTTCTTCATCGTCTTCATCATCATCATCTTCTTCTTTTTCTTCTTCTTCTTCGTCTTGTACTTATTCCTTCGTTAGCCCTTTACGTGGTCAGACAACATCTGGCGATGAATGTGACCGGTTTTCTTTTCAAGTTCCTGCCTGCCGCCAAGAAGCTTGGTGGTAGTGTCTAATTTCCTTTCCTCCTCTCTCCCTCCCTCCCTCCCTCTCCTGAAACACGCCCACTCTCTGCAAAGGAGAAAATCCACAACCATAGAAAGTAAATAATCGATCCATTTGCCCAATCCGGACAATGATTTGCACAGATCTGGTGCCATACTGGGGGGCACCATAATTTCCCAAACAGGAAACGTTTCATTGTGGACTTGAACATCAAGGAGAATGGATCAGCAGTCATAAGAAACACGAGCCTGATAGGTTGTGTTGTTTGCAGTAATGATAAAAAAAATCGGCAAAATGAGTAAGTAATAAACGATACCAGCGCAGTTGGTTGAGTATGTTTCTAAACTCATTCTAGTAATGATAAACATGCCAGAGTTACAATTGTGTACGGGCAGATTTTAGAATAAGATGATAAGAATACAGATACAGTTTATCTGTGGGTGTGACGGAAAACTAAAGTAATTCCATGTCTACATTTTCAGAAATGGCTCATATGCGAACGAAATGGTGTGTGTATAGTTTACCCCATAATAATAAAAAGCCAGGTACCATAATTACTTGCCTGTGACGTATTAGTTGCAAACAGAACAGAATATAGACTACGAATATACTTCGCCTACCTGTCTACATTTTCTTCTAGTAAAATATACGCAAACCTACTTATGGGTATGCTGTTTTCGGTATACAAGATTACAGATTTTAAATAACTGCAGTGAAAATAAGACTACAAAATGTAGTTCTCTGTGTACAATTCCTAGTAACGATGCGAATTCACGCATTATAATATTGTATGAGCCAACAAAAATACGAGTATAGTTGTCTGTACGCTAATTTCACACAATGGTAGTTTTCATCATTACTAGGAATTGTAGACAAGTATGTATGTTCGTAGTTTTCCTGCCTGATGACTAAAATTATACGCATCATTTTATGCTTTATGGCGCACGGGAGAGGAGGGACTTTCAGACGTCGCTATTATTCTGGCCCTGTCGTATCTTGTACCTGGTCACGCTATCCCTAATAACGCAAGATTATTTGCATGTGTGCATTAAGTGCCAGACTGTGTTTGTGTAACGGCCATATTTTCTCTTCCTTTTGTGCGTCATCGACATCGTAATTATCGTCATCATTATCGTCTGGAGTGGGGTTGGTCTCCTTGATTGGATGTCTGTTGTTGTCCGAGGTTTTTAACAATAAATCCTGTCCTTGTTTGTCCCTTGCTCCTATGGTTGAAGGCTATTATTGATGTACATGTATATACATACCTTCATACACTGTATGCTTCTTTTGACATGTTGCTTGGAAACAAGGTAACTATACAGAACCGCATTTAGATCTGTTGATAATTGGAGAGAGAGAGAGAGAGAGGGGTTTGAATTAATGATGAATTATTCTTCCTGATGGTGTCAGTTGAATATTTTCAGTTGTATGAATTTATCAGTTTTTTTCATTGAAAGACAGACAGACAAAACAAAAGGCAGACAGACAGACAGAGGTGTTGAGATTCGCATTTCAGAAATACTGATATATTACCCTTCCTTTTTGGTTTAAATTGAATGTTTTCAATTGTGTACGCAATAAATCTGTCTTTTCATTTTTTTTTTTTAACCTATTGTGGTTTTAACTGTGCGCGGTGAATGAAGACGAAGCGACAGTATTCGAGTTCAAGTGCATGCAGTGAGCCACGATGCGAGTTTATCCAACAGAAATTTGATGATTATCTTTTCCAGTTGGTAGAATTTCAAGATCTTCACATGACAACGTAATCTTCCTTCCACTCGTTCATTTCTTTCCTTTTTCTCCATTCATTTCTATCGTTTTCTTCTTTTTTCTTTTTTTTTTTTTTATTCCGTTCTTCCTGCTTTCTTTCATCAAGCGTTTTATATTTGTACATAATGCAGTTTTGAGTGTACATGATAAATCAGTTAGAACTAAGTAATGTCGCCTGAACAGTTGTTGTGTGTACATTCAAACAATTGTGGTTTCTTAACACATATTTCCACATCTATTATCGTTTTCATAAATATCTTCTGATCTTTAACAGATAGAAGGCGATCTGTCTTCTTTTTGTTTTAATTTCCGATTTTCATCGTTGATGTAAGTGTCTTTGGGTTTTTAGCAGATAGAACTTATTAGTCTTTTTGTTTTAACACAAATTTTCAAATCTTTCGACTGTTATTGTAAGCATCTTCGGGTCCTTAGATAGGACACAATCTGTCTTTGTCTTGTTTTAACACAAAATTCCAATCTTCCATCATTATTGTAAGCGTCTTCGTGTCTTTAACACATAGACCACAATCTGTCTTCATCTTGTTTTCTCACAAATTTTCACATCGTTCATTGTTATTGTAAGCATCTTCTGGTCCTTAATAGAGATAACATAATCTCTCATTTTCATTTTCTTCCTCCTCATTGTTCGTTACCACCGTTTAATTATCAAAGGAACAGATAAGTAAAGACTCTGATATGATTACAGCCAGCCTGACGCCCAGTGAGCAGATTCAGCTGCTGCTGGGGGATGGGGAGGAAGGGCACACTTCCCAGAAGATCTTCTGTCAGATGGATTGTCTGCATCGGCTGGCTGATGCTTTCCAGTGGAGGGAGACTGCTCGGTATGTGCGTGGTGTGTGTGTGTGTGTGTGTGTGTGTGGTGTGTGTGGTGTGTGTGTGTGTGTGTGTGTGTTTTGTGGTGTGGGTGTGTGTTGTGATGTATGTGCGCGCGCGAGTGTGTGTGTGTGTGCGTGCGCGCGCGCGCGCACTGGCGCGAACCATCACTGCTACAGACACAAACAACAAGAACAGCAATTAACAACAACTTAACAGTTACTGCTAATGCTGCTGCTGTTACTACTACTACTACTACTACTACTACTCTTTGCTGCTGCTGCTGCCGCTGCCGCTACTACTACTACTACTACATACTACTATACTACTACTAATACTATTACTACTACTACTATTACCACCACCGTTACTTTCCCACTGCCACTACAACAACTACTATTACTACTACTACTACTACTACTGTTACTATTATTATTACTACCACCACTACTACTACTACTGCGCTGCTGCTGCTACTTCTACTACTACTACAACTACTACCACAACTACTATTACTACTACCAATACTATATTACTGTTATTACCACTACTGCTGCTACTCCTGCTACTGCTACTACTACTACTACAAAAACTGTATATATTACTATCAAAATATCTCATCTGTAAAGCCCATGTATCTTGCCCACCACAAGCATCCAGTGTCAGTTTGAGACCATCATCAGATGAAGACGAAGAGAAGGAGGATGATGAAGAAACATATCTGGATGAGACTGAAAAGTTGTAGTCAACAGACTCCATAGATGTTGCCAGCGAGATATCTAATCGATTTGAAAAGCGAGGTCAGGTAAGCACCCATCATGCTGTGAGCGTACTATTATACGTATCTGTGTGTGCAGATGGGTGAAGTACGAGGAGGATGTGGAGGAGGGAGGGGAGAGGTGGTCCAAACCTCACGTGGCCTCCCTCTCCCTGCACTCTCTCTTTGAGCTGCGCTCTGGTCTCACCATGGGCGGAATGATTCTGGACATGGACGCTCACAACATTTCCCAGGTTGCAGGTGGGTTATGTTTGTTTTGTGTTTTTGAATCGAACACATTGCTGGCGTTCAACTGAACAGGAATCGGAACCAACCAACTAACCAGCCAGCCAACCAACCAACCAACCAAACAAACAAAACAAAAATCAAAGAAACACTTGTGTTTAACCGCGGGGGAAAAAAAGAGACCTGAGCAAATTTGTCTTGAAAATCGTATTTGCCAAGTGTATAAAAGAAGACGAGAAAACATAAAATTTATAACAAAAAATCTGCCCGACCAATTACTGTGGTGAAGCGGCTAGCGCAACGGACAGATTCTGGGAGGTTCGGGGTTGAACTTCCATCAGTTCAGACTATTGTAGGATTTTCAGCTAGACCTGGGCACGCTATTGGCTTACTGGAAAGACTGGGACCATGCAGTCGAGTATCAATCTATGGATGCGTTATTGAGGGTATTGCTCAAATTGTCTGACCAACACTGCAGGTATCTGTATCTCTAGAGTCTGGTTGTCACCAGGACACATGAAAGTACAGCCCTATCGTGCACTCTCAATCCGAAATGAATCTCCAGAGCATCATCCCTATTCTGATTCATCGCTCTTATACAGTTATAGTGACTTGTTTCGACAGATTTTATGTGTTGGAGAGTCGATTTCAGCGGCTTGGGGGCAGTGACACAGAGTTGGTGCAGAGAGTGGTATAGCAGAAAAACATTGATACAAAAGAACACAAAAACAAAAAGATAAGCTGTCAACTTATCTTGATTTGGTTCAAATAAATTAAAAGAGCCACTGCACATAGACAAAATCATTCTCACGGTCTCAGCAGCTTGACTTCCATTGGCACTAACCCCCGTGTACGCTAGTGTTAAAGCAATAAATACGCATTCACAACTCATGCTGTTCATGCATACGTGTAGAATTTGAGTGTCTCCAAAGTATGAAACTTATGAAGGCGGTGAAAGTTACAACCCAAATCTGAAGGGGCCCATGGGATTAATGATGTACATCCAATGCACCCACAAACATCTGATGTGCACCCACAAACGTTTGATGTACAACCACATTGATGTACACCCACATTTAATGTACACCCACAACATCTGATGTACACCCACAAACGTTTGATGTGCAACCACATTGATGTACACCCACATTTAATGTACACCCACAACATCTGATGTACACCCACATTTGATGTATACCCACAACATTTGATGTATACCCACATTTGATGTGCACCCACAACATTTGATGTACACCCACATTTGATGTACACCCACAACATTTGATGTATACCCACAAATTTAATGTACACCCACATTGTAATCCCATAACATTTGATGTACACCCACATTTGATGTGCACCCACATCTGATGTATACCCACAACATTTGATGTATACCCACAACATTTGATGTATACCCACAACATTTGATGTATACCCACAATATTTGATGTATACCCACAACATTTGATGTATACCCACAACATTTGATGTATACCCACAACATTTGATGTACACCCACAAACATTTGATGTACACTTACATTTGATGTATACCCACAACATTTGATGTATACCCACAACATTTGATGTATACCCACAACATTTGATGTACACCCACAAATATTTGATGTACACTTACATTTGATGTATACCCACAACATTTGATGTATACCCACAACATTTGATGTATACCCACAACATTTGATGTACACCCACAAATATTTGATGTACACTTACATTTGATGTATACCCACAACATTTGATGTATACCCACAACATTTGATGTATACCCACAACATGTACACCCACAAATATTTGATGTACACTTACATTTGATGTATACCCACAACATTTGATGTATACCCACAACATTTGATGTATACCCACAACATGTACACCCACAAATATTTGATGTACACTTACATTTGATGTATACCCACAACATTTGATGTATACCCACAACATTTGATGTATACCCACAACATTTGATGTATACCCACAACATTTGATGTAAACCCACAACATCTGATGTATACCCACAACATTTGATGTATACCCACAACATCTGATGTATACCCACAACATTTGATGTATACCCACAACATTTGATGTATACCCACAACATGTACACCCACAAATATTTGATGTACACTTACATTTGATGTATTCCCACAACATCTGATGTATACCCACAACATTTGATGTATACCCACAACATTTGATGTATACCCACAACATTTGATGTACACCCACAACATTTGATGTACACCCACAACATTTGATGTATACCCACAACATCTGATGTACACCCACAACATTTGATGTACACCCACAACATCTGATGTATATCCACAACATTTGATGTATACCCACAACATTTGATGTATTCCCACGCCGTGTTAGCGCCCCTTTCCACCATTGTGTTAACAGACCTGTTATTGGACCATCTGGTGAACAAGAAGTTGCTGGAGGAAAGCATGAGGGGGGAGGTGAGGGCGGCTTTCATGGCCCCCCACACCTTCCAGCACAACAAGTACCGCAGCGGGCGTCGCCAGTCCACCCCGGACGGATTGGAGATGTTCGGCAGGAGGATGTCCATGAAGAGAACCTTCTCCGAGATCGGGAGGTCCCTGTCTATAAAAAGAGGTGGGTGATGGGCGGGGGAAGATAGGGGTTGGGTGGGGTGGGGGTGGATGGGAGTGTGGATGTTGTTTTGTTGTTACTGTAGCTGTTGTTTTGTTGATACTGTAGCTGTTGTTTTGTTGATGCTGAGCTGTTGTTTTGTTGATGCTGAGCTGTTGTTTTGTTGATACTGTAGTTATTGTTTTGTTGATACTGTAGCTGTTGTTTTGTTGATACTGTAGCTGTTGTTTTGTTGATACTGTAGCTGTTGTTTTGTTGATACTGTAGCTGTTGTTTTGTTGATACTGTAGCTGTTGTTTTGTTGATACTGTAGCTGTTGTTTTGTTGATACTGTAGCTGTTGTTTTGTTGATACTGTAGCTGTTGTTTTGTTAATACTGTAGCTGTTGTTTTGTTAATACTGTAGCTGTTGTTTTGTTAATACTGTAGCTGTTGTTTTGTTGATACTGTAGCTGTTGTTTTGTTGATACTGTAGCTGTTGTTTTGTTGATACTGTAGCTGTTGTTTTGTTGATAGTGTAGTTAATGTTTTGTTGATACTGTAGCTGTTGTTTTGTTGATACTTAGCTCTTGTTTTGTTGATACTGTAGTTATTGTTTTGTTGATACTGTAGCTGTTGTTTTGTTGATACTTAGCTCTTGTTTTGTTGATACTGTAGTTATTGTTTTGTTGATACTGTAGCTGTTGTTTTGTTGATACTGTAGTTAATGTTTTGTTGATACTGTAGCTGTTGTTTTGTTGATACTGTAGTTATTGTTTTGTTGATACTGTAGCTGTTGTTTTGTTGATACTGTAGCTGTTGTTTTGTTGATACTGTAGCTGTTGTTTTGTTGATAGTGTAGTTAATGTTTTGTTGATACTGTAGCTGTTGTTTTGTTGATACTTAGCTCTTGTTTTGTTGATACTGTAGTTATTGTTTTGTTGATACTGTAGCTGTTGTTTTGTTGATACTTAGCTCTTGTTTTGTTGATACTGTAGTTATTGTTTTGTTGATACTGTAGCTGTTGTTTTGTTGATACTGTAGTTAATGTTTTGTTGATACTGTAGCTGTTGTTTTGTTGATACTGTAGTTATTGTTTTGTTGATACTGTAGCTGTTGTTTTGTTGATACTTAGCTCTTGTTTTGTTGATACTGTAGCTATTGTTTTGTTGATACTGTAGCTATTGTTTTGTTGATACTGTAGCTGTTGTTTTGTTGATACTTAGCTATTGTTTTGTTGATACTGTAGCTGTTGTTTTGTTGATACTGTAGTTATTGTTTTGTTGATACTGTAGCTATTGTTTTGTTGATACTGTAGTTATTGTTTTGTTGATACTGTAGCTGTTGCATGATGGTTGTATTCAGGCCAGAAAGTGGAAAGTGGGAGGTGGAGGGGAAGGAGGTTTCAGTTGTTGGTATTGCATTCTACTTAGTTTTACTCTCACTGGTCAATGTTGCACTATTTGTGATGGTTGTGATGGAAGTGGTGATGTAAAAGTGATTTCGGTTTGGTTGCTTGCTTGTTTTTAAAGCTTCCCAATTGTCGATTTTGCGTCTCTCGTTCATTATTTCTCAGATGCCCGTTAAATAATAGTGAATACTGATGACTGGATGCAGATTCCCAGGCCTCATTAGGCCGAGTGCGAGGCAATCCCAACAGTCAACCCAACCTGGAGATGATGAACGGAGACATCCCAGAGTCGGCCTCCTCCAGCAAGGTACTTTACGTCGTCGTCGTTATTGTTTTTGAATTCACGTTTGAGAAAGAGAGAGAGAGAGAGATAGTATTTGATGTACACCCACAACATTTGATGTATACCCACAAATTTAATGTACACCCACATTGTAATCCCATAACATTTGATGTACACCCACATTTGATGTGCACCCACAACATCTGATGTATACCCACAACATTTGATGTATACCCACAACATTTATTGTTTTGTTGATACTGTAGCTGTTATTTTGTTGATACTGTAGCTGTTGTTTTGTTGATACTGTAGTTATTATTTTGTTGATACTGTAGCTGTTGTTTTGTTGATACTGTAGTTATTGTTTTGTTGATATTGTAGCTGTTGTTTTGTTGATGCTGTAGTTATTGTTTTGTTGATACTGTAGCTGTTGTTTTGTTGATACTGTTTATTATTGATGTATCAAGTTATGTTTGTTATAGATATGTCAAGTTCTAAGGTGAGTTGAGTTCTTCTGTTTGAAATCTATCAACAGTAAGATAACTCAGCCCAAACATTAGTTCACTTTCGCAACCGTTCCAGCACCCTCTGTCGTTGTGGTAAAGCTTCTGACTGAGAACTGTCGGAAACTAGTAGTATGGGGAAAGAGCTAGTAGCTATGCAAGCTGGCGGCTGGTCGGGCTGCCCAATAGAGAGATGAAGGCCCAGAATGGGATAAGAGAGGGCTCTTCCATTCCGTCTTGGTCCTATAGCGGGGCTGGACCTGGTTGACGCACGTTGTGTGGCTATGTCCCGGGGTTTGTCATTTCCGCAACTCGCCATTCGGTCTCAAATAACGTAACTGATGACTGGGTCCGAATGGCTCATGCAGTGTATGGAGAGCCCCCCTCTGCTTGATGAAATGACTATCATGTGGCGTTGGGAGCTCGGGAGGTGATTGTCCGGAGAGTGATGAGGCATTGGTGCTCTGGATCCCATCCAACACCCTCAGTTGTTTCTTGTTAATTGTGTTTGACATTTATCAACAGTAAGGTTACTCGGCCCAAACATTAATTCAGCCGGCATCTATTATGACTGGCTTTTTATGACTTTGATTGTGTTTAAAGAGAGGTATATTACAGCAGTTGTTGCCCCAAATACATACATCAGCTCAACATGAGACCCAGGCACACCAACACAAATGAAGCAGATTAAAAGAGTGCACGGAAATTGCCCAAGGAAAAACACATACACGCAATATACACATTACAGACACACACAACAGTCACACACATGTGCTCGCGCAATGGATCGTATGAAAGCTTACTGTGGAAATGAATGTCTTAAAAAAAAGAAAGTACAAGAAATGGGAAAAAAATGGAAAAGAAATGAAAAGAAACTGAACTGTTTACATACGGACAGGTAAAAGATATGTGTAACACTTAGAAAAATTAAAAGCATGAGGTTGGGGGGGGGGGGGGGTTGGGAGATGCTGTGTGTTCCTGTTGTATTAAGAGAAACCAGTACCATCAGTAAATACACTCAAGTCAGAAGGTTTTGTCAGTAGGATGGCTTGTTCGGACATAATAATAACCTTACTGGTTTGTTCGCTGTATGTCTTAAATTAAAGGGCTAATTACTCTGGTTCATCTTGGTGTTCGATATAAAACCCAAAATCATGTCCCCTCTTTTCCTTTTGAATACTTTGCCAAGGGTTAGGGTTTTGCGCAGACTCGATGTGTTTGCTTGTTAAAGTTTGGAATTTGTTCAAGAGGGATTCATTGTACTCGGACAATTCCATAAGCCCTTCACCCAAATCTACCAGTAGTTATCTGGCAGACACAAAACCCTATGTGCTTAGCAAGGCGTTAAAATGGGGAGGCTGTGGAACGGGAACGAATGGGACCTATGAAACACTAAACTGACACCACAGAATGATTGGAGCATTAAGATTGGCTACGTACATACCAGGTTTTAAGTTGCAGCTGTGACTGAACTCGAGATATCAGATCTTGAGTCCATGGGTCTATCAGTAAAGTCAGTCAAGCTGTATAACTGCTTGCTTGTTGATCTGGGTGCACCACATCCGCAACTCTTGGGGTGTGATGAATCTCTCGTGAAAACAATTAATCATAAATTCCAGATTTCGGTACTAAACGATCGTTCACCTTACATCTTAAAATCACTATTTTCATTATCCTCTCTTCTCCCTCACCAGCTGAACGTGGACTTCATGAGGAAGATCCCGGACGGGGCCGAAGCCGCCAACATCTGGATCGGGGAGCTGGACAGCCTGAAGTATCAGGTGGTGGCCTTCATCCGTCTCTGTGAGGCCCGCAACATCGGGGAGCTGACGGAGGTGCCTCTGCCCACACGCTTCATCTTCTTCATGCTGGGACCTAAGGGCAGCCAGAGCAAGAATGTGGAGATCGGCAGGTCCATCTCTACCATCATGGTGGATGAGGTGGGTTCGTGGATGAGTGTGTGTGTGGGGGGGTAGTGGTGGTGAAGTGTGTCGGCGTGTGTGTGTGTGTGTGTGTGTGTGTGTGTGTGTGTGTGTGTGTGTGTGTGTGTGTGTGTGTTTTCAGTGAAGTTGGATTGTGAGTTTCCTCGCTACCGCATCTCCTCTGTCTGTCTGTCTGTCTCCTCTGTCTGTCTCTCTTCTCTATCTGTCTTTATCTGTCGATCTCTTCTCTTTCTGAGTCTTTTAGTGTCTCTAACTCTCTCTCTCTGTCTCTGTCTCTGTCTCTCTCTCTCTCTCTCTCTCTCTCTCCTTCTCTTTACCTTCTCTCTCTCTCTTCTGTCTCTGTCTCTCTGTCTCTCTGTCTGTCTCTCTCTCTTCTCCAAACGCGTACATGCACTTACGCACACATATAAATAATCACACACACATAAACGCACACACACGCTTGTACATATACATACATATACAACACATAAACACACACATAAACTCAAGTGTACACGCCCACACGCACACACACATACATGTGCAGTCAGCAACAAACACACACACACACACCACACAACACACACACACACACACACACACACACCACACACACATACACTCATACACCACACGCACACACTCACATTCACACAAACAAGCACGCACATACACTCACACCCACACGCACATCCACCGACACACACACACACACGCACACACACACACACACACATACACACACACACACACACACACACACACACACACACACACACACACACACACACACACACCATATAACCATATAACCATAATGTATCTACATACCAGGTGTTCCGTGAGGTAGCCTACAAGGCCAAAACCCGACAGGACGTGCTGGCCGGAGTGGATGAGTTCCTGGACCAAGTGACAGCTCTCCCACCGGGCGAGTGGGACCCCAAGATCCGTATAGAGCCCCCTCAGAGTGTCCCATCACAGGTAACCCACCATCTCTTTGTTCTTGGTGTGTGGATCGTGCTTAACCCTTTCACTGCCCCACCCTATCCGCCAGCTGCAAAAACTTAACCCTTTCATCCTTCATCCTATCCACCAGCTTCCTGCAGGAAGCTGGTGGATAGGGTGATGGGGTGAAA
Organism: Monoplex corrugatus; assembly: GCA_030674185.1. Taxonomy (NCBI): domain Eukaryota; kingdom Metazoa; phylum Mollusca; class Gastropoda; order Littorinimorpha; family Ranellidae; genus Monoplex; species Monoplex corrugatus. Next base: position 53,764,052 of record CM060306.1, on the reverse strand, counting down.
GGGTTAAGTTTTTGCTTTGCTGTCGTAGCTGACAATGCAGGATGCTAGCGGATAGGATGAGGGAGTCAAAAGGTTAAATGTCTTAGAAATCACAGGATAGTTGCTTCTTGTTGTTCTGCCCGATCTTCTACAACGCTTTTGTGTCACAATCCCTCCCACCACCACGCTGTTCGTTTTGGCTCTTTAATACACTTCCAAACCTACTAAACTGAGTTTACCGAAAGAGTGGAGCATGAAGGGCCACACGTTGTGTGCGTTTTGTTCATGTGTGTGTGTGTGTGTGTGTGTGTGTGTGTGTGTGTGTGTTGTGTGTGTGTGCGTGTGTGTGTGTGTGTGTGTGTGTGTGTGTGTGTGTGGTGTGTGTGTGTGTGTGTGTGTGGGGTGTTGGTGAGTGTGAGTGGTGTGTGTGTGACATAGAGAGAGAGAAGACAGAGAAATGGTGATGTAGTTGTGTGCGTATGGGATTGCGTGCATGCGTATGAGATTTCGTGCGAGTGTGTGTTATCTCTCTATCTCTCTCTCAATAAATATATCTATATATATATATATGTGTGTGTATACATATATACATAGAGAGAGAGACCGTTGTGTGTGTGTGTGTGTGTGTGTGTGTGTGTGTTGTGTATGCGCGCACGCGTGTGCATGCATTTGACGTTCAGTGCCCATTAAGCACAGACCGACAAAGAACTGACTGGCCTGAACTAATGCTGAGGACCCCGTTCTGACATATGCAGTACATTTTGTGTTGCCAGGAACAACGTATTACACCCCTTCAACCGCCTGGAGAGGAAAAAGAGGAGGAGGAGGAAGAATCTCACTGTGACCCCACCCTTGTGCGGTCTGGAAGGTAATATTACCAAACTGCACCTGTTACTGTTATTTGTGAAGTTCTACAAGGAAAGGACCTTGGAAATAGCATCACAGCTTGCATGATTGTTAAAATGTAGTTTATTCATTACATTAGTTTGAACCACTGAGTTTTAAGTTTGGTAATCCAGTTTTAGGAATAGTTTAATTAAAAGATTTGTTCCAATGTAAATTTAATCAAGTTCGACTTTGTAGTTTATGATTTATTATTACAGCTTGAATGATTACTTTAAAAAGTAGTTCGTTCGTCATGTTATTTTTAACCACAGACTTTAAAGTTTGGTATTCATTTTAAGAAATAGTGTAGTTGTAATATCACCACTAACACTTCCATTGATATTATCATCATCGAAAAAGAACCGCCAATCCAAATCATATGGTCTCTTTTTTTCAGATGGTCATAAAGAAATTGTAACGTAATTTTGTCCTCCCTTGGCTAGTGTTTCTTCATCTTTGAAATTAAACGATTTTGGATGACACAGCTGCAAACAACATTGAATTTGTTGATTCAGTCATAGATGTTATTATGAAGACAGGAAAGAGCAAGAAAGGAGTGTGGGGGTGGGGAGGGGGGTGGGTTGTATTACTATGAACTGCCCAAAGAAACAAGCTTACTAAATTTTGATCATACGTTCAGAAAAAAACTATGCTTATATACCGTATTCTTTTGCCTTTTACATATTTGTGTCTTGAAAACGTGTCTTAAAAACGTTGAATAAATCCACGCCTGTCTTCGGGTGTTCAGGCTGTTCGGGGGACTGATAGCGGACATAAAGCGCAAGTTGCCATGGTACGCCAGTGACTTCAAGGATTCCCTGCACATTCAGTGTGTGGCCTCCATCATCTTCCTCTACCTCGCCACCCTTACCCCAAACGTCACCTTCGGCGGTCTGCTGGGACAGGCCACTGACCAGTACATGGTGAGAACCGTCTGACCATTACGTTCCTGTCATCGTTTTGAAATATGATCACACTGATTTTGTTATTGAATAGTATTGCTAAACTGGCACTTAACCCTTTACTCCTGCACCCTGTCCATCAGTATCCTGCATTGCTAACTATGTCATCAAAGCAAAAATTTAACCCTTAGATTCCCTCATCCTATTCACCAGATTCCAATAGGAACCTGGTGGATAAGGTGAGGGAATCGAACGGGTTAAGTTTTTGCAATTGGTGGATAGGGTGCGGGAGTCAAAGGGTTAATTTTACTGCCTCTAAGTTACAAAATATTTTCAAGTTTCTTCTTGTTATTTCGGACCTTCTATCATATGATAATTGTCGTAATAGCGTTTTTCTTTCTAGTCCATTGGCGGCAAACCTCTCGTGCACTCGAATGTAAGAATGGGTGTTTACGTTACGGCCGTTATTTTCCCCAGCCGTTAAGGTAATTACACTTTGTGTTCGGAATGTGCATGCTGGGATTTTCCTGTTTCTGTATGTTTATGTAAGCCACCAACACTGACATGGTTTACAGGATCTCTATCGTACGTATTTCACGTTTTGCGTACGAATGACACACGTAGAGGGTTCGGGCAAGCGAAGGTCTGCAAATATGTTGACCTGAGAGATCTACAAAATTCACACAGTCTGGTGCCTTACCAGGTTCAAACCTAGACCTTCCAATTGGAAGACGGGCGTCCTAGCCATGGACCATAACGCCTGTCGTTGTGACTGTATGATGTATGAATCCTCCGAGGCGTTAATGCCGTCTTCAGGGAACTGACAGTGGTTATTTTGTCTTGGTGTTGTTGTTTCAGGGGACGATGGAGTGTATCTTCACGGCCTCCGTCGTGGGCGTGTTGTTCGCCTTATTTTCCGGTCAGCCCCTCAACATCCTGGGCAGTACAGGGCCCATGCTGGTGTTGGAGATGATCCTCTACAGGTTCTGCGAGTAAGTCTTCGTTGATGACGTCTTGATTCATTTCAGTACCTGTTTCATGTGCTGAGAAATGATTTTGCACGATAGGTTCTGAGAGTTCCATGGACAGCAAAGAAAACAAACGAGACAGTCTTGATGGAGGCAGACACAAGTAGATCATTCATAAGGAAGATTAGGAAAAGGCAGGCAACATTCATAGGCCATTTTATGAGGAAAGGGGAATCGGAACACCTGGTCACAACGGGAAAGCTGGAGGGAAGGAGAGCACCGGGTAGACCCAGGGAGAAGATACTAGACGGACTTGCAGAGTGGCTGAGGACAGGGAAGGTGGAAGAGATGCTTGAGGCAACAAGAGATAGAGACAGATGGAAGTCCATAATCGCCAACGCCATGCGGCAAGGCACCTGATGACGATGATGTGGTTCTGAGGGGGTTGCACGTCTCAACTGACGATTTTTTAACTTGTCTTTTTTTTTAAGCGATCCATTTTTTTCTTGGATGCCTGTATACACTTTGTATTGTCCACATTGTGCACGCAGTATGCTGCTGCACAGTCTGCATACTCTCTCTTCGTTGGCAGTACATGCTGGGTGGTTTCTTGTTTCCGTAAGCCACAGGACAGTGGTAGGCTTGTAGGATCTTTATCGTGCATATATATGGGTAGGTGCTACCAAGTCTGCACTTGCATTAACCTGGGAGACGGAAAAAATCCTCACCCTTTATCCACCAGGTGGGATATACCCAGGCACGATCGAACCCAGACTTTCCGATTGGAAATTCGATGTCTTAACCGCTTGACTATCGCACCCTTCTACTGTTTTGTGTTTTCAGTGGGTTGTGAAAGGGGATTCTACGTATAAATGTCTCGTGAACAAACTCCACATCTCCAGTCTTTGTGCTGAATTTTGACCATGTTGTCATGTAGATATGGATGTATTTTAACATTTTCTACTATTGTCTTTCCATTAGGCGAGATGTGTGTGTGAGTGGGTGAGTGTGTGTGTGTGTGTGTGTGTGTGTGTGTGTGTGTGTGTGTGTGTGTGTGTGTGTGTGTGTGTGTGTAAAAGAAATTGGGGGAGAGACGTGTATTTATGTCCTGGTGAAATGTTGTGTTTGTTTTATTTTTCTTTGTTTGTTTTATTATTCTCAAATATTCTACATCCTTCAATAAACAAAACCATCCATCACTTTCAGCGACAACGAACTGGATTTCCTGCCGTTCCGCTGCTGGATAGGAATCTGGACCACGGGCCTCCTCCTTATCATCGTGGCCTTTGACCTCTCGGCGCTCGTGCGTTACATCACGCGCTTCACAGAGGAGTCCTTCGCCTCGCTCATCGCTTTCATCTTCATCGCTGAAGCCTTCAAAAAACTGATCGGCATCCTGTCATTGGCCCCTATCAATACTAACCCGGAGGTAAGTCTTGTGGTTGTGAAATCAGACGCACGTGAAAGTACAATATTAAAGCATACCTGTTCCGATTGCAAAGCAATGTATGTGCCAATTTTTGGTGATTTTTTTCCTGTTTTGTTGTCTTTGATTGATTGATTGATTGATTTGATTCAGTTTTTACGTCGGCACCCACCTCAGGTGATATGGCCGACGGGGATAACCATCCCAGAGAAGTGGTGGAATGGGGACCTGTCTAATCCTATACTGAGTCCACCAGAACAGCAATGATGTTAAGATGGCACAGTGAGAAGGCCAGTTTTAACATAGCACACCCCGGGATTCGAACCCACATCCATTAGCATGTGAATCCGACGCTCAAACCAACTGAGCTACTGGGACCCGCGCGCTTTGTTGTCCTTTTTTTTTTTCGTTTTTGTTGTTGCGCCCACTCATGTACCGTGGCTTGTCACTACCACCAGGTAGCTCATTTTGGCTCTCCAGCACACCTCCATACCCGTTGAAGCTGAAATCACCTGACAGCAGGGTATGAAAGGTCGCAGAACTTGGGACAATTTTCACTATGCTGTGATGATGAGAATAGGATGATAGTGACGATGCTATGGATTTCCATGTTCTGTTTGATCACAGAGATTCCTGTCGTCTTTCAACAATAGAAATACATTATGTAAAGTACTGGCTGTGCAATTGTGTCATGCAGTTACGTTTTCTTTTAACTTTGTATCCCGTGTTCACAGGAACCTTTGGACTACAACTGCACCTGCTTTCCCCCCAACTCCACCCTCCACTTCAATGCCACCAACGTCACAGTGGACGCTCTAGGCGGGGACGACAACGTGACGTCAGCTGTGGCGACACTGGTGACGACATTGGCGCCCAGTTACAACGTCACTGGAAACATGACACACAACGACACAGAAAGTATCGACTGGGCCAGCATGTCGAAGAAAATGTGCAAAGAACTGGGTGGAGAGCTGTTCGGTAGCGGATGCGGCACACCTGAATTCAAGGCTGATGTCTTCTTCCTTTCCGTCATCCTCTTCTTCATCACATACATCGCCGCCAGCTCGCTCAGCACCTTCAAGAACAGCTCCTTCTTTCCCTCCTTTGTGAGTGTTTGTTTGTGTGTTCGTTTTGATTGTATTTAACACTGTTTTGTGGTGACTTAATCTGTACGCTTAATGCTTTTCTCATGATGTTTGGCTGTCTGTTATTGGTATACATGTATATTCATGCCCCCGCAACATCCATGATGATGAAATCGAACAGATAAATGAAGATATACATGTACAGATCTTCTCTCTCTCTCTCTCTCTGTTCTTCTCTCTCTCTCTCTCTCTCTCTCTTCTTTCTCTCTCTCCCTCCCTCCCTCCCTCTCTCTCTCTGTCTGCTGCGTATCATAGTTATTGGTATAATTGTAATAAAACGATTTGATAATTGTCATGAAATTATTTGCAAAGAGTTTGTATGTTTTCATTTTTCCACGATAATAAAAAAATATTTTATAAAATCTGTTTTATTATGATGGTATTTTGATTGGCTGGTGAATTAGTTAACTTGCACAAGGTATAGTGATAAAATTGCACAAGTTTTGATAAAACTGCACTATTACAATGTTATTTGTTATGTTGATAGTAATCATGATGGTGATGATGATAATAACGATGACGACGACAACGGTGCGAAATGATCATCACAAAACCTTCATTTTGCTAATAATTACTATTCTGTTGTTGCTGAAATGATTATCACAAAACCTTCATTTTGCTAATGAGGACTGTTCCGTTGTTGCTGAAATTATTATTACAAAAACCATTTTGCTAATGATAATACTCTGTTGTTGCTGAAATGATTATCACAAAACCTTCATTTTGCTAATGAGGACTGTTCCGTTGTTGCTGAAATGATTATTACAAAAACCATTTTGCTAATGATAATACTCTGTTGTTGCTGAAATGATTATCAAAAAACTTCATTTTGCTAATGAGGACTATTCTGTTGTTGCTAAAATGATTATTACAAAAACCATTTTGCTAATGGTGACTATTCTGTTGTTGCTGAAATAATAATCACAAAACCTTCATTTTGCTAATGATGACTGTTCTGTTGTTGCTGAAATAATAATCACAAAACCTTCATTTTGCTAATGATGACTGTTCTGTTGTTGCTGAAATAATAATCACAAAACCTTCATTTTGCTAATGATGACTGTTCTGTTGTTGCTGAAATAATAATCACAAAACCTTCATTTTGCTAATGATGACTGTTCTGTTGTTGCTGAAATAGTTATCACAAAACCTTCATTTTGCTAATGATGACTATTCTGTTGTTGCTGAAATAGTTATCACAAAACCTTCATTTTGCTAATGATGACTATTCTGTTGTTGCTGAAATAGTTATCACAAAACCTTCATTTTGCTAATGATGACTGTTCTGTTGTTGCTTAATAATTGTTACAAAATCTTCATTTTGCTAATGATGACTGTTCTGTTGTTGTCTACAGGTTCGCCAGACACTGAGTGACTTTGCGGTGCTGATCGCCATTCTGCTTGCTGTGGGTTTGGATGTTCTCATAGGGCTTCCCACACCCAAACTGGAGGTTCCTGAAGAGTTCAAGGTTAGCCTCCTGTCTTTTTTTTTCTTACAATGCAATGATGATGATGATGACGTCGATGAGGACGATAATCATGATGCTATGGAGTTTCAGTTAGGATTGAGACTGCTTGACAGGGCTGTGCCAGGCCCGAGAGATACAGACACATGCGGTGGTGGTCAGAGGATTTGAGCAGCACCCTCAATGATGCATCCGTTAAGTGGATGAGACTCAATGGTGTGGTCCCAGTCTTCCCAATGAGCCCATAGCACGCCCAACTCTAAGTAGGAGCTGGTTAGAGCCGAAAAATCCCACAATGATTTTAAAAGGGACTGATGGGGACTCGAACACACAACCTTCCAGTCAGTAGTCCGTTGCGTTAACCACTATACCACGGCGACTAGTCTCGTTTTAAAATGTTTTTCGTATGTCTTTTTGTCACATCATTTTCATTGTTCCTGTATCACAACCGCCAAGCTGCACATTTCTGTTCTCCAATACACCTCCAAACTGGCCAAAACTGGGTCACCTCGAGAGAGGGCATAAAGGGTCACAGAAGCTGGGAAATTCTTCTATGATGCCATGAAGATAAGAATGGAAATGACATAGTGATGTTGCTATGGAGTTCCATTGAGGATTGAAACTGCATCACTGGACTGTACAGTACGCTTACTTTCATAATATATGTCCTGCCTTCAACAAAGCCCGAGAGGTGGTGTTGGTAAGAAACTTGGAGCAACAACAGGTGATGAAAACAAAATCTGGGTATCGACGAAACAACACCTACAAGAGAGGAAAGAGAGAGAGAAAGAGAGAGAAAGAGAGAAAGTCTTCATTAGCTTCATCCAGTCTGTGTACAACTTACCATGATATTGTGAGAATAAGTGTCCTTAATTACACAGAACATCTTAGAGTCTACAAACAAACAAATCAACGAACAGGCAAATCAATCAATTGGTTCATCAATCGATCCAGTCCAATCAGTCAGTCAAATAATAACAACAATGATGATTCAAAAATTGAACAGAGAAATCAACAAACCAAACTAACCATGTTATCACGCTCCCGATGCTTTCAGCTCAAAATCAATAAATCAGTTAATCATTCATTCAGTGTGATCAATCCAATCCAGTCAATCATTTAAATAGCAGCGACGACGATGATGATGACAAGGAAAAAGAATAAAATTGACCAACAAACCAGATAAAACCCTGACCATAATTTGATCATATTGCCCGTGTTTACAGCCCACCCGTGATGACCGTGGGTGGCTGGTCAACCCGTGGAGTGACCGTAACCCCTGGTGGCTGACCCTGGCTGCCTCTGTCCCGGCCCTGCTGGCTGTCATCCTCATCTTCATGGACCAGCAGATCACTGCAGTTATTGTCAACAGGAAAGAGAACAAGCTTAAGGTAGGTATTTGATAATATTGTATTCGTTTTATTCATTCATTTGTCAGGTTTCCTTTTTTTCAAAATGGGTTTACTGTATGAAATTCGGGCTGCTGTCCCAGGAGAAAACGCATCTTCACAGTGCAGCACGACTTTTTTGTCTGTAGTTAGGTATTTCTGTTTACCTATCAAAGTAAATTGTGACCCAGAATTTTTCCAGGGACAACTCCTTTGTTGCTATGGAATCTTTGAAATGCGCTGAGTGCGTGCTGCACGCGAGACCACAATTAAACATCTGATTCGAAAGACTAACACATAGACCATCATATAAGGTTTAGTGAAGTGGGGGGGGGGGGGAGGGTGGAGAAATCGTCGGATCTGTGATTCGAACTTGGATTTCCTGATGTGCTTAGGCAGGTGCCTTAACCATTAGACCACAGACTGATGTGCTTAGGCAGGTGCCTTAACATTTGGCCACAGACTGATGTGCTTAGGCAGGTGCCTTAACCATTTGGCACAGACTGATGTGCTTAGGCAGGTGCCTTAACCATTAGGCCACAGACTGATGTGCTTGATGTGCTTAGGCAGGTGCCTTAATCGTAGGCCACAGACTGCACTAGTGTGATTTGTGTTTACTTAGAAAAGCGATGGCGTCTGTTTAGAGCGTGGAGATTGGGACATGCATCATCATCATCACCATGTGCCCTGCCATAAGGTGTTGGCGATCATAGCCCTCCACACGAATCTATCCCTTGTCGCTGATAAGTACATTTCCCACCCTCTCCGTCCTCAGCCACCCTGCAAGTCCGTCCAGTATTTTCTCCGTGGGTCTGCCTGCTGTTCTCTTTCCGTCCAGCTTTCCTTTATGACCAGGTGCTCTAATTCGGGACATGTAGTTGTTAGAAAAGGGGAGAGACCGGTGGAAAATGTTCGAGTGGAAATTGAACTGTAGGGAGAGCGGGAAGGAAACGCACATATATATAGAGAAGAATACAGGTGTATTTAATCTTCCTGAACAAAGGTATCTCTATCCATTTTTTTTTCCAGCTTATTGATAGCGGTTCTTATTCGTGAGTGAGCGTTTACATTTTCGGTCGTTTTTTTTCCCCTTAACCTCGCCATTGAAGCACTCAGACTCCATTTTCGGGCTGTGCATGTTGGGTGTTTTTGTGTTAGCCACCAAGCACTGATAAGACTCACGTATGTGATATCTGCGTGCATATGCGCACTAAGGGAGTTGAGACACTATGAGGTTTGCACAGAAAGTGACCTGGAACATGGGGAAAATCTTCACCCTTTATCCACAAACCATCGAACTGGAAGACCAATGTCCTAAGTTGTTACTCGACTATCAAACCCATCTATATTGTCTGATTGAAAAACCTTTTTGATCCGATAGAAAGCTTTATTCTTCTGTCATTGACTGCTTCGAAAGAAAAAAAACTTGATGCAGAATCAGGTGCAGTATAGATGTACGTTTCGCACGTTAGAGAGAAAGTGTTTTCTGTTTGTTTGATGAATCATTGATTACTTTTTCTTTCATATGTACTGTATTGTTACGGATAGCTTGGCTATAGTCCTGGCCTAATTTTTGTTATTTTTGGTTTTTACAGTGTACATTCATGTGTAATATATACAGTTTGTGGTGGAGTGGAGTGGAGTGGAGTGTGGAGTGGAGTGGTGAGTGTGTACACTGATGTTGAGCTGTGTATAAATGCAAGGTCTAACAGTGTATTTGTAAAAAAAAAAAGCAAGCTCTGAGTACTGAAATATTTGATTTAATAAAAACATAATGCTTTGTCTTAATCATGTGGCAAATTAAACCTTCAAATGCCTGTTATTCTTGTGCTGAATTAAACGATTAAATATCTTGCCCTTGTGCTTGTGGAAGGTGGTGCTAGCAGAGGAAGTGGAAGTGATCAGTATCAATAAAATTTTCAACCAGAAAAATAAAATAGAACGAGAAAGCGTATTTGATCATTTACTTAAGAAGACAGTCCTAAATTTTGGGCCGAGTGGCCTCTTGTCAAGCATGCACAGTTAAACTCCCCAGCATACGCACACGCACACACACACACACACACACACACACACACACACACACACACACACACACACCACACACACACCACACACACACACAACACACACACACACACAGAGGGAGAGAGAGAGAAAATGAATAATGTGAAACTATTGATTCTTCTGAAGTTGAATCATTTTCTCTTGTTAAAACACTATCTATTCATTGAACGCATTGATTTATTTATCAATTTCTTTATTATTGTTTTCCAGAAAGGAAATGGTTATCACCTGGACCTGTTCGTGGTGGCCATCACCATATTGATCTGTTCCTTCCTGGGTCTGCCATGGTATGTGGCGCCACTGTGTCTGCCCTGGCTCACATCATGAGTCTTAAGAAAGAGTCAGAGTGCACTGCCCCAGGAGAGAGACCCACTTTCCTTGGAGTCCGGTAGGTGGAGTTGTTGTTGTTGCTGCTGTTGCTGTTGTTGTTGTTGTTGTTGTGTGTGTGTGTGTGTTGATTGTTAAATGCATTCAAATTTATATTTAGGATACTAGCATTGAAATGTGAGATTTTGTTGAGTGAGTATTTCATTATTTTGAAATTTTGCATGTGTTTGAAAATGATCGTCTGTATTTCAGATATTAACAGGTTAGAATTTATCTAATTAATGAAATTGTAAGACTGTGCAATGTGGGTCTGTGATTAGGTCAGGATGTGTGTTGTGAGAGGGATCATCCTATCTGTCTGTCTGTGTTTGTCTTTAACCTTTGTGGTTAATTAAATGTTGTTTAAGAAGAGCAAGAACAAATGCTGTTTACGATGGTCTAAAACAAGCAATGTACATGGTTTTTTTACGTCCATCGCTCGACCAAGGAGGGTCTACACTACGCTTTAATTAGAAATGAGTTATGTAAGGAAAACGTTGCCAGTATACTATGTACTTGAAACATTGCCTATACTCATTGAACATGATGAAGCTTTAGGTCTTGAAGTGACCTTGTCAGTGTTTGTGTTACAGTGAACAACGTGTGACAGCTCTGATGGTTGGACTGCTCAGTGGTCTCTCCGTCCTCTTCACCTCTGTGCTCAAGGTACACAACAATGATGTTAATTAAATTACTGAAGATGACAAAACGAAACAGGACCCACAATAAGTCATGAGTTGCATGGAGCTCCATATCATCATGGTTATCATCTTCATCGTCAGACACCATTATAGCAATATGTGAAAAAAAATGTGCCAGACTCTGTAGCCACTAAAGTAACGTAGAAAATGGGACACCAAAGACAGCAAAAGAAGGAGGTATTGAGTTCTAGGGTTATCCAATATTTTAAAAAAGCAGGCAGTGAGACTGTGAGTGAAATGGTACTTCACAACTTAGTGAGAACGTTCATAATGTTGTTTATGATTCTACTTTGATATTTAATAAGTATTCTCGTCCTGCGTCAGACAACAGCACTGTTTAATTGTTCTGTTAGGGTTATAAAGATTATGTGCCTGCGTGATCTAGACAGCTGTAAAACAGTTTGTTTTTTGTGGTTTTTTTTTTTTTTTTTGTGCTGCTGTTTGCTCAGTTCATTTCACGCCATTCTATGGAGAAGACTGCATAATAGTTTAGTACAATGTTATTACCTAGTATAATATGATTATTACTTGCAACTTGAATAGGTAATGGATCATTCCAAAAGTAACAGCTGTGACGTGATATATGAGAGTGGAATGTGTAGTGTGGTGGTTAAGCCACCTGTCTAGAACAAGAGAAATAGCCTTCGATTCACGAATCATGCAGGGATTTTTGTTCTCCCACCACCACTCCACAACATCTTAAGTGGTGGTCTAGGCTTTAGTCTTTCGGATGAGAGGATTAACGAGGCTCCACGTGTGGCACACACTTAACGAACGTTAAAGATCCCAGACCGAGAAAGGAGTTGTTCTTGTCAAAATTGTGTGGCTAAATTGACTTTCATCAGTGGACAGAAATAGGAGTACATGTAGACAGATATAAAACAGGGGGTGCTGAATGATGCTGTGGCAATGCGCTCTCCCCGTAGAGAGCACCCTGAATTATTTCACGTGGTCAGTCCATTGTGAAAAGAAAATGAATAAATAAATACGAAATGTATATACACCTTTGACTTGTCTCCTGTGTTCACAGTACATTCCCATGGCTGTGTTGTACGGTGTCTTCCTCTACATGGGTATGGCCGCTCTGAGAGGCATGCAGGTCAGTGGATACAGTGTGTTTGTTTCTTTTCCTGTCCGTTCATTTATGTCTTTGGCCCTTTGTTTGTCCAGTTCTTTTTGTCTGTCTTTCTTTTGTTCTTGTTTGCCCATTGCTTTTTGTAGGTCTTTCATTTGTTGTATACTAACATATTTTTCAGTGTAATGACATTGTAAAAAATGATTTTGTTTTACACGAATGGATGTAGATGAGGAAATAGCATTGTTTTGTTTACAGAATACTGATGTTGTTCCTTTTCGATTTCTGTCAAAAACGTATCCAGAATGGTTTGGCTCCAAATAGCCTTGAGCAGACTTCACGTTTTTCAAAGATACTGTAATAAATAAATCCTGAACAGCTATACATTTAAGACTGGTTACAGACAGTCCATAACATTTTCAGAACGGTTTAAGAGTTACCATGGATAGCTTTTCATGGCTTCGGTTCAATTCAGTGCATGTTGTTTTTAAGCCCTGCCAACTTCTGAGAGCCACATCAGTGTTTTCACCACATTTAACAACACAAACCAACACTTAAAATCGATTTTTAAAGTTTCAGTCTTCAAGTCGAGGAACACGTCAAGACTATCACCACATTAGAAGCACACCCGTCAATGTTCATGGCTTCATAAAACGAAAGGGACAGTCCCTTAGACTGAAAAAAGATAGGTCATTTAATGCTTTCCATTGCAGTGAGCTGTTCGATATAGCACATCATTTTTGCGAGGTCATTACATGTTGTGGGGTAACACTGTGCTAAACATATAATATCTATAAACAAACACTTTATTTGTTCCTTTCTTGTTTACTTCTGGATGTAAATTCAGTGATGATTTAAAAACAATGATAAAACAATTGAAGAGAGGGGAAGTGTGAGAATCCACTCACAAAGCAATGATTAGTGGAATTTTGTCAGATATTCATTGCACTTAGACAATTCTGTAAGTGCTCACTCAACCAACCCTGCCAGAAATTATCCGGCAACACTCCTTGAGGTAGCGCAAAATCCTATGCGCTAAGAAGTTCTTTAAAATGTGGAGTTGGGTGGGATCTGTAGAATACTGGCATCACCAGAATAATTAGATGGGAAGCAGGCAAGCTAGTTTTCATGTTATGGATGGAAGTGAACTGGAAACCTGAGATTTAGAGTCCACGGCTCTATCAAAAGAGCCAGTCAGCCCGAGTAAAACATAATGATGGCCTGTCTGAGAGTCGAACCCACGATCCCTGCGTTATGAGCATGGCCCCTTAACCAAGTGAGTTAGCGGAACTAGTCGCCGTGGTGTAGTGGTTAGCACAACGGACTACCGACAGAAAGGTTGTGGATTCGAATCCCCATCAGCCCCTTCAAAAATGATCGTGGGATTTTTCGGCTCTAACCGGCTCCAACCCAGAGTTGGGCGTGCTATGGGCCCATTGGGAAGACTGGGACCACACAGTCGAGCCTTATCCACTTCACGGATGCGTCATTGGGAGTATTGCTCAAATCTTCTGACCAGCACCGCAGGGTATGCGTATATCTCTGGGGCCTGGTTGACGCCAGGATATATTATGAAAGTAAGCGTAGAGTACGGCCCTGTCACGCAGTCTCAGTCCTAGATGGAACTGCGTAGCATCATGATCATCATCCTCATCGACATCATCATCGCATTGTAAAAACTGTGCCAGCTTCTGTGGCCATTTAAGTGACGAAGAAAATGGGACGAAAAAAAATGTGAGTTAGCGGGCCTTCCAACAAGTACGACAAGTGATAATGGTGAAGAACTTGTGTCCTGTTTCTGTCCCACAGTTTATCGACCGTATCCTGCTAATGTTCAAGCCGGCCAAGTACCAGCCTGACTGCAGCTACTTACGTCACGTGCCCATCAAGCGTGTGCACATCTTCACCGCCATCCAGGTGGTGTGTCTGGCCGTGCTGTGGGTCATCAA
>CM060306.1:53727235-53744735 GCA_030674185.1 Monoplex corrugatus | reverse complement strand
CTGCCCTTCAGCATAAAACCAGAACAACTTCAACGAGAGAAAAAGAAAACAAGTATGCTACATACATCAATGTCAGCATGGCTCTGATGTGAATCACTCAATGTTCTCATTTTTCAGAATAAAATTTTCTTGTTTGACACCACTGCACTGGAGATAGGTGATCATGGTTTTGTGGTATGGCCCTTCGTTTGTTTTGTTTTGTTTGTTTGTTTGTTTTTTTTTTATTATTATTTTCAAATGTTTGTTCACTGATCTGTGTATTCGAGTTGTTGTCATTGTTTATTTTTGTGTTCTTTTCAAATAGAACCAAAATAATGTATACAGCGATGGTATCATTCTGTTTGTCGTTCTCGCATTTTCGTTAAAAGATTTTCATCTAGGTCCCCCCCCCCCCCCCCCCCCACCCACCCGGCTTTTCTGCCCCCCGCCCCCCCCACGTCCTCCTCTCTCTCATCATCTTCTCTTGTCGTGCGTCGTCTCCTCCTCTCCTCTCTCTCTCTCCACGTCTCTCTCTCTCTCTCTCTCTTCTGTCTGTCTGAATATCTATATCTATATATCTATCTATCTATATCTATCTATCTATCTGTCTTCTAATATCTATACTATTATCTATCTATCTATTCTATCTATCTATCTGTCTATCTCTATTTCTCAGTTTACCCATTCCTCCTCTATCTCTCTATCTGTCCTCCTCTTCCTGTGATGTTCTGCTTAGAATCTCTCAGAAGAAATTTAAGGATTTCTGGTTGTTTATTGACTTTGCATTTGTTTTGACTTTTTTCACACCGTCGACCAGAGGCCTTATATTGTTTTTCAGTTTGTTGTTGCTGTTGTTGTTGTTGTTGTTCTCCTTCTCCTCCTCCTTCTTTCTTCTTCTGAAATCATGAAGAAGTCAAGCACAATCACCCATTCAATCCATCTTCTTTCTCCTTTCCTTTCAAACCATTCCTTTCCCTAGCTGTAACACACGAAGACAACTTCATTTTTGCCTTCACCGAGTTAACCCATTCTGCCCCATATCACTCCAACAGAAGGAGAGCCTGCTGGGCGAGGAGTCCTACGACCGCCTGATGGAGATCAAGATCCAGCACGACAAACTGGGGGAAGGCAAGTACGGACAGCGGTTCACCAGGAGGGCTTCCCTGGACACTGATCGGGTCAACATCAGCGAGGAGCTGACACGTACTGCCATGTGGACACAGCTTCGTCAGCAGAACAGTGCCAAGCCCGGGGACACGGATGACCATAACAGGTAATTTCTCATGCTTGTGCCCCATTTTCCATTTCTTTTTGCTTAACCCTTTGACTCCAGCACCCTATCCCTCAACTGCAAAAACTTAACCCTTGACTCCCGCACCCTATCCACTAACTGCAAAAACTTAACCCTTTGACTCCCGCACCCTATCCCTCAGCTCAACTGCAAAAACTTAACCCTTTGACTCCCACCCTATCCACCAACTGCAAAAAGTTAACACTTTTACTCGCTCACCCTATCCACCAACTGCAAAAATTTAACCTTTGACTCCCTCACCCTGATGGATGGGATGAGGGAGTCAAAGGGTTAAGTTTTTTGCTTTGCTAGCATGGTTAACAATGCAGGATACTGATGGACAGGGTGCGGGAGTCAAAGGGTTAATCTTGTTGTGTCCATTTTCGATTTCTTTTTTATTTAATCAAGTTTGGTATATAAAGATTAATGGTTGTCCCCTGACCGTAGATCCGTCTCTTAACCCTTTGACTACCACATCCTATCCACCAACTGCAAAAACTTAACCCTTTGTCTCTCTCACCCTATCCACCAGCTTCCTGCACGAAGCTGATGGATTGGGTGAGGTGAGGGAGTCAAAGGGTTAAATTTTTACTTTGCTAGTATGGTTTACAATGCAGGATGCTGGTGGACAGGGTGCGGGAGTTACAGAGTTATTTAAGTTGTGTCCTTTTTCGGTTTCTTTTTATTCAGTCAAGTTTGGTGTATGAAGATTAACAGTCGTCCCCTGACCGTAAGTTTTTGCATTTATGCAAATATTTATCTGTTTATTTCTTTTCGTATTCATTTTTTATTTTTGTCGTTAGTATTCGTGAAATCAACTTTTGTTTCATGTTGTATGTTGTGTTAAGGAATGCTCCTCAGGTTTATGAAACACTGACTCGTACTTAACAAATGTTGAATGTCATAAGAATGCTGCATTCCAGGAGTAAACTATGTCATTTCTTGAACGAAGATGAATAGGCCTCCTAGCAAACTACAATAGTGTAGGTTATTCAGTGTCATCAGGAGTTTCTGGAGATATACACATGGCTTTTCCGAAAAAAAGATAGTTTTTTTTTTATTTGTTAAGGATCATCACTCCTAGGCAGTTTTATTTGTGCTCACATTTTTCTGTCCCATTTTCTACGCCACTTTAATTTCCACAGAAGCTGGGACAGTTTTTCACAATGCTTTAATGCTGTTTCCAAAAAATATCGGCTTTCTCATCCTTGTGATGATTAAGTTTTGCTGAGCTGGGTGTTATTAGTATCAGTAGTAGTAGTAGTAGTGTTGTTGTTGTTGTTGTTATTATTATTATCATTGTTGTTGTTGTTGTTGTTTTTGTTGTTACTATCATCATCATCATTATTATTATTATTACTATAATCATTATTATTGTTGTTGTTTTATTATTATTATTATTATTATACTTTAGGTCGGTCTCTGGGTTGGTCAGGCTTTTGTTTCAGTGAATGTGATGTGTTCTGTCAGATACAACGCCTCTTTTACCAACAAAAACTCAAATGAACGGGACTGACATGTCACATAGCTTCCCTTACTGTGTTTCAGGGGTGAGAAGAGGAGACGGCACAGAGACAAAACAAACGGCAACGCCAAGAAAACGGCCGCCTTTTACCTACAGGATGACGAGGACCACAATAAGACTTCCCCTCCCGACTGTTGATTTTCCCCCAACCCCCCTCCCCCCTCTGTCACAAGATGTCAGTGAGAGAGGACCTCACACATCAAAATGAAATGGAAAAAAAAAAAAACTACAGGAACAAGCGGCGATAACACAGAGACATAGAGAGACACTGGTGACCTACTCAGCGGTATGCAGTCTATGCTTGTCTCCCCTTGCCAGCCAGCGGCCCGTCACAAACAGCGTTGTAGGAAAGCTTAAGATAAATGTATTCATAATCATTCATTTTGTTCAGTTTTACGTCAGCGCCCACCTCGGGTGATAATGGTTGGCTGGCATAACCATCCAATTAAAGTGGGGTTGGGTGGGGGGCTTTATCTTATTCTACCCACCGGAACAGAATATGTTAAAAGACGGGCGGTAAGTAGACCAGTTTAATGTAGCGCACCGTAGGTTCGAACTCGCAACCATTGGGGTCACAGTTTTTGTACCTCAGAGAGGGTCTGTTTTTGTTTTTTTTTTTGTTTTCGAGCATTTCGATATTTGTCGGATGCGTGTATGCACGTTGTTTTGTCCACATGCGCAGGCAGTATGTTGCCGCACAGTCTGCATACTCCCATCTTCGGTGGGCTTGCAAGCCGTGTGTTTTCATGTTTTCATAATTCATCAGGCGCTGATTCGACTCACACGATCTTTAACGTGCATACTTGATGTTGTGCATGTGTATACGCACGAAGAGGGCTTAGGCACTAACAGGCTGCACGCATGATGACCAGGGAGATTGAAAAAATCTTCTCCCCCCCCCCCTTTACCCACCAGGCGGGAGGTACCTAAGCAGGATCGAACCTTAATCATTCGATGGGAAGTCTGGCGTTTTACCCACTTGTCTGTCTGAGGAGTAGTGCTCAGAGGTAGACGGGCCGTTCGCTTGGATCAGGGCAAGGCCGAGTTTGCTAAGAATATATGTGTAAGGTGCAAGTCTCTGTATATTATGTCTCTGTTGGTAAAGGATCACATTCAGTGCGATGTTGTTTGCCGTGAACTTGTGGAAGAGGCCTCTAATCACTTTGTTATATACATTCGCTTTTCAAACGCAACAAACATATCGGGTGTGATTTTTGGCTTAATGTTCGAATAAGTGAAAGACAAAATGAAAATGAGAGAGAAAGAGGGATTAATGAGAGAGAGAGAGAGAGAAGAAGAGAAAGAGAGAGAGACAGTTGCAGTGGGTGGTGCGAACTAGTTGTGTTCGGCTGCTAAATTGTAGGCTATTGCATATGGTTTAGTAATGTCATGGTGCAGTATAAGACATAAACAGTTTTCTGTACTACAAACGTTACACGTTTACCCCTATCAGTTTCTTACACACATATAATATACACACAATACATACATAATACATACATTACAAACATATATATACACATACATGTATGTGTATGTATGTATATATGTATGTATATATGTACGTGTGTATGTATGTACGTTTGTATTTACGTATGCATACACATACGTGAGTTTTCTCCATTCTCTGAGACATCTGCGATCTTCAGATTTCAAGACACCAGTCATATCGTTGTCTTTTTTTTTGTTTTTTTGTTGTTTGTTCCCTTTTTTAGCTGCCCTATCTCCTACACCGCTCTTATCTCACTATCCCCACGCCGCCCCTTGTGGCTTTTATTTTCAACACACCTCCAAATCCACCAAAACTGAGGTCAGTTTGACAGCAGGGCCTGAAGGGCCACAGAATCTGAGAGAATTTTTCACAATGCTATGATGATGAGAGAACGGGTGATAATGATGATGCTGTTTAAATCTAATTTGGTTTTACAATGCGTGACAGAACTGTGCTTCTCGCCTACTTTCATAATATATCCTGGCGTCCAAAAGGCAAGAGAGACACAGACACTTGCAGTGTTTAGAAAATATGAGAAGCATCCTCATTGACGCATCCGTAAATTGAGTGAGACTGGACCATGTGGTCCTGGTCTTCCCAGCAAATCCCTAGCACGCCTAACTGTCGGTAAGACATGTTCTGGGGACGAAAAATCGATAAAAAAAAAGAATGTGGACTGACGGGGATTCGAACCTGACCTATCCGGTCTGTAGTCCGTTGCGTTAACCACTTTGGCATATTGACTGGTGTCTTTCTTCTTTCTATTTTTTTCCTTTGGTTTCTTTGTTCAGTGCCACCACTCTTCTACCCTTTCTCTATTCTTTCGAATGTTTAGAACTATCCCATACACTTTTTTCTTTAAGTTCACTGTTGAAATATGTTATTTCTTCTCTCTGCCTTAGCACAACTATTGGTTTTTGTAGATGTGTGTGTTTGTGTGTGCGTGTGCGAAAGCGAGTGCGATGCTTTTGTCAAGTTTTTTATTTGTTGAATACAACTACGAAGTTATGTATGAATGATGTCAGAATGAACGCTTTGACTTACTCTACTTACAAGAAGAGAAAAAAGCGTGGTGTATTGCGTTATGAAAGCAATCGAATATTGTGCCTTCCTCCGTTTGACAGAAGTCTGGGTCTGTTTTCTTGACACTATTTTCATGTTATGATAAAGCGACAGCATCAGATGAGTCATATTATTTGTTTGTTTGTTTTTGTATTTTTCTTTCCCCAAAGATTCTTCATTCTTGTTCATAATTAGTGTATCTTACGTTTACCTGAAAGGACAAAACGGAATGGAAAAGAAGGGAATGGATGTGATATGTATGATACTGCTTTATCAGCCTACCCTTCTTCGTTTGTAAACGGAATGTTTCAAATCGACCAAATTAAGGCAATGTGTGTGTGTTGTGTGTGTGCACGCGTGTGTGTGTGTGTGTGTGTCGTGCGTGTGTGTGCACGTTGGTGTGTGTGTGTGTGTGAAACAGAAAGACTGTAGAGCTGTTTACTGATAATTCTTGATCAGATTTGGGTGTAATATTCAGTCTAAAGATTACAGCTCAAATTTGAACAGATGTGACCCATTGTCGGGTGGGGGTGGGGTTTAGGAAGGTCGAAATGTAAATATCAACAGCCATAAATGTTTTTTCTCAGTTATTTGTAGAGCGGCCAACTTTATCACATTTTGGTCAGATGTTTGTTACCACAGATGTACTTGTATATTTCATTTTGGTGTGTGGGTGTGTGTGGATCTGAGCGTGCGTGTGAGTGTGTGTTGAGGGATGGAGGGAGGGAGCATGCGAAGAGAGTGTGTGAGGGGTGATGGATATGAAGGAGTTTGTATGCGTATACCATATATGGGACTTTGAATAGTAAACCATTTTTATGTTGTACCCATTTACACAAGACTGGTGACTATGATTATATCGAATGTGTTCCTGTGTTTGTATCGATTTTAAGTAGCTGCTTGTGCGTATACAGCAAAAGGCTTGATTCTTTTTCCGTGATCGATGTTTATTGTGATGGTGTACCCTTTACTTCAGTCATGTGTTCGACAAGAATATTACAAAGATATGTAATTTTGTATGTAGGAGCGTCTCATGAAGACAGCGTGTTTTTTTGTTTGTGCGTGGTTTTTTTGTTTTGTTTTGTTTGTTTGTTTGTTATTGTTTTTTGGTTTGTTTGTTTTTGTTTTTTTTTTATGTAGAGATGATGGATGGTAAGAGTCGGTTTAAATGATGCAGCTTCGGCAAATTGCTGCATGCAATAAGTCTACGTTACATTGTGCATGAACCTATCTTGTACAGCAGTGTTGTAGAGAGGCACAAATTGTAGGCTACTTGCTCTCTTTACGTTGCATTGTGTATGGAACTGTCTGGAAACGGCCTTGCGGTGGCAAGCCAAAGACTGTTGCTTGTAGCGTTTCCTGCGACTGCTGTCTGTGTTCAGAAACGTTTTAGCATTAGCAAACGTTGCATCGTGTAAGTCCGGCCTTAAAAAATGTATAAGCATTTACTCTTCTAGATCCGCGTAAATGCTGAGTCACATTTTTTACAATGCAATTAGTTAAAAAAAAAAAAAAAGCAAAACAAAGAGGATTCTGAAGATAAAAATTATTTTTCACTGTCGGAGACAAGTGTAATGCTTTCGCATTTTTCTTGTGATGGACATATTAGTTTTATTGGGCATGATTCTTTTATCATTATATTATGTTTTGTTTGTTTGTTTGTCTGTTTTTAGGTGTACAATTTTTATTTATATATCTATTGTGCGTTATTCATTACGTATTTTAGTCATCCTTTTCATTTATTCTGTGGATTATTTGTGATATACATGTGCTTTAAGTTATATTTTCTGTTTCACTGTGAATGGATTACACATTTTCAAGTTAGTTTTTCAATTCCATTGATTATTTTCATGATAAGTGCATTAGGCCTAGTCTATCTGTCTTTTTATTATCAAAATTGTGCTCAAAACACAGAAAGACAGTAAGCCAGTGAAAAACGGTTTGAAGTGTCAAAAGTTGTCACAGTATTTGTTCTGTCATACCGTTACAGCAGTATGTGATACGTTGTGTACAAAGTTTTCTACTAAGTTTTCAGTCTGTTTTTATATCATACGTTTTTAACGATTATGCGTTTTGATTCATCTCACTGTTGTTGACGTGCTGTGTTATTCATAGACATAATATGGTTTTGTGAAGCACATATGAACAAATTGGGAGATGGAGATAATGTATTTGTTTATATATTTGTCTTATTTATTTATTTATTTATTTATTTATTTATTTATTCATTTCCACAGTAAAAATTGTATTTAACGGCTGTCATTTGTATTTCAACAGACAGTATAGTCCGACAGATTTTTCAGTCTTCCATTCATAAAGCAGGAGAGACAATATAACATGTGTTTATGTTTTGTGTGCATGATTAAAAATGTTAAAAATGTTTACAAGAATTATGTTGACTGTAAATATACGATGCGTACCTAGTCATACCAGGTCAGTTCTCTCTCTCTCTCTCTCTCTCTCTCTCTCTCTGTCTCTCTCTCTCTCTCTCTCTGTCCTCTCTCTCTCTCTTCTCTCTCTCTCCTCTCTCTCTGTTCTCTCTCTCTTCTCCTCTCTCTCTCTCTCTCTCTCTCTCTCTCGTATTTTTTCTATCCTATTATGTTTAGGCAATAATTGAGTTTTGCCAAACAAATTTATTATATCACAATGCTAAACCAGAGTTTACAAGATAAGACCACTCACCAATTGGATGTTGACTGTATTAAATTTATATGAGTGCTACTCTTGCGATCTTATATTGTATATACACCAGCAACATATTTGTGTCTTTGAAATGAGAATCGACCTGGCTGGAGGAAAAGAGCTGTATTAGTATAATGAACGAGACTACTGTGCATACATTGCAATATTTGTTCAGATGAGATTGTGCGGAATATCTTTTTATTTATTTGTTTTTATTAAAGCGTCGGCTACTTGTTTCTTTCTTCCTTTCTTTCTTTCATTATGTCTTTCTTTCTTTCTTTCTTGCTTTCTTTCTGTCTTTCTTATATTGCTTTAGTCATTGCTGTTCGTAATATAATTATATTTCATTGTGTTTTGTGTCACTGGTTTCATTTTCTTGCCTATGCGAGCGAATTTAGAAAAAAAGATATCTGTTTATTTGTATTCGTTTATTTGTATGTTTATTGTTCTGTTTAGTTTTAGTAGCGTGGGCCGGTTAATTTGAATAATGAGAAAAGTGTTTGGTATGCACAGCTTTCAGTACTAAGCCAGGACAACGGAATGCTGGACGTCTGAATCAAAGCTGAATGAATACAGTGCGGACAGTAAATATTTGCATGCCAGTACTCTTTACCTGCGCATTAATTTATTAGAATTTATGTACTTATTTATTTATTTACTTGTTTGTTTCTTTGATTATTTATTTATTTATCTATTTTCCTTTTTTTTGCATATATTTGTTTAACACATTCCAGCCCAAAATGTGTTTTTGCCTTAGCAAATGAATTTACAGGAAAATAAACAAGACTGATATTTTTCATTTTCGTGTTACATTTGAACATCAGAAGAGAGAGAGGGAGAGAGAGAGAGAGCGTATGGTTTATTGTTCTTGTGGAGTTAAACGTTGTTTTTATCCAAAGTTTGTAAGGATCGATAACAATTCTGCTACTACAATACTACTCCTACTGATACCACCACTACTACTACTACTACTACTAATAATAATAATAATAATAATAATGATAATAATAATAATAACAATGATAATAATGATGATGATGATGGATAATAACGATTCATCGCTGATAAAACAGTTACATTTTACCGTTATTAGGAAATACCAACTAAAACATTTGTAACGACTTCCCGGCAAGTAAAATCCTTTGTTGACAAGTTTGGGGCACAAACATGGCTCTCTCTCTCTCTCTCTCTCTCTCTCTCTCTCTCTCTCTCTCTCTCTCTCTCTCTCTCTCTCTCTCTCTCTCAAGAAAGTCTCAATCTTTTCTCCTATTTTTTTTTTCCAAAATGAGGAGGATTGGAGACGAGACCAGGTATGACAGAAAACAACATAAACAGGGCACCAACCTGGTCCCAACCAATCCAGTCTAAAATCAAATGATTCGAAAACCAACAGAAAGTAAGATTTTAATGGTGCCGTCAAATATACTGGATAAATGGGGGTGAAATGCTGATATGAAATAATCTTCTGTCATTCTGCACGGGTTTTAAAAAAAGTTAATATTTGAATCATGTTCTAACGTGAGAAATCCACTGATACAAACCAGCAAAGACAAAGCACAAAATGTGACCACAGATATTGAAAAAAATCAAACCAAATAAGTCTTTATTGTTTGTAAACATATCATTTTGTAATCCATAAACACCACATCAGTTCTTCATTGAATTTTGATAATTATCACATCACATCAATTAATTCGAATAAGAATTACTGTCTGTGTTTGCAGAGCTGTACAACCAGAATCCTTTGCAATAATAATTTTAAGTCTCCGCCGTTTTCAATCTGTCATGCATGTAGTCAGGCTCATAGGGAATGTTAATGCTCAGGCACTATAGACAATTACCACTACGTGTTTAATATTTCAAACAGCAGTCTGTTGGATACATATCGCAGTACACACACATACACACACATACACTCACACACGCACAGAAACACATCACAATACAAAACACACACACACACGCACAGAAACACATCACAATACAAAACACACACATACGCGCGCGCACGCGTACGTACGTACGTACGTACATACATATGAGTCAACTATTCGTAACAAGGAGCGTTGAAAGACAAAGTCATCAGAAGTATTCATGTACGTCACGTTTATGCACATTCAAAGCGATTGCTCCTTGTGGTATCTATCTATCTGCCAGTCTGTCTGTCTATCTATCTATCTATCTATCTATCTATCTATCTGTCCGTCTGTCTATCTGTCTGTCTATGTCTATCTATCTAGCATTCATTCATTTATTCATATCTATCTATCTATCTATCTATCTATGTCTGTCTGTCTATCAATCAATCTATCTATCTAGCATTCATTCATTTACTCATTTATAGTTACTTATTTTCTATTCATTTGTTTATTCGTTTATCTTTTATTCCTTTATCTATTTACTTTTTAATTATTGGATTTTCTGGCACTAATTTGTAATACAGTCGGATAAAAATGATAACTGTTTACTGACAACTGCCAAGAATTCGCTGTTTCCACTTTTTACAGATTCTTCGATAAATTACGATGAAAATAGGCTGGCTGGAATTTTGAAAATCAGTATACACATTGTTCTGTCGGATTACTGTGCCTGAGCAAAGAAATGAAATGCTGTGTACAAGACATACACCGTTTCCGTAAAGGAGCCACGTTATTGAGATTTGGCAAAACTCTTTTGTCTCATTTCACAAGAATGCTTCTAAACGTCTCAAAAAAGAAAATGAAAATCTTGTCGTGTGGGAGCTGAGCCTTAAATTATCAAAAGCATGTGGGTTGAAAGGGATGAGGATTGACTTATTTGACCAGTGTCATAGTTGGTAATTTGATAGTGACAGGTTTTAACTTCATAGGTATTTAGCTTTGACAACAGATGTGAATATGCTAGAACTATCAATGGCAATGAACAAGCCATGCTTCTTGATATGTAGCTTTGACAATAGATATGAACTTACTAGAACAATCATTAACAATGAACAAGCCATGCTGCTTTTTTTTTTATCACGTTTTTATCAGTACATATCTCCATACTTTCAGTTATAGTTGCGATGGTTAAAAAAGCAGCAAGTGATAACACCATACAAGCAATTAACTACATTGATTAACCGGTCAATTAATAAACAGTTTGCCTGATAAGTATGGGATACTAAAGCACAATTAACCTTTTACTAATAATAAGTACATAGTGACCACATGCATTAAGTAACAAATGAATCGCATCTAAAGGTGTCGGTGAAAATTAAACTATCAATTATTCATGAGAATTTTCTGGATTTTTTAATCACGGAAGGCAAGCGGAGATGGATATCTGAAACAGAAAAGAAAATCTATTCAATGATAACGATAGTGAGGTGGAGGTGGTGGTGGTGGTGGTGGTGCTGCTGCTGATGATGATGATGATGATGATGGCGACAATAACTATTTTTAATCTTGAGCTTAGTTATAAAAACACACAAAAACATGACACACAATTGTACAATGTAAACTCTAAAGAGAAAAAAGTTTGGCATAAACATAAATCACCTTTAACATGTCAATAAAAACATAGTCTAACACACACGCACGCACACACACACACACGCACACACACACACTCACACACACACACACACACACACACACGCACACACACACACACACACACACACACACACACGCATGCAACCACGTAGGCATGCACACAACACACACACACACACACACACACACGCACGCACGCACGCACACACACACACACACACACGCACACACACGCACACACACATGTGACGCACGGGAGACAAATCTTGGTGCATTCAAGCGAAACAAACGACATGATACAGACCGACATTTTGATTTCAAAATATCGATCGCTTCTCGTGGCCCCAGTTATGTGGGAGTGTTGCCTTAAAGCATACCAAAACCAGTAATTACATTAAAACATGAGATCTGATATATTAAAAGGCCTGACCATTTGTTCGGTTGTTTGTTTGCTTAGTTTGAATAGTGGGTTGGTTGGATGGTTGGTCGGTTGGTTGTTTTAGGGGATATGAGAAGACTGATGCATGAATTACAACTACAGCAGAACACAAGACACAACACACACACCAAAGCATTAAAATCAGTTGTAACCAACCTCATCTATTTCGCCACGGAAAGCTGGCTTATTACGGCGACATCGGCCAATGATAACTGGCGCCTGGACTGGTACACTGAACCTGTTTCACAGTACATGGATCTTTAAGCATGAGGGTATTGGGAGAAAAGCAGTGAAGAGAAGAGAAAAGAGAAAAAAAAGAAAGTGGGGAGGGGGAGGAGGCAACAGACGGAAACAGGAAAAATCAAACACAAGTCTAGCTTATTACAGAGGACAAAAAAATAGTCACAGATACAGAAAGAGAGAAAGGAGACAAGAGACAGACAGACAGACAGACAGATAGAGACAGTGTAAGTAACACTCACAGAAAATGAAAACAACGTACAGACAATAGAGTCGAAAAGGTGCTCTTTGTCTCAAGTCTAATTCCTCGACAAACACAGACAGACCGAGACAACAACACAGCAAAACAACAACAACAACAACAACAAAACTTTCTTCGGTCACTATGGAATAATCTTTTCCATCTCCCATCCCTCTTACTTTTTTTTCAATCCCCCCATAAAAAAAGGCAAAGGGATTTCATTTTATACAACAGGAACTGTGTGTGTGTGTGTGTGTGTGTGTGTGTGTGTGTGTGTGTGTGTGTGTGTGTGTGTTGGGGTGTGTGTGTGTGAGTGTGTGTATGTGTGTGTGTGTGTGTGTGTGAGTGTGTGTGTGTGTGCGTGTGTGTGTGTGTGTGCGTGTGTATGTGCGTGTGTGCGTAACAAAAATGTGTTAGCAGTAAGATTTTTTTCAGCTGTTTCTGATTGGACTTTTACTAAATATAATGAAATGTGTAGATTCTTGAGGAGTCACGAATGCATAAGTTTAGAAGTCATGGCGCCAAGGTCAAGGTCATATGGAACAATACAAGCGCACCAAAAAATGAATAAATAAACGTGCTTCTAAACGACACTTTGTGATTATGTGTGTGAACAGCATTTTTCTCAAGACCTTTCAAGAAGAGTTACGGCCCTTTTTTTTATCTTTTTTTTTAACTGTTGCGACAGTCAACCATTGTCAACAGGTCAAATCTATTTTTTATGCTATTCAAAGTCACGGCGATCTTGAAAAATAAAAAAAAAAGTTTTTTCTATAATGATATTTACATAAAAAGTAAACCTGGCCATTTGTTTGTTTGTTTGTTTGTTTGTTTGTTTGTGTTTAAAAAAGCGAGAATTAAGAAACTCCAACAAAGCAATATACGGTAAAGGGAAAACATGCCAATAAAACAGATCTACAGATTGTTAGTACATTGTAACTTCTTACCTGTGAGAGGCATAGATTTCTGAATTCCGTTAGAGAAACCGTTGAGTGTCTTGCCATCATACACAAACTGCACGTCGTTCATTCCGGGCGACTGAGCAACAAAAACCAAACCACAATATAAGAACAAATGAAAACACATGTTCAAAATTGTACAAGATGTGGTTTTTACAGCACATGCATGACTGATAAAGAAAAAGAAGAACTTAAAGAAAAGGAAGAACATCAATATAAGTAGGAATATGGATATGACAAATACACTTGTATATATCCATCACTTACTGTTACTCTTACTGTTACTGTTATTTTTGTTTAAAGCCCAGCCGACTGCGTACAGCCATATCAGGTCTATAACCGTTTCAAAACATACAACACACTTCAACAGGAAAGAAAAAAGGAAAGAAAATTAAGTATACATATCAATGCATTGGCGCACATTTTTTAGGAGATGCCCCTGGCGTTGACCACTCCGTCCAATTTATCACACAGGGGGTTTAAAAAACATACCTGAATACAAATTTAAACATAACTAAGGACACTAAAACATATATAAAAAAGCGGAACTAAATTACCTAAAATTGCTTCCGCATATCTCATTTTCCTATAGACCAAAAATGCTCTTGATATATGTACCCAATTCTCAATCCTAAGAGGAAGTACGTAAGACTTTATCGAACACATAAAGATGAAAATGGACCAGCAAGACAGAAAATGTTAGGAAATGACAGAAAGCAAAAGGAGGAAGAAAGAAACAAAGAGAATGACAGAAAACAAGAAATTTCTAGCACAGAATTTCCAGAAGGTGGGGATACTATTTCTACTGAAAAAGTCCCCGGCATCCCCACGGGGAGAGATGGACTGTAAGTCATCTGTAACATACAATAGGTAAAGTAAGGGCAGCTCCACTCCTGTGCTGGGTGGTCCTCAAGACGAGTGTGACGTGGTGCAGAGAGGTGGACAGGAGGTAGGAGGGGGTCTGAGGATTGCCGCAGTTGCCCACCACATCCTGGTAACGGCTGCCACGAGTTGCTGCTCTTCGCCCTCTGCCCACACATGTTATTATATTGCCTTGGGTTTTGATTGTGTGCTTTGAGTATTCTTACACACACACATTCATGATATCGTTATGTTACGAGGGGCCACATGCTACTAGAATAATCAGTCTTATGTGAAAGAAAAAAATAATTTTTTGAATGCTTGAAACCCTGGGGAGAGCAGCCAGATTCCATATGGTAAATCCATTATGACAGCAACAACAACAACAACAACAACACGCTCACCAATTCAATATTGTTAGTATGCTATTGGTAATAATCCCCGCAGAAAAGTAAACTGTGTTTGGTTTGTTTGTTTGTTTGTTTGTTTGTTTGTTCGTTTGTTTGTTGTTTGTTTCTTTGTTTCTTTGATTGTGTTAACTAACTGTAAGGGAGCACTAGTGTTTAGAAAAAAATGATACTGCATGCATAGCAACTGTAAGTTATTATGTGTTTCAGATGTATAATGTTAAAAACAAACTTATGCACAAACTTCCTTGTTATCTACATAAATCAAACTGAATTTCAAAATTCTACCTAGTTTGAGACACACACTCACACAGACAAGCACGTGTACTTAAACCATTACAGATACAACATATGTAGGCATATATACATGTACACTGTACTAATATACAAATATGAAACAAAATGAAAAGCCATATCAGTAAGACGATCACTGACCACAATCCTCTAACAATATAAATTAAAAAAATGGAGCAAAAGATATTCTTCCTTATCGTTTCATATTCTGTGCTTGTGAGCCGGCTTGTTCTGATGATAGTAATTCAGAAGATGATGTATCGAGTTTGATAGCAGCCTACTTTAACAAATCAGTTCTAAAGTGCAGTGCTCAATTTAGAATGATTTTAGAATTGCTATTATCGGTTCATCAGGTTTTTCCATATCCTCAGTGGTCATACCGCAGTGAAGTGTAAGAGGCCTCAGTTTCTCTCGGGACCAGAATAACGAGGGCGGTGCCCATTTCTTTACCCTCATTGCTTTATCTTCTTCGTTCCAAAAGAGGTGGAGGTGGCCATTTACAACTGGGAGTCCAGCCTTTAACAATCTGCCAAAGGTTGAAATGACTTACCTAGACAGAGTGTTTCCAGTGGACTGCAGAAGGGAGGCGAGGTCCGATGGAATGGCACCCACACCTGACCGCATGCTTCCATCTGGCATTCTGACACTCCAGTGGCGCTGAGTCTTTTGTCCTTGACCTATCAGAGCCTGGAGGTCAGCGGGAATCTCTCCTACCCCGCTCCGTTTAGACCCGTCAGGTAGAGTCACAGTCCACTTCCTCTGTGTCTTCAGTCCACCTGACGCTCTCTGAGCGTCTAGCAAGGCCTGTAGATGTGGTGGGATGTTTCCCGTTCCTGTGGTGACCGTTCCATTAGGCAGCGTGATGGACCACTGTCGCTGAACTCGCTGAGGTCCTCGCCCTCCTTCAGATCGTCCAGACTGGGCGTTCAGCATGGCCTGGAGGTCTTGAGGAAGGTCTCCAGTGCCGGACCTCTTGGAACCGTCAGGCATGGTCACTGTCCATCGACGTATCGTCTCCACGCTGGGTCCTCCAGATACAACAACACCCCCACCTCCACCACCAGCTCCTCCTTGACTGTCCAGCATGGCCTGAAGGTCCACAGGGATTTCTCCCTCTCCAGATCGCTGAGACCCATCCGGCATGGTGATCGTCCATCGGCGTGAGGTCTGCACGTCTTTTCTGTTCAGCAAGGCTTTGATGTCTGCTGGCATCTCCCCTACACCTGATCTCTGCGAGCCGTCAGGTAACGTCACTGTCCACCTGCGTGTTCCTTGGCCTTGACCCTGTCCTGAACCGGTGCCTGCGGTCTGTGATGGTCTGCTGGCCTGGTTGGCACCAGCAGTATTAATCCTGCCGGCACCTGAAGTCATTGTGCCTCCTTCTGGGAGTTGATTTGGTGTGACCTACGACAGAAAACAATATTGTTTTTATCAACACCGTTGTGACAATAACAAAGACTGTAGGAGGCAACAGTCATAATTCATTTTACAGGCAAGATGCCGTAAGATGCGAATACATAAGTGCGCAAACGCAATTACAATTCAGTTCTGAAAACTATAACTGTGTGATTGGAAATGTGTAGAAGCGAAGACACCCGAGCAGAAACAAACGCAAATGCGATCGCAGTCTGCATATTCATTTTAACCTACCTGGACTTTTTCTTTTTCTTTTTTTTCTGGATGCTCGCGGGTGGTTGTCTCTTTGACAATGATTACCAAGCTTCCGTCATGTTTTGTTTTTCTATGTCATTCCACCAAATCGCGTTCTCTCAAACTGCATGCTTCTTCTTCTCTTCTTTTTTCACCATGTACATGGTCATGCAGCCCATACCTGGCCATGAATGTGACGTTTTCTCCCGTTCCTGCTGGCTGTCATGGAGCTGGAAATTGCATGCAGGATTATGGTTTATAGGAATCATACAAACGGAACCATGTAAAAGAATGACTACATTGTACTTGCAAACTATGTTAGCGTTTGGGTTCCATTTTATGGATAAATCAAGTCAATCAAGACAAGTCAACTTTTTTTTTCTCTCACAAGGCAAGGAAATTACATAACAATCATCATAACTTATAATTTAGTAAAATTCAAACGGCAATAAGTTATGGCATTGAAACATTGAAAATATTTGTGCATAATGATTATTATAAAATACATAATATGTGTGTGAGTGTGCGTGTGTGTCTGTAGTTACATACGTTACGTACGTGCGTATGTATGTATGTATGTACGTGTGTGTGTGTGTGTGTGTGTGTATGTATACATTGTGTGTGCGTAGAGTGCGCGAGCGCGAGTGTGTTTAAATGTTGTATGTATGTAATGTATGTATGTATGTATGTATGTATGTACGTACGTACGTACGTAGTACGTACGTATGTATGTAGTATGTATGTATGTACGTACGTACGTTACGTACGTACGTATGTGTGTGTGTGTGTGTGTGTGTGTGTGTGTGTGTGTGTGTGTGTGTGTGTGCGTGGGTAAACGGACGCAACGGCCAAGTTGACTAGGA
>CM060306.1:53694735-53722235 GCA_030674185.1 Monoplex corrugatus | reverse complement strand
CTACTACTAATGATAATAATAATATTAATAACAACGATAATAATAATAATAGTAATAATATTAAGCTCTCTCTCTCTCTCTCTCTCTCTCTCTCTCTCTCTCTCTCTCTCTCTCTCTCTCTCTCTCTCTCTCTCTGGATGTACCTTGAATCCATGAATCCTTCTTTATCTCTTGCTATGGAATCGTACTTCTGTTATATTTTCTAAAACCACTTTATTGTGAATTGATCTTGTAAAACAAACACACACACATACAAGCACACACGCGCGCACACACAGATACATACGCAAACACATACACACACACACACACGCACACAGATACACACACTAACACACACATACGCATACACACGGACACCCTCAATCACACATACACACACATACACGCACGTGCACGTACAAACCACTATAACCGACCCAAACCACACAATCCAAATCCTGACAGAATACCTGAAGTATAGCCAGCATACAAGTTTTTGATGGCTTCAGGGATCTGACCAATGCCAGAATTCAGCACAGTGCCAGTAGGTGTCATGATGAACCAGTGGAGAGTGGGCTCTGGCTCCAGAGGAAACTGGTAAGTCTTTGCCGTATCAGCTGGAACCTTGCCTCTTCCTGATTTTACCACTCTGCCGTTCTTCGACACTATCTGTTGGACAGGGGGATGTGGCAAAGAATTTGAACGGATCACATTCTGATTCAAGATCTTTGTAGTTACACACTGTGAACTGAAACAAAACGGCGGGGTGAGGAGGAAAACAGAGAGAATCGGGGAGGGAGAGAGAAGTGACGTGGTGAGAAAGAAAGACAGTGACAAATATAATGACAACGATATTTCATTTCCCTAAGGTAGAAGTTATCAGATAGAAGCCATTTTGCAAACTTGTCGTTGCTAATCTATGTATCTGTCCAGAATTGAAAAATACTGAAAAAAGAAATATATAAGTAAATCAATAACATGAGACATAGTACATGAAGAAATCAAAGAGTAACAGCAGTTGCTATAGTTTGAGGGGGGGGAGGAACAGGAGGGGGTAGAGAGAGAGAAAGAGAGAGAGAGAAAGAGACAGAGAGGAGAGAGAGAGAGAGAGACGTTCTGAAATTTTGCTGTCAAATAGCTTGCCTTTAGGTCAAGGAACATAACTCAGTTACTAACAGTAATGCGTCATGGGAAAAATCGGCTCTATGAAACATGTACGTGACGTACATTAAGTGTATATACAATGCAGTTCTCGTTTAAATGTTATCTCTTGATGTCCAACATGTTATATTTTTATGGTTGAGAGAGAGGGAGGGGAGGAGGGAGACAGACAAAATGACTTTGACGTATGCACACACAAATATATCACTATAGATAGATGTGTGTGTGAGTGTGTGCGTGTGTGCGTGTGTGTGTGTGTGTGTGTGTGTGAGTGTGTGTGTGTGTGTGTGTGTGTGTGTGTTTTCGTGTGTGTTCGTGTGTGTGTGTGTACATCCACACATACATGAAAGCAAAGAGGGGCATATACTGGACACCCTGCACAAGTACAGAACAAAAAAACGTAAATAAAACGAAGTGGAACAATCAAAGATTGTGATAGTAACGAACACAGCACAGCGACACACCCACAAATAAAAGTTTTGTGTTTTACGTCCCACACACACACACACACACACACACACACACACACACACACACACACACACACAGCACACACACACACCACACCACACACACAACACACACACACACACACACAACACGCACACTCACACTCACGCAAGCACGCAGCACATTCTCTCCCTCCCCTCCCCTCACTCTCTCTCTCTCTCTTTCTCTATTTTCATCTCCTAATTCCTTTTTCTCTCCCTTTTCCCCCCGAAATGTTCCTTTCATAATTAAAATGATGTAAACAAATATTTCATGTTGATTTAGTTTTTAGAGTCTAAAATCGTCAGTTTTGTATTAATAGACTATACATGAATTAATCAACCAACCAACCAATCAAGCAACCAATCACACCAAACACACACACACACACACACACACACACACACACACACATACATACATACACACACATACGCACACACACACACGCACACACACACACGCACACACACACACACACACACACTCTCTCTCTCTCTCTCTCTCTCTCTCTCTCTCTCTCTCAGACGCGAACGATTAAAGTTAATAATAAACAAAATAAGAAAAAAATCCAACATATTAACAGCTTTAAAAAAATTACCTGCCACGAAACCGAACCACCAGGTGTTCTCTTAGGATTGAACACAAGCACTTGGCCCTTATTGTTAGGCACATACACCACCCCGCCAGACACGGCCGTCTCCTTGATGTCACCCATGGGTCCCAGGTGCTGAGTGGTCACGAACTTTCCAGACATGTTACGGCTGGGCCACCTGTCAGGCTTGACGTAGATGCCGTGCAGCACAGTGCCGTTGTGCAAGATGAGGGCCTTCTCCAGCGTGGAAGTTTTCTGGCCTGACGGTAAAGTAGGATCGGGGCCCAGGTCCGGCAGCTTCCCTCCCGAGAAGGTGAAGTTGTTGTACTTGTTCACGTGGGTGTTGAACCACTCCTTTATGAAAAAGCGAAAAAGTGGATGTGAAATGCTGTTATTTTTTTCTGTAACTGATAATATTGTCATTTTGTTTTTATCAAATGTATGAATATACATACATATACATATACATATACATATATATATATATACATATATACATATACATATGTATATTTATGTATATATATATATACACACATAACATATACACACATATATATGTATGTATACGTTATGAATACATACATACATACATACATACATACATACATGCATGCATACATACATACATACATACATACATACATACATTAAATACATACATACATACATACATACATACATACATACATTAAATACATACATACATTAAATACATACATCAAATACATACATACATATGTACATACGTACGTACATACATATATATAAGACAGACACACGTACGTACATACTTGTATTTGACACAATAACACGAACTCTATTAGATTATTACACAAAATTGCATAATAATTGTTGGTCTGATTCTGCCTGACATTCTGTATCCGACGAACAGTAGTTGAATCGAGCATCCTGGCAAGATAAGTAGTAAAATCACGTCTGAATAGTTTTGGATTTGAACTCACAATTTTCATGTGTAACTGAGCTATTGAGGCCACCAGATCAGTAGGGAAGGTACTTTTGATTATATTCTGCTTCCAAAGTGTCGTCCTAGTCTACCGGCTGTAAATCGGTACCTACCTCAGATTGAAGATCATGCAGCGAGGAGTGGAGATGGACACTGCCTTAATCCTGGGCCGAGAAAAGTTAGTCTCTATTGAATATCTTCTTGGAAATTTTACATTATCATGCAAATTAGAAATGACGTTACCAATTACATATATACCATACAACATACATACATACTAATTAATACATACATACATACATACATACATACATACATACATACATTCATACATAAGATATAAAGTAAACTGTTGTAACTGCACACTTTAGAACGAACTAGCTGCATATTACCATCAATAACTACAACACTTGATACTGACTATCAATTTAAACACATACCGTCAATGCACTGATAAGATATGAATGCTTATGACTTACCAAACTTCCCATGTATTACTGTACAACAACTTTGTTTTTTTTCATAAATATCGTGTAATGTTTTGTTTTATTTGATGTTGCTAGCCATAAATTTAGTATTGTATTATCAAAGATTATAATATTTTGTATTACATTGAAATTCTATGATTGATTGTGTACCTAAGATATCATGGTCTTTGTCTAATCATAATATTATATTGTATTATTTCTGTTTATAGATTCCTTTTTCATGTATCAGAAATAAGAGTATTGTAGTCTTCATACATCTCAGGATGTCGCCCTACAAGACTCATGGTTACGGGACTGTCTTACCATAAGATCTTGGATGTTTCGTATTATCTAAGATCTATGGTAAGTCAGCACCAACCTAGGATGTCTTCTCCATATAATAATGGTTCGTTCACTGTCACATCAGAGGCTTTGGTAGGTCTGCATCGCGATAGGATAGTTTCAGCACGAATAGTTCAGGTAATCTGTCAGTCGCTAGGAACAGTTTGTCTTATCTGACAGTATGCCCTGTCTACCATATGAATTATGGTATGTCCCTGTCTAGTCATACAGTATCGGTATTGACGTCTATCATAGAATCTTATGGAATGTTCTGTCTATCCTAAAGATTTGGATGGTCATCTATCCATAGATCTGAATAGTTGTTTCTGTCTTATCCTAAAGACTTAGTGTCTTACCATAGATAGGATCTACCAAACTCTGATACTGCATATCCATAAGCTTATGTATTGTTTCTGTCTTATCCATAAGATTTTATGGTATTGTTTCTGTCTTATCCATAAGATCTCTATGGATTGTTTCTGTCTTATCATAAAGATCTGTATGGTATTGTTTCTGTCTTATCCATAAAGATCTCTATGGTATTGTCCCTGTCTTATCCATAAAGATCTCTATGGTATTGTTTCTGTCTTATCCATAAAGATCTCTATGGTGTTGTTTCTGTCTTATCCATAAAGATCTCTATGGTATTGTTTCTGTCTTATCCATAAAGATCTCTATGGTATTGTCCCTGTCTTATCCATAAAGATCTGTATGGTATTGTTTCTGTCTTATCCATAAAGATCTCTATGGTATTGTCCCTGTCTTATCCATAAAGATCTGTATGGTATTGTTTCTGTCTTATCCATAAAGATCTCTATGGTATTGTCCCTGTCTGTCCATAAAGATCTGTATGGTATTGTTTCTGTCTTATCCATAAAGATCTGTATGGTATTGTCCCTGTCTTATCCATAAAGATCTGTATGGTATTGTTTCTGTCTTATCCATAAAGATCTGTATGGCATTGTCCCTGTCTTATCCATAAAGATCTGTATGGTATTGTTTCTGTCTTATCCATAAAGATCTCTATGGTATTGTCCCTGTCTTATCCATAAAGATCTCTATGGTATTGTTTCTGTCTTATCCATAAAGATCTGTATGGTATTGTTTCTGTCTTATCCATAAAGATCTGTATGGTATTGTTTCTGTCTTATCCATAAAGATCTCTATGGTATTGTTTCTGTCTTATCCATAAAGATCTCTATGGTATTGTTTCTGTCTTATCCATAAAGATCTCTGTGGTATTGTTGTTTCTGTCTTATCCATAAAGATCTCTATGGTATTGTTTCTGTCTTATCCATAAAGATCTCTATGGTATTGTCCCTGTCTTATCCATAAAGATCTTATGGTATTGTTTCTGTCTTATCCATAAAGATCTGTATGGTATTGTTTCTGTCTTATCCATAAAGATCTCTATGGTATTGTTTCTGTCTTATCCATAAAGATCTTTATGGTATTGTTTCTGTCTTATCCATAAAGATCTCTGTGATATTGTTGTTTCTGTCTTATCCATAAAGATCTCTATGGTATTGTCCCTGTCTTATCCATAAAGATCTCTATGGTATTGTTTTTGTCTTATCCATAAAGATCTCTATGGTGTTGTTTCTGTCTTATCCATAAAGATCTCTGTGGTATTGTTGTTTCTGTCTTATCCATAAAGATCTCTATGGTATTTCCCTGTCTTATCCATAAAGATCTCTATGGTATTGTTTCTGTCTTATCCATAAATATCTCTATGGTATTGTTTCTGTCTTATCCTAAAGATCTCTATGGTATTGTTTCTGTCTTATCCATAAAGATCTCTATGGTATTGTTTCTGTCTTATCCATAAAGATCTCTATGGTATTGTTCCTGTCTTATCCATAAAGATCTGTATGGTATTGTTTCTGTCTTATCCATAAAGATCTCTATGGTATTGTCCTGTCTTATCCATAAAGATCTTATGGTATTGTCCCTGTCTTATCCATAAAGATCTGTATGGTATTGTTTCTGTCTTATCCATAAAGATCTCTATGTATTGTCCTGTCTTATCCATAAAGATCTCTATGGTATTGTTTCTCTCTTATCCATAAAGATCTCTATGCTATTGTCCCTGTCTTATCCATAAAGATCTGTATGGTATTGTTTCTGTCTTATCCATAAAGATCTCTATGGTATTGTCCCTGTCTTATCCATAAAGATCTCTATGGTATTGTTTCTGTCTTATCCATAAAGATCTCTATGGTATTGTCCCTGTCTTATCCATAAAGATCTGTATGGTATTGTTTCTGTCTTATCCATAAAGATCTTATGGTATTGTTTCTGTCTTATCCATAAAGATCTCTATGGTATTGTTTCTGTCTTATCCATAAAGATCTCTTATGGTATTGTTTCTGTCTTATCCATAAAGATCTCTATGGTATTGTGTTTCTGTCTTATCCATAAAGATCTCTATGGTATTGTCCCTGTCTTATCCATAAAGATCTCTATGGTATTGTTTCTGTCTTATCCATAAAGATCTCTATGTGTTTTGTTCTGTCTTATCCATAAAGATCTCTTGGTATTGTGTTTCTGTCTTATCCATAAAGATCTCTATGGTATTGTCCCTGTCTTATCCATAAAGATCTCTATGGTATTGTTTCTGTCTTATCCATAAAGATCTCTATGGTATTGTTTCTGTCTTATCCATAAAGATCTCTATGGTATTGTTTCTGTCTTATCCATAAAGATCTCTATGGTATTGTTTCTGTCTTATCCATAAAGATCTCTATGGTATTGTCCCTGTCTTATCCATAAAGATCTCTATGGTATTGTTTCTGTCTTATCCATAAAGATCTCTATGGTATTGTCCTGTCTTATCCATAAAGATCTTATGGTATTGTTCTCTGTCTTATCCATAAAGATCTGTATGGTATTGTTTCTGTCTTATCCATAAAGATCTCTATAGTATTGTCCTGTCTTATCCATAAAGATCTCTATGGTATTGTTTCTGTCTTATCCATAAAGATCTCTATGGTATTGTCCCTGTCTTATCCATAAAGATCTGTATGGTATTGTTTCTGTCTTATCCATAAAGATCTCTATAGTATTGTTTCTGTCTTGTCCATAAAGATCTCTATGGTATTGTTTCTGTCTTATCCATAAAGATCTCTATAGTATTGTTTCTGTCTTATCCATAAAGATCTCTATGGTATTGTTTCTGTCTTATCCATAAAGATCTCTATGGTATTGTTGTTTCTGTCTTATCCATAAAGATCTCTATAGTATTGTTTCTGTCTTGTCCATAAAGATCTCTATGGTATTGTTTCTGTCTTATCCATAAAGATCTCTATGGTATTGTTGTTTCTGTCTTATCCATAAAGATCTCTATGGTATTGTTTCTGTCTTATCCATAAAGATCTCTAGGGTATTGTTTCTGTCTTATCCATAAAGATCTCTATGGTATTGTTTCTGTCTTATCCATAAAGATCTCTATGGTATTGTTTCTGTCTTATCCATAAAGATCTCTATAGTATTGTTTCTGTCTTATCCATAAAGATCTCTATGGTATTGTTTCTGTCTTATCCATAAAGATCTCTAGGGTATTGTTTCTGTCTTGTCCATAAAGATCTCCATGGTCTTTATTCTAAAACAAAACAGATCTGATGGGTGCGAAAGTCGAATGGTTTGCACTCTGGTCTTTCGATTGAAAGGTTTGGGTTTGAACCTGCATGGACAATATCAGGTGGATAAAAGATGGAGACGTTTCCGATCTCCCATATCAGACCTGCTAGTGCCCGGACCCTTTCGTGTACTTATACACACGGAACATGAAATACGCACGTTAAAGATCCTGAAAGCCGTGTTATGTTAGGTGCCGGATGGAAACACCAAATCTCAAGCATGCACACCGCCGAAAACGGAGTATAGCTGTCTTAATGGCAGGGTGAAAAACAACAAACAACAACAACAACAAGGGCTATACACGTAAAAGCCCACTTGTACAATTATTTGCATACGCGTATGAGTTACGGCCCACAAAGAACAAGCAATTCTCACCCCATAAGTCTATGCAGTTTGCCAACTACTTTTTCCGACCACACGCTGTTAACCTTAATCTGAGGCCTTTATCAGGTGTGCTTAATTACTGATTCAGGCTGTATCTTGAAATAGGATCTTTGTTCTGTTCCACGTGGTGCAAGTTCATTTGCATTATTAGCCTTTACCATGCCACCACAATCTTCTGGAAGAACTCACAGTACGTAACATTATTTGGGTGACAGCAACACGATTGGTCAGGAACAGGAGAAGAAGGGTCACAACTGCAGAGGGCCTGTGCTCCACAAAAAGTACAGAAGCTAAGCGAAGGGATGGGAGCGCAACAGGAACACGTGTGCAGAAAGGTTGATACCTATTGTCAATTCTGAAAAACTATTATTTAATGAAACAAAAAATTTAATATTCTCTTATGGAAACATCAGTACAAATTATTCATAACCAGTTAATGTGAATCCCATTTGAACCTGGTTTATTCGCTGTCAGAGACATAACAGTGAATAGCATATTAAAATTGCTAAATTGGACTCACTGATCTGCTGATGGAAACACTAAGCACATATAAATGTTGATAAATACTGGACAGCATATAACTGGAACTCCATCTTTTCATACCTGCACATACGTCATATCTACCACTTAGATTTAGATTAGTTACGTAGGATTATGCCATTTGATGGAAACACAAAATTAACATAGGTGTATACCGTAATATATAATGTATTTATCAGTTGAAGGAAACAGACTTCAGATTCCTAAAGATGGATATGTAACAATAAAAATATCACGGTTCATGCACGTAAATATGAGTTTTTTGCTAATATTTTGCAATAAATTAGGACATTAATGGATCTATGTTATACAAATTACCCTTTGAATGATTCACTTAATATTAATCCGGTGGAAATCTTGGCAACTGCCGCAATAAGACGATGTATATATATATATGATTTCAGTGGCTATGTCTACAGTGTTATGTATACCTGGTTGCAATCAGGGATTATGAATAAATGAAAAAATATTTCACTGAAGTGTTGAGGCTGCTACCGCTGCTGCCATTGCTGCAACTATAACTGCTGTCAATAGAAACGTTTGATAATATAAATGACGTTATCATAGGTCATCCAAAGAAATTAAGTATGCGTCCTCTCCTTACGTACCTCTCTAATAGCAACCCATCTCCATCCCCACTCTCCGGCATAAAAGAGTAATTTCCCTTCTGTTGCTCGAGATGGCCGAATAAGGAACCAGATTCAAGACCTATTTGCATCTTCGTGTTTCTTTCCACATCGAACCATCCTTAACCCAGTATTTCATGGTGTTAGAAGTGCGATCACCCCATCACCCGCAGCCTTTAATGTCAACACAATGTGAGGTTTCCAACAAAGACCTGTGTGCTGTCAGTGCAAACGGAATCACGTTCGCGTGTAACGCCATCTTGAGAAACCTGAATATGAAAACATCAAAAATCTACTTGAGGTTTGTGGAGGTTTTTTTTCCCTTTCCGTAACTACATCACACTTAAGTGGGTATGGAATATTGTAATTTAACAAAACTGTATTTTTTCTTACCCAGAGAAGGGGTGTAGTAGACGCATGCGCATTTGTCTTGGCTGTAAACGGTTCCAGGCGAACAGGGTTTGGGCGTGTGACCATATCCCGGCATGACTTGCAGGTAACTGAAGGGGTCGTCAGGATTGGGCCGATAGGGACAAGCACCTGCAGTAATGAAGTTTGTAGGTTAGTTTTCATGTTTTTGTTGTTTAATTCCCGTCCTCGTCACCGTCATCACAAACTGTTTATTGTCAGAGAAGCTGCAGTTATGAGTTTCTTAAGAATAATTCGTCTTGCTGGGACTAAACAAACTGATATGCATTCCACCCAAATCTACGAACAGAGCATTCATCTGGCAGACTCCTTAAGTCTGCACAAAACCCTGTGAACTGATATAAAAGTGCTGATTTTCGCCTTTTTTTTTTTTTATCTTGCAGCCTTTTCTTCCAAACCTGTTTTCCGACACTTTCACAGCCAACAGCGTTCACCAAAACTTGATAAAGATCAATCCCTAGGAAATGAACAATTTTAAACAAGGCACAAGACAAATAATATTACCAAAGTAGAATTAGTTATACCTATGAATTAAAACTCAAAACACACTCAAGATATCTGCATATTCAACAAACAATCTACATATAGGCCTATGTATAAAGTGTTATCACTACCAAAATTCTAGACACTAAACATAAATACGGAATAAAGTGAAAATAAGCATATTATTTATTGTAAATAACCAATGAATTATGTCAAACTTCCTTTGAAATCAGCTATTTTTATCTAAAAATTATGCACACATGTTCCACGCATTCTATGCATTTATGTGGTCGGTTATCTAATGGTAAGATATCTTGAAAGAGAAGTGACGTTCATATACAAAACAATGCATTTCACTTTGATTTTATCAGATTTTCACAAAGATAGACGCTGAAAAATGTAGAATAAATACAAACGGAAATTAAAAAAGCTTCGTTACGTTACAATTCCATATATGCGCGCATGACTAGCTTTCCTACTTTTCCTAGCATTTCAAACTAAATGTCGCTTTGTTGTATGCTTTCCAGGTATTTAAAACAATTTTCATGACGAGATTTTTCGCTTATTTTGAGTGTATAGTAACACTGCTCAGTCAGTTCTTACCATTTCCCTCTATTGTCCATTGAAGCGAGCACGGATCCTTGCAGCTTGGCTCACGAAAACAGCCGCCTAAAATGGAGTAACGCTGACCCTGGGGACAACATTTAGGAATAGAGTGACCCTGGTGGCACACCCAGTACTCTCCACATCCATGGATCATCTTTAAGTGTCCCCAACCCTCTGGCCGGCCCCGGCAGGGATCTGTGGTTAGCAAACAAAACGGTTTGTTTGTATACATTTGTTTACTCAAAAATGTCAACAGGACAAAACATCCACTTGTACGTACTACTTTGAAAATTTTTGGCATCTGAAGAATTCAGTTTGTTTGTGTGTTTATTTACTCATAAATGTCAACAGGACAAAACATCCAATTGTACGTACTACTTTGAGAATTTTGGCATCTGGTGGACTCCATCGGTCCGACGGATAAGTAAGCACACTGGTCTGGGTCTTCATCTGGGACAGAAGACCAGTCCTGCGGGCACATGGTTGTCTGCAGGCATCGCATGCGTAGATTCTTTTCCCTTTCATCGATAGATCGATAGGTAGATACACAGATAAACGTACTCACAGACAGAATTGATCAACATATGTGTAGTAGACCAGACGGCGTGGTGAAGTGGCCAGTGCAATGGACTTACGACAGGGAGAACATGGGTTTGAACCTAACACCTGCAGGGAGAACATGGGTTTGAACCTAACGCCTGCCCAGAACTGAGCGTCCCATGAGCTCATTGGCAAGACTGGGACTACACAGTCGAATCTCATCTACTTTACGGATGCGCCACTGAAGGTGTTGATCAACTTTTCTGACCAATACAAATAGGTTCTGACCAACATCACAGGTGTTTGTATTTCTCTGGCCTGGTTGACTCTAGGATATGTTTTAAAAGGAAGGGCAGAGTACAGCCCT
Source organism: Monoplex corrugatus (assembly GCA_030674185.1). NCBI lineage: Eukaryota > Metazoa > Mollusca > Gastropoda > Littorinimorpha > Ranellidae > Monoplex > Monoplex corrugatus. The sequence continues at coordinate 53,710,618 of CM060306.1, read as the reverse complement.
GTCACGAAGTCTTAGTCCGAAATGGAACTGCATAGTATCATCACTGTCATCTCAAATTCTCATCATCATAACATCTTCAAAATATGTCCCAGAAATTTGTGGTCGTTCATGCCTGGCTGTCATGGTGACCTCAATTTCGGTGTGTTTGGATATGAATTGTAGAGCCAAAATGAATGGCCTTGAAAAAAGACACAGAAACAACGCAGAAGACCGGGCAGCAAAAAGAATAGGTAAATACGTACGTACGTACGTACGTACATACATACATACATACAAACATACATACATACATATATACACACATGCAGGCATGCATGCATGCATGCATGCATACAAACATACATACATACATACACATATATACGTACATATATACAAACAAACATACATACATACATACATGCATACATACATACATACATGCATACATACATATATACATACATACATACATACATACATATTACATACATACATACATACATACATACTTACATACATACATACATAATACATACATGTATACATATGATAAATAGATACATACGATTTATACATACATACATACATATATACATACTTACATACATACAAACATACAGACATGCATACATACATACATACATACATATATACATACATACATACATACATACATACATACATACACACATACATGCATACATGCATACATACATACGTACGTACATACATACATATATGCATACATACATAAACAAACAAACAAAACACAATGGATGAATAAATAGAAACAGGGATAAACAAAGACAGACTGATAAACATACAGAGACAGAAATGATAAACAAAATATACAAAAATTCATTCACCGACACAAAGACAGAAAAAAGCAAAGCAACTACAAAAAAGCAACCAACCAAAAACAAAACAAAAACGACAAACAACCGAACAAACCTGCAGGACAGTTGGCATAGGCAGCGTCCACACAGGCCACTGCCAGAGAGCTCCAGAAGAGACCATAAGGACAATTCTTGACCACCGCCTTGTACCCGCCCATGGGGTCCGGGTAGCAGGCCACATACTTGCTGCAGTCCGGCGGATAGGTGTTGTACCCTACCCCGTCTTTCACTAGACATTCTTGGCACAAATCTACGCGGACAAAAACAAAATCAGATGAAACAGGTGAAAAAAAAAACACCACCTCCTAATAGATAGGCACAAAGGTTTTTAATCAGATAGGTTAAAAGATATAAACTGTATACTGCAGTGGGCTCCCATCTGATATCAGTTGAAAAGGTCAGGTGAAATAGTTGCAGTTGGGTTAAATCAGATCAAACAGATGCAAAACAGACCAGCCGACAGCGGTGACAGTGGAATTGTATCAGTCACGTATAAAATGCATCAGTTTGGACAGGTGAAAATAGATCAAATAGGTGAAATGAGATGGTATCACACAAAATCATCCAAGTGATGACATCAAACAGGTGCAAAAGACATTTTATCAGGCAGACACGAAAAAGACCCCAAAAAAATGTAAGTTGTTTCAGAGAGACTAAAAGACACCAGAGTACACAAGTGTAAAGCGATCATGTTCGACAAAAGTGGAAAAGACTAGATGAAACAAATGTTAAGTGGATCAGATCAGGCACATGCAAAATGGGACACACCAGAGAGTTGTAAAACACATCAGGTCAAACTGGAGCGAAACATATTAAATCAAATAGTTGCGGAAGACATTAAATGAAATAAGTACCAAAAGAAATTACATAAAAAAAATGCAAAAGAAGCAGTACAGGAGAGTGCCAAAAACATTAGATGAGAACACAAGTATCAAAGAGATTTCGTGAAATAGGTACAAAAGAGGCCAAGTCAGACAGGTGCCAATGAAGGTGAGACAAGTACCAATCAGATCTCATTAAATAGATGCAAAAGTGGTCAGATCACACAGGTGCCGAAGACATGAGATGAGACATGTACCAGAGAGATTTCATCAAACAGATGCCAAAAAGTCAAAAAAAGATAGGTGCTGAAGACATTAGAGCAGACCAGTACCAAAGATATTTCATGAAACAGGTGCTAAACAGACCATGTCAGTGAGGTGCCAAAGACAGGTGGGACAAGTACTAATCAGATCACATCAAACAGGTGCAAAAGAGGACAGATCAGACAGCTACCAAAGGCATTAAAGACAGGTACTAAAAGTTTTCATTAAACAGGTGCAAAAAAGACTAAATCAGACAGGGTCAGAGAGTCTAGATGGGACAAGTACCAGACAGATCACATGAAACATGTGCAAAATAGGCCAGAGAATTTAAATCTGAGGACTATAAAGAGAAAGACAAGAACGTACCGACCGAGATTTCAACGGACAGGCTTAAAGTAGAATAACCTACAATTTCAAATATAACAAGACCAGACAGTATGTCAGAAAATCAGATCACGTGAATTCAAATATATCACGTGATATAGGAAGTACAGAAATCAGATTGGACAAATACAAAAGAGATCATGCCATACGGAATAGACAAGTGCTAAAAAGACCAAAGACAAATGCTGGCAAAATTCATCAAACATGAAAAAAGAGTTAACTGAAGGAGTTACAAAAGAGAAACAAGAAAATTCCAACAGAAACCAGATCAGCAAGTACCAAGAGTTCAAATCACACGGGTGCAAAATAGGCCAAATCAGACAGATGCCAAGGAGATTACAACAATCAAATTAAAGGCATACCATTTATCATTTAGATAAATGCAAGTGACATGTATCGGACAAAGGCAAAGAGACTGAAGAAGAGGTTGAAACATATCAGATAATACAGGTGCAAAAGTGACCGCATCAACATGCGCAAAAGACGTGATACCAGGTATGCACAAATATGATCAAATCAGATACTTGAGAAAGAGATCAGGTCAGAGAATTATAACAGAGATCATATCAGAGACTAAGAAAACCTCAGAGAAAGTAAAAATGTATCAGACCAGAGAGACGTATGAGAGGCCAGGTGAGATACAAAATAGACCACATTAACCAAAGTGCATAAGATACATAAAGGTACAAAAGAGGTTTACTGATGCAGGTAAAAATAGAACAGATCAAATGTATATACAAAAGACTCCAGATTAGATTTACACAAAGATGCCAAATCAGATATACACAAAAGATTCAGAACAGATATGCTCAAAAGATGCCAAATCAGATATACCACAAAGGATTCAGAACAGGTATGCACAAAAGATGCCAAATCAGATATACAAAGGATTCAGAAAGGTATGCACAAAAGATGCCAATCAATATACACAAAAGATTCAGAACAGGTATGCACAAAAGATGCCAAATCAGATATACACAAAAGATTCAGAACAGATATGCACAAAAGATGCCAAATCAGATATACACAAAAGATTCAGAAAGATATGCACAAAAGATGCCAAATCAGATATACACAAAAGATTCAGAACAGATATGCACAAAAGATACCAAATCAGATATACACAAAGATTCAGAACAGATATGCACAAAAGATACCAAATCAGATATACACAAAAGATTCAGACAGATATGCAAAAAGATGCCAAATCAGATATACACAAAAGATTCAGAACAGATATGCACAAAAGATGCCAAGTCAGATAATAAACATACACAAGATCAGACAATTGCATCAAACTCACGATATACACGTGTTATACATTACCGATGATACGAGCGTCATCATTCTCACTAAAAATGTGTCAGTGGATAATTCTTGGAAAACTAGAACCACGTTAAGTTTCTAGTCTTACCTGGAATATATGTTGTTGGCTTCGGTGTGGTCGTGGTTGTGGTCATCACTGTAGTGGAAGTGGTATGAACGGCTGAAACAAGAAACAAAAGCATAGCTGATCAGCATGAGGAACGCTGTGATGTATTAGTGTGTCTTTCGCATACACGTACCGAAGTACAAACATAATTCTGTCACACCCATGACAGAGAGAATCGGTTTAAATGTAAGCCTATCACGTACTAGTAGTCAGTCTGTCAACTGTTGATAGCCAGAACAAATCGTGTTGTTGCAGTGCTGCTATTCATCAAGTTTATGCTTTGATTGTGACCTTTTTCCTACTTAGAATCTGGAATTTGTTCAAAAGGTATTCTTTTCATAGTAAAGCTTAGTACTTGTTTTACTACACAGATCTACCAGTGAGGACTTGACTGACTTATTGAACATTTACAAATCCCTTTGCATAAAAGTAAAACAAACACACGAACACAAAATGAATAATCAAGTAAACAAACATCCAGAATCAAATGCAAATTAAACGAAAACGTGTATTTTATTGAAATTCTCTTGTAATTACTTTGTATTTAACTTCACTGATATTTCGTTTAACTCTACCTTCTCTCACTAAGCCTTCCTTCTCCAGTGCAACAAAATAGAAGAAGATAAATCTGAATTCTCCAGCTCAGCGAAATATGAAAACAAAAATCTGACTTCTTTACCACACCAAAAGATAAAAAGATAAATCTGACTTTTCCAGTGCAAGGAAATAGAATAAGATAAGTCTGACTTCTCCAGTTAAGGGAAATGTAAGAACAAGTCTGACTTCTCCAGTTAAGGGAAATGTAAGAACAAGTCTGACTTCTCCAGTTAAGGGAAATGTAAGAACAAGTCTGACTTCTCCAGTTAAGGGAAATGTAAGAACAAGTCTGACTTCTCCAGTTAAGGGAAATGTAAGAACAAGTCTGACTTCTCCAGTTAAGGGAAATGTAAGAACAAGTCTGACTTATCCAGTTAAAGGGAAATGTAAGAGGATTATACTGACCTCCCCAGCTAAAGATGATGTAAAGACATCAGTCTAAATTCTGCAGCTAAAGGAGCTGGAAGAAGATAATTCTGAATTCTCCAGCAAAAGGAGATATAAAAACATCAGTCTGAATTCTCCAGCAAAAGGAGATACAAAAAAATCAGTCTGAATTCTCCAGCAAAAGGAGATATAAAAACATCAGTCTGAATTCTCCAGCAAAAGGAGATATAAAAACATCAGTCTGAATTCTCCAGCAAAAGGAGATATAAAAACATCAGTCTGAATTCTCCAGCTAAAGGAGATAAAAACATGTCTAAATTCTCCATCTAAAGGAGATAAAAGAAGATAAGCCTGAACTCTCCAGCTAAAGGAGATATAAGAACATCAATCTGAATTCTCCAGATAAAGGCACATGCTTATGGCTGTGGGTTCGAATCCCGGGGTGCGCTATATTAAAACTTGCCTTCTCACTGTCCCATCTTAACATCATTGTTGTTCTGGTGCTGTCGGCATAGGATTAGATAATCCCCCCTTCCCCCACTTTCCTGGGATGTTTATCCCCGTCGGCCATATCACCTGAGGTGGGTGCTGACATAAAACTGAATCAAATTAATCAATCAACTTCAGCTAAAGGAGATATAAGAACATCAGTCTGAATTCTCCAGCTCTGTGAAATAAAAGAAGATCAGTCTGAATTCTCCAACTAAAGGAGATAAGAGAAGATAAGTCTGAATTCTCCAGCTCAGTGAAATAGAAGAAGATAAGTCTGAATTCTCCAGCTCAGTGAAATTAAAGAAGATAAATCTGAATTCTCCAGATCAACAAAGTGATAGGTAATTCTATCTTCTCCAGCTCAACAAAGCACCAAGGTAACTTTCTGTTTGTTTTTACCAGGGGAGCTATTTGATCTGCTGTTTTTGCCCTGAGCGCTGTTTTTGCCCTGAGCGTAGTGGACGTGTTTGTTGTCTTTTGTGTAGAGCCTACGCTTGACAAAAGGCCTGCAAGTAGATGAAACTGTGTGCCTGTCTTTTCTCGTCAAATGAATGTGCGCTCCCATTCTGTTTTCACGTGTTTCTGATTTCTTCTGGCCTAAACGCTGGCAGTTATCTTAATTCAATCAAACAGCCTGCAACAATCGCATAGTCGTTTGTATTAGTCTGAGGTCAATGAAATAATGACTCGCTCATTCTCAATGAATATATGGATCGACCGATCGAACTGGAAGAAGTTTTTCTAATGAAAGAAAAGATCTTATTACAATATTCTGTTTGTCCAGGTTAAATTTGTGTGTGTGTACTTTTTGCATCTTATGCTTTCAGTTGAAACAATGCAACCGAATCCAAGACTGAGAAGAAAACAAAGGAACAAACAATAACAACAAAGAAACAGTTCGTACTTCAACATATAATAGCCTACAGCAAATGCTATCTAGCTGCACATACGTGACTTTAGGAAACACAAAACAAATAAACAAACAAACAAACAAGCAAATAGACCACCATTTACTGTGACGAATGGTTAGTGCAATAGACAATTGTGAAACTGTGGGTTTGAACCCTATCAGTTTAAATCAGTGTGGGACTTTTCGGCCCCAGCATAGTCCCACCTATAATGGGCGTGTTGCCGCTTTTGATAATGAGAAGACTGGACCATGAAGCCCAGTGTCATCCACTTAAAGGATTGTGGTTGTGGGTGTTGCTCTAATTTTAGGGGTAATAACGCAATTACTTGTATTATGAAAGGAAGTTTCACCAATATCAAAGAAAATCAATAACATCATTACTACCACCATCCTGATTTTTACGGACCATGACAACAAACTGAACAAAACTTTCAGATCCTGTGGCTCTTCACGCCCTTCTTTCGCGCTGTCGTCAGTTTCGATATGTTTGGCGTGTGTGTGTGTGTGTGTGTGTGTGTGTGTGTGTGCGTGCGTGCGTGCGTGCGTGCGTGCGTGCGTGTGTGGTGTGTGTGTGTGTGTGTTGGTCTGTGTGTTGTGTCTGTGTGTCTGTGTCTGTTGTGTGTGTTCTGTGTGTGTCGTGTGTTGTGTGTGTGTGTTGTGGTTTGTCTGTGTTCTGTGTGTGTCTGTGTGTGTGTGTCTGTGTTGTGTGTGTCTGTGTGGTGTGTGTCTTGTGTGTGGTGTGTGTGTGTCTGTGTGTTGTGTTGTGTGTGTTTGTGTGTGTGTTGTGTCTGTGTGTTGTGTGTGTTGTGTGTGTGTGTGTGTGTGTGTCTGTGTGTTGTGTGTTGTGTGTGTGTGTGTGTGTGTCTGTGTGTGTGTGCTGTGTGTGTTGGTGGTTGTGTGTGTGTGTGTGTGTGTCTTGTGTGTCTGTGGTGTGTGTGTGTGTGTGTAGACAGCCGAAAAGAACGGCACGAGAACAGAGACACAGAGGCAAGGCAGATGATGGGACAGCAACAAGCAAACAAACAAACAAATAACAAACAAACAAACAAACAAACAAAAAACACACATATCACTATAATCATTCACGCACTACACTACCAAACCTACCACAGATGATCTCCCTCAAGGCTTCAGCGATCTCGAACAGAGCTGAAAAGTCGGTGACGTTGAAGAGCGTGTGGCGTGAGGTGGCCATGGCGTTCAGCTCTGTGGCCGATGTTTCATCCCCCACCCCGACCACCACCACCACTATCCCGTCCCTCTTGATCAGGTCGGCCTCGTCCATCGTGTCCTGCACGTTGCTAGACTCTCCGTCTGTGATCACTATGCCTGTGTGCACGTCGACAAACGCATGTGTCAACAAACGCACAAAATGAACCCGTGCAAGCACGCTCGCACGCACACGCTTACGCGTACGCGCATGCACATATACATATATACCAAGTAATTATGTGCACAGCCGGCAAAAACTGGGATAACTTGGTCACAGTCATCGTCAGATGTGGCTTGGTTATGTAGATGGCGAGCAAAATAAGGACATGTGCACGCACACACGCGCTCACACACGCACAAACACACATGCACACACACATACACACACACGCACACACACACATACACACAAACACACACACATACAAACACACACGCACACACACAAACACGCACGCACACACTACCATACATACATATACATCCACACATACACACCACACACACTAAACTATCTCTCTCCCTCTCTCTTTTTCACACACACATACACACACACACACACACACACACACACACACACACACACACACACACACACACATACATTTCCACCCTCTTTTTCCTGATAGGTAATTATTGTATCCCTCTATCTGTAACTCCCACACACACTCTCTCTTTCGCCCAACATTGTGCGTTCTTCCAAGGACTCAACCCTACCAATATGGGGTACTCCATATCTCCCTTGCTCTCTAAACATCCAGCCGAGTCGCCGAAGTCCCAGGGATGTGTTGGTACGTCCCAGGGGCGGCTGGTTGAGGGTGGAAGCTTTAGCTTTCAGGGAGTTCTTGTCGTGGAATGGTTTCAGATCCACCGTGTCTCCTATACCCGAGCTGTAAACGATGATTCCTACGTGGATGGCTTCTTGGTCCACCTGGAAACCAATCGATTGGTTGATCGATTGATCGGTGAAATAAGGAAGCATGCAGGTTACCATTTGGTTAGTCACTGGTCAGTCAATCAAAAAATAATAATCGATTGGGGTTTTTGTTTTGTTTTGTTGTTGTTTGTTTGTTAGTTTAGTTGTTGTGGGTTTTAGATAATCGTGAGATGGTGATTGTTGGATGTGTGTGTGTTTGTGTGTTTGTGTGCGTGCGTGTGAGTGTGTGTGTGTGTGGTGTGTTGTTGTGTGGTGTGTGTGTGTGTGTGTGTGTGTGTGTGTGTCGTGGTGTGTGTGTGTGTGTGTGTGTGTGTGTGTGATGTGTGTGTGTGTGTGTGGTGTGTGGTGTGTGCTTGCGCCCGCATGCGTGAGTGTGTGTACGTGTCTGTCTGTGCATGTGCGCGTGTGATAAACACTTACGTCGTGTTTCGTAAAATCAAACCAATAATTAAAGACGAGGTTAATGATGAAAACAGGACTCATCTCCTTCCATGCAGATGCACACACAGGTCTATACAATCTCACCTACACACGCAAGAATCTTCAAACTGTTGGTGAAACGGCAAAGTTCCCTAATATCTTCCGTTTGTAATACACGCACGGGGAGTCACAAAGACAGACGTACACGGACACACACACGCGAATGCTCCGCTCCCACCCAACATCTCCCTCCCCCCCCTCCACACACATACTCCACCACCACTACCACCACCGTCATCATCACTACCATCACTACCACCACCACCACAAAAACAAAACAACAACAATAACTACCATCCACACGCACACTACCAACCCATACCCCCAAACACACACTTACCTCTAAACTGTTGATAAGAGTGGTAACAAACACTCTGCCCCGGGCCCAGTCCTCATCAGTGATGCTGTGAGAGCCGTCCAGCAGAAAGACCACATCGGCTGGCTGTGGACACGAGATGGCTACACACGCCACGTGAAAATGCTTTGGTTAATTTAACAATAGCATTGCTAGTGAAGTAAAAACTCACCAGTCGCCGTGAAGCAGTGGTTACTGCAATGAACTAACGACTGGAAAGTTGGGGTTCACATTCCATCACTCCTGTGAACATTTTTATGGGGATTTTTGGGCCACAACCGGCTCCTACCCAGAACTGAGCGTGTCATGGAACTGGAACCAGGTCGAGAGTATTGCTCACATTTCCTGATCAACACCGCAGGCGTGTGTATATCTTGGGCCTGTTTGAGGACAGGATATATTATAAAAGGAAGCGTAGTCTCCAGGATGGACTTTACATCATCATGATCACCCCCACCCCATCGTCATACACCATCATACCATTAAAAAGAACTGTCCAAATTTCTGTGGCCAAAAAGTGGCAGAAAAATGTGACGAAAAAAGAAAAAAAAAATGTTCAAGTCAGTTCCTCACACTCCCGGTTAAAAAGGTATGACTGTGTTTGTGCATGCGAGTCACTTATACATGGACGTTAATGTGAACCTGATGAAGATATGGTGACACTTTGATCAACCTGAAAGTTCGTAGAAAACAATGGTCAATATTAAAAAAAAGTTTCAACGTGACATTTTGGTCGACTGCTTCTTAATAAGAATGTTGGTGAATTTAACTGTCGCGAGAACAACGGACCTGACAAAAGCTCTCACACAAAAAGCCGGTCCTGAGAAAGAATTGAGATTACTACCACCTCACTCCCCATGACCTCAGGACTGTGGAAAACCTTAACGTACCTGTTTCATCATTCATATGAAAAGAATTTTGTATTCATACTATAACTAAGTTTTGGTAAAGAACTGACAGAACTTAACAAGACTGAAATTCTTCATTGAAATTGCCTACAAAACTGAAAACGAAAGAAAACCAGCCGTAGAAAAACCGTTACAGAACTTAACAGCAGCAGAGACAGAAAAAGCCAGAAACAGACAGAGACAGACAAAAACAGAGACAAAGACGGAGACCGACAACGGGAGACAGAGGCCGACAAAGAGACAAGAAAACACACACACACACACACACACACACACACACACACACACACACACACACACACACACACACACACACAGAAACTGACAAAGACAGAAACAAACGCAGAGACAAAGAGACAAAATCAAAGATAGAGACCCAAAAAGACAGACTGACAAAGAGACAGAGACAGACAAAGCCAGAGACAAACAGAGACTGAGACAGAAGAACAAAAAATGATAATAATAAGGAACAGCGGGCAGAATTGAAAAGACAATCAAAATCTTAGGAAGAAAGCAAGAAAAAGTATTTGTCTGTGACCTCAAAATTTTCAACCAACATTAAAAGTGACCAAGTAAAGCAATGAGGTATGGAAGAGCACGAGGAAACAGGAGTTGTGTAGGGTAAGGGGGGGGGGGGAGAGAAAAGAGCAGGAAATTGAAAAAAAATACTCACGGTCCAGGTCAGGCGTTGTCATTGGCGGAGTAAGATGTGTGGTTGTCGTTGTTGTTGTCGTTGTGGTAGATTTTTCGGGAATAACTGCGAACAAGATGTCATCACAAAAATCACGCATATGAGATCACAAAGTGTATAAAAATGTTTTCATCATCGTCAACAAACTAAATGATAATTAACTAACTAAGCAAACCAATTGACCATTCAACCATCCAACCCCTATTTCTACCTACCTACCCAACTAACCAATTACCCAGTTGATTAATACAACTGCAGCTGTAATATTAAAGAATCCTACATTGGAATTCTACAGTGTGTACTTTGTTGTTTTCCTTTGTTTTGTTGTGTTGTTTTCAAATTTGCTGGAATAATTCTTGTTTTTGTTACAGTGACTCCTTGATACAATGAACCTTTCTGTGTTAGTATGATCGTTTGTTTATCTGGGAGTGGTGACCAAAAAACAAAGCATGAAATTCTGCAGACATATCTGTAAAAAGAAGTAATCGTTAAACTTTGAAACAGGGATTGTCGTCAATAATCAAATGACGAAAACTACTACTATTAGTACTACTACAACTGTGATTGCTGCTAGTTCTGATGCTACTTATGCTTGCTACTGCTGCTCACAGTAAATTAATACACAAATAGCAATATAGGCTACTATATTATTACCATTTTTACCACTACTACTACTGCTACTACTGCAGCTACTACCATTATTATTATGATTATGATGATACAAAGAAAACAAACACTTTAAATGTTACTGCTGCTTCAGCTGCAATCATCACTACAAACACAAGTGCTGCTAGCTACATCTATTATCACCACTATTTCTGGTACTACCAGTCAATCTCGTGAGTCATCTTCATCAATGCTATCACCACACCAAAATCACCATCACTACCATCACCAAAATCACCATCACCACCACCACCGTCACCGTCACTGTCATCACCTTCACAAACATCTACCTTCACAGATCAGCTTGCGGAGTTCCTCGACGACTCCACGGAGCTGGTTGAAGTCCCTGACGATGAACAGTCTGTTCTGGTCAGGATAGTAGTCTGACTTGGCCACCTCCTGCAGTTCGTCAATGAAGGTCTCATTGCCTACACCAAGGGCGATCATCGTAATCCCGTCCACCTGTGGACACAGGCAGCGCAATGCCACAGTTTCCGCCCCAGAATGGAAACCAGGATTTCTTCCTTCACTTCTTATCTATGTCTGCTAGATCTTCTGAATCCTACTTCAGCACATTAGATGACAAAGCATGGTAGGCTCAAATATATGTGTAACTTGATGTAATTCTGTAAGAAGAATAGACAAATGGATAAAAAAAAAAACGTCAAAAAAACAAAAACTCAAAAAAAGAACAAAAACAATAAAAAAAAAAAAGAAAGGAAAAAGCAATTAAAACAATCAAAACAAGACATCAACAACAGCAAGAAACAACAGAGATATCGTCAAAGAGCTAAAACTTAAAATCTGAAAACTTCACCAGCACGCAAAGTTTAATCACATCGTTCTGGTATCTACCATGATTGCTTTGGATATCCCTTACAGGGCATTTATAGCGTTGTGTATGGCGTCGTCATCAATGCTGAACAATGTTTTCTTGAACAACGTTTTCTACTCCAAAGAAGCCTTCGAGGTATGGCTGTAGAGCAAAGACGTTACAAGGTTTTTGTTGTACACCTACCTGTCTGGCATAAACAGCTTCCTGGATGGTGGCCGTGGAGTTTTCTGACCGCCCGTCTGTGATGACCACGCCGATTTTCTTGGCGTTGTCTCGGGCCTGGTTCTGCATCATTTGCCTCATGCGGGCGATGGAACGGGCCGTGTCTGTGCCTGAAACAGCCAGAATGATGCTGCTGTGCATGCGTCTGTGTGGTGTTACTATTTTATGAAGCAGCTGTTTGTTACAAAACGCCATCATCGCAGAGTAAGAACGATGCTTCAGGGGTTACGTTCGATTTTCAGTTTTTTTTTACATACCCCAGTCATTACGTGTTGTACCATCACACATACTGCAGTGCGTATGTGTGAATGAAAGGTAAAGGCTGTTCCATGATTCTGAGGGCGTAGGGGAGTGGGGTGGTAGAAGCCGCAACTTTTCACAAGGCTAGCAATATGAGGCAGGTGTCCGTCTCTTTTTGCTCCCTTCTTTTCCTTCTACAACCCTGAATAAGAGCAGATATACATTCACACAGCTGAGTGGCAATGTCTGAAGTCTTTCTTTTTAAGCCAGACACTGTTTACTCGAATTAGAAGGTGGGACCTGTAAGTGTAAATCAACCAGGCCTTTGTGTGAATACACATTATTTGTCCTTATAACAAGACCATGTTGCATTGTAGTGCACTGGACGCGTTTTTTTTTTTTATTGCAACGTGTTGTAGGGCCTGTTTGTGAGTTGTATTGTGTTGAAGGGCCTTTGCATTGTATTGTATTGTATTGTATTGTATTGTATTGGGTTGGGTTGTGTTGTGTTGTGTTGTGTTGTATTGTATTGTATTGTAATGTATTGTATTGTATTGTATTCACCGTCATATCCATTTATTGCATTGAATGTTATATTTGTTGATTTAAGCTATTGTCATCATTAAAAAAAATCCTGTTTTAGTGTTGATTCAAATACACATTTCCGCCTTTGCAGTTGTCAAACTCTTTGTGACCTGACCGTAAACATTCAGAAATATCAGATTAATTAAGGCTAAATAAAGACAGACTCGTTTCGTTAAGTATAGACCTAATTACGTGTTCCCATTTGGTTAAGTATTATTGTTGAGACAAGAGACCTTGAGTCTATGGTTTTGTCAAAAGAGCCATCCACCTGGCGACAAAAACTTTTATTAGCAGCACCTTTAAAAACAGGAAAAGAAATAAACAGGAAAAAGAAAAGGGTGCTCCATGCATCTGCAAGCAACTGAGGTAAAAACAAACACACAAACGAACAAACAAACAAATAATCAAACAAACTATCATCGTTATCATTATTGAGGCTGTTTAAAGCCCAGCCCACTGCGCAAATCCATATCAGGGCTATAACCATCGCAAAAAGTACAAACACCTTGGTGAAAACCAAAACTGGAAAAGAACACCAGGTACACATATCAATGCATATGTGCATACAATCTAAGGATACGCCCTTGTCGTTGACCACTTCGTCAAATTAATGACCGGAAGAGGGAAGGGTTAAAAAGCAAACCAGAATGTAAATATATAAACAGAACTGAGGAACTAAAACATATACAAAAACTGGCCTTAGAGTAAAAAAAATACAGCTGACACATGTACCCAATTATCACTCCTAAGAGAAAGTATGGAAGGCTTTCTATAAAAAATACAAGTGAATGGACTCGCAAGGCAGAAAATGGTGGGAAGAAATAACAGAAAGCAAAGAAGCAAGGTAGAAATAAAAAAAAGAGTGAAAGAAAAGGGGAAATTTCTAGCATAGAAGCACAGAATTTCCAGGTGGGGATACTAGTTCTACTGAAAAAGTCCCGGACATCACCACGAGGGAACAAACAAACTACACAGAAATTAAGAAATATGTAGAACTCAAAACAGAATCATCAATTCAGGATGTAAGGATTAACATGAAAAGGACATTACTCATAAAACGACGCAACATGAGTACTGCCGTTTGTTGTCAATCTTCCTTTCCTAAACGATGTTGATCCTTGCGCCTGTTCTGTTCTGATATTTATGTTTGTCTTGTTTCGTTCAGAAAAAGAAGAAGACTTCAGTTCATATTCTATTCTGTTCTTACCAGACTCTCTCTCTCTCTCTCTCTCTCTCTCTCTCTCTCTCTCTCTCTCTCTCTCTGTGTGTGTGTCATGTAAAACTAAAATTAATGGAATACAGATCTGAAATAAATAGTCTTGTCGATTTCCTTAAAAAATCTTTTCGTTGTTTCCAGTGCTGTCTTAGAACGGCAGCATTGTAGGCCTATGTGTCACGAAGAAAAAAAATCCATGATTGACCTTCTCCCATTCCGCTGATATAAATGAATAAACAAATAGATAAATAAATAAATAAATAAATAAATAAATAAATAAATAAATAGATAAATAAATAAATAGATAAATAATATAAATAGATAGATAAATAAAAATTCTAAGGGAAATAATTTGCATATTGAGATATCACCAGCAAGTGTAGCAGTTATTTCCCCTACCTCATGTCCCCAATGGATCGAACCTCAGAATGGATCATAACAAATATACACAGGCAATCTTTCAATGGAACTGGCGTATATCACACAGAAGTAAAGAACAGTCCATAATTAGCCTATATTTCAAATGTCGAGGGGAAAAATCAAGAACAAAAAACATGAATAGATAAATAAGTCTGCTTATCATTAGACGCATTTTTTTAAGAAACCCAATTCTGATGTGCACATTGTCTTATGTTTATCGCTATCAATTTCAATGTCAGTAAGTGCAAGTTTCCACCCTCACCCACACTCCTTTATAGAATGAATACTGTACCATCTACATCTTTATGAAGGATAATCTTGCAAATAAGCATGTCATCTCAATAATCTGCTGTCTCATACAATGTGTTTGCACATATGTTAAACAGTCAATACAGTCATATCCCTTTTCTTATTCCTAACTTTGCCTTGTCTATTCTTCTGCTTTAAACAATACGAAAAATTAATTTTAAACATGCTGAATCTTTTGATTAAATCTCCCATCTTGTCTTCGCAAAGACTAGAAGACCTTTCTTGCTTGTAGCAAAAAGTAGAAGACCTTGTTTGCTGACTCATTTGGTAGAGCTTGATGAAAGATCTGACATCTTAAGTTTAATCCAAGCCCACAATACGAAAACTGGCCTGTTCACTCTCCCATACCATGTTAACGCTCCAATCGTTCTGGTGGAGTTAGTGAGCTGTAATGTAACAATGATCCGTGACTTCGTAAAGTGCAACGAGCATGCTTTGATATGGACTGTTCACGCTATGTCACAAACGGAATGAGATGATGATGATGATGATGATGATGATGATGATGATGATGATGATGACGACACGACGACGACGACGATGATGACGATGATGATGTTGATGATGATAATTGTTGTTGTTGTTATCATTATTGTTATTATTAGTAGTAGTAGTATCAGTATTGTTGTTGTTGCTGTTGTT
>CM060306.1:53684735-53692235 GCA_030674185.1 Monoplex corrugatus | reverse complement strand
TGTCATCATAGCGGTAGAGGATGACACATAGGCTTTTCTATGTCTGATAGTTCGTCTTGTCATCATAGCGGTAGAGGATAACACATAGGCTTTTCTATGTCTGATAGTTCGTCTGTGTCATCATAGCGGTAGAGGATGACACATAGGCTTTTCTATGTCTGATAGTTCGTCTATGTCATCATAGCGGTAGAGGATGAACACATAGGCTTTTCTATGTCTGATAGTTCGTCTATGTCATCATAGCGGTAGAGGATAACACATAGGCTTTTCTATGTCTGATAGTTCGTCTATGTCATCATAGCGGTAGAGGATAACACATAGGCTTTTCTATGTCTGATAGTTCGTCTATGTCATCATAGCGGTAGAGGATACACATAGGCTTTTCTATGTCTGATAGTTCGTCTATGTCATCATAGCGGTAGAGGATAACACATAGGCTTTTCTATGTCTGATAGTTCGTCTGTGTCATCATAGCGGTAGAGGATGACACATAGGTTTTTCTATGTCTGATAGTTCGTCTGTGTCATCATAGCGGTAGAGGATGACACATAGGGTTTTGTGCTTTACGTGTGTGTGCTTCTAGCACTCATTGCCTTTGTGAACTGTTTAGGGCTTTAGTAAGATGAGACTCTGTAAAAGGAGTTATTATTATCATCATTATTGTGTTTGGTGTGTAATCAACCCATTGTGGACCTAAAACTGTATGCAACATATAGGGTCTCCGGAGAAAATGTTATGATTTGCAAAGCACAAAATCTGTGGACACACATTTATCAAACCAAGCCAGAAAGGAAGTGATGAAATGAGATGGGATGGGGAAGAAATAGAAGAGGAGGTATAAGGTAAACAAGGGTCAAACAATGACCAACCAAGACAGAGTGGCCATCTCTGACGCGAAATCCAAGATACATCACGTTAAGAAACTACAAAGTAGGGAAGAGGGCCATTTCGTCCCCATGAAGATGACTGTAAATCTTATTTTCAAAAGATTTCTCTGGAAAATATTGTTCATACTAAATGCAAGACATGAAGATAAGATAAATGGTGTCAAAACTTTTATAAGAAAAAATAAAGAAGAAAACTTAACAACTGACTCATACAAGCTACTGTAGAAAATTCCACATTCGGCTGAAATTAGGCCCGAAGAATTTAGGATAGATAAATGCGACTACATGTCTTCAGCTGTCCTGGGTTAAAAAACACATCCCTGCGTTTACTCTCCTTGATAATGCATCCCCTGGCAGTCATTTTCTTTCCTTAACGTGTTAAGTACTGAAATGTGTTAGGACAAAATTGTGGACAAGTACCGAACTGTAAGAAAAAAAACAACTGTGGACACATACTCAGTAGTCAAAATGTTCTCTGTTACAGTGGCATACTTTTGTAAAAAGGAATTTGACAGTTTGGATTTGGGATGTATTTTAGCCTGTGGGAATCAAAGGATTCTATACAAGGCAGAAGGTCACACAACGTCTAAGGGACAAAAACTGTGGACACGCACTAGCCAGTCCCAGCAGGATAGCGTGTCATGAGATGGAGAGTGTGTCATGAGATGGGGAGGGAGAGAAGGAATAGGGAGGAGGAGGAGAGCATAGGGTCAAGGAGAGTCACAGACAGACTATCAAGACAGAGTAGCTATCGCTGACACGAGGCTGTAGATACATCACACTGAGAAACTACAAAGCGGTGACGAGGTCTACAGTGTCTGACATTTCCAGTCCTGCAGGTTGGGGGACCAGACTCCATCAGACGCACGGCGTGTCACACAAGGGTTGCAGGGGATAATTATAGTGTGTGTGTATATATATATATATATGTGTGTGTGTGTGTGTGTGTGTGTGTGTGTGTGTGTGTGTGTGTTGTTGTGTGTGTGTGTGTGTGTGTGTGTGTGTGTGTGTGTGTGTGTGTGTGTGTGTGTGTGTGTGAGATTAAAGTGAGAGAAAAAGAAGCCAGCACAACAACATCATATGCCTTTCCCTTGCTCTGATCTGGTCCCTGTTCTTCACTCCTTGGTGCATGGACAAGGTGAAAATTGTCATGTCACATGAAACAGTGCGAACAGGTATGGACATGAGGTGATTGTGCAAGCGAGTCAGCACGTCGGCACTTCATCGTGCAAGCATGGACACATACCTCCTGCCCTCCACCACCACCACCATGATTCTTGTCTGTCTCAAACAAGAAAGACTCTACGCGACACGCGCGCGCAAACGGAGCATTCTTTTTGTTCTTTCGCTAAATCACGGAGGGATAGAGAGACAACAACAGACAAATAAGCGTTATCTATTGGTCTGAAGAAGCAGATAAGCGTCAGTACAAAAAATATCAAAGAAACAGGGTCACTGAATTCTAAACATAAAGAAGCACCAAATGGAAAACTACTAATATCGGATCAGTTAAAAACACAGCAGCAAAAAATATCAATGAATAACTGTAGGGCCAAGAAACCTGAAAACAGAATGAGAAATCGCATGTAATCTACAAAACACGGCGAGACAAAAATTTTCGACCAGTGTCCTTCATCAAGCGTACAAAAAGACAAAGAAACAACGTCCACTGGATTTAGGACACAACTTGAACAACAATAACACTATAGCTAACTTCCCCGATATTTCGTTGAGCTCGAGGTAATGACTGATATGGAATCATAAGTGTTCGTGAATTGGGGTACCTGAGAAATAAGGGAGAGACTGCGATGTTAAGGAAAGTAAAGATGAATTCTAAAGTAGATCAACAAACCGAAACATCAAGCAAGGGTGGGGCAACACATAAATAAGCAAATAAACAAACAAATCAAACAGCGATGACAAATACAGAGAGATGGTGAAGAAGCATGACGTACATGACATGAAGGGCCCCTTAGAACGGAAGTCCCTCGGTAGGACACGGCCGCTGCATATCTCCCCGCCGTCTGCTGTGGCTGTCGGCAAACACTGCATGGCTTCAACACACTGCCTACATCTCTACTCCCTCCCTTCTGTCTCCTCTTGAAATTCCCACCTTAAGTTTTTACACTGTTTTTTTCAGTTGAGAACATCCCCAATATGTCCAACCTGAGAACAGTCCCCAACTGAACCGAGAACACCCTGAAATGTTCCAATCTTTCTTTTTCTAAAAAAAAGAAATATTAATAATAAAGATTAATATAAGGAAATTAATTATGATTGATCTATGACGTGCTTTGGAGATTGATTCTGGCAGATTTGTGTTGTTTCTGGTTCACTTATGACGTGTGTGTATCTATTCATGTATGCTGTTATCGATGCTGCATAAAATGATATCGAAATTTATGTGAACAAAAAAAGTAAGAATGCAACGTTCCTAATCATAGACTCTTCTCCTGTATACTGGAAGAGAATTATGATTCGAAATGTCCTTTAAGTCCTTATTGATTGGCTTCTATTTATTTACCATTTTTCCCCCATTTCATATCAAATCCAGCAACGACTGTTACCATCATTATCTTCACAGAGCTACCTAACTTTGGAAGAAATTGTGAATTGTGCGTTGCCCACTTTTGCGTCAGTGGATCAAAATTTCAAAATTTATATCGCCAGGCTATTTCCTTAAAAAAAGTATGTGTTATATATGCACAGATATATACAATATCTACAGCTGTCTGTCTATATATCTATATCTATATATACATGTGTGTATGTATGTTTGTGTCTGATATAGCTGTTTATATTATTGTTGATAAAAATTGTTTTATGTGTATGTATGATGTGGATGTATGTGTATGCATGTATGTAGTATGTATGTATGTATGTGTGTGTGTGTGTACGTATTTATGTGCACGTATTATATGTATATATGACATATATATATATACATACATATATATATATATATGTGTGTGTATGTGTGTGTGTGTGTGGTGTGTGTGTGGTGTGTGGTGTGTGTGTGTGTGTGTTGTGTGTGTGTGTGTGTGTGTGTGTGTGTGTGTGTGTGTGTGTGCACGAATTGATTTTTCATATCAATTACGGTTATTAGCTTAACTTCCCAAATTAGTAGGATTAAAAAACATTTGTTCGAATATATATTTCGATGTCGTAGTCAGTAAATTACTCAGTATGTTCATAAAATGAGATAGACGGCAGATAAATTAATTTCGTATCTTTTTCTTGCCATTACCTCTAACGTCTCGATATGAAAGGTTGTCGCTGGATTTCGTTTTATCGCATCATCATCATCATGTGCCCTGCAGCACGGCGTTGACGATCATGGCCCTCCATACGAATCTATCCCTTGACACTGCAAGTACATCTCTCACCCATCCTCAGCCACCCTGTAAGTCCGTCCAATATTTTCTCCCTGGGTCTTCCTAGTGTTCTCTTTCGCTCCAGCTTTCCTGTTGTGACCAGGTGCTTTAATTCCCCTTTCCTCATAAAATGGCCTATAGATGTTGTTTGTCTTTTCGTAATCTTCTGTATTAATGATCTTCTTGTGTCGTCTCCCTGTCTCCTTCAAGATTGTCTCGTTTGTGTTCTTTGCTGACCATGGAACTCTCAACATTCTTCTTAGAAACCACATTTCAGTTGCCTCAAGTTTGTTCTGATTTGTGTGTTGACTGTCCACGCCTCACAACCGTACAACAGTATCGGTTCTATCTAACATTCAAGGACTCTCTTCCTGATGTTAATTGATAGGCATTTGTTGGTAAATTTGCTTTTCATCTTTATCGCAGAAGTGACATTGTCAGAATGTCTTCACACTTTTACCTTTAAGCATTGAAGTCAAAAATACAATCAATACACGATGGCAGGCATCTGCAAGCTGGCAAACTCTATGTTAGCAGCCTACTGTTACAAGCGTCAGGAACAGTTTAGTCTCCAAAGCGACACCTTTCATTGTCTTAGTTAAAGAGACAAAATACAACCCAGCAGCAAAATGTTCAGCAGCCCAACCAATGTATCTAACTAAACACAGAAAGCAGATACAGGCGGAGCTGACAGATCATGACATACACGACAAAAACTATCAGAGATTTTACACCTTTCATAAAAGTCTGTTAGAGTCTAAACTACTGATAAAAGCCCAGAAGTTTGCTAACTAAAGTTGAGTATGTGAGTCAGTCCACCACCTTGGAAGAAAACTCTAGGTTAGAAGCTGTACTCTTTATGTGAAATTTAAAGGCAGGAATCACACTTTGTGCAAGCGAAGTTGCGCTCCCAATCCTGAGACAAAGCGCAAGGAAGAAAACAAGCTAACCATGTCAAATGTTACGAACCTGTATAAACTATTGCAAAGAACCATCATAAAGCTGTAGCTGTTACTGAATCCTTTGATGACAGAAAAGTGCTATGATTTTCATATTGGTACCAGCTGTCTACAAAAGAGAAGCATATCTGGATTTAAACAACAACTGTACCTGTGGAACTCAGAATCCGCAATTTGTTCAAGATGGATTTATCACACTCGAACGATTCGATATGCGCTCCACTGAGATCTGCCAGTAATTATCTGACAGATTCCTCGAGCCTGTGCGAAACCGTATGTGTTGGCAAGAACTTAAAATTTGGAAGGTAGAAGAACTGGACATTTATGCAACATTAAGCTGACATCACCAGACTGATGAAACATTAGGATGGGCAGCAAACACTGAGATCAGTTTTTATTTTGCAGGCTAAAATGGAATTTAAGACATCAGATGTGATATCCACGGACATGATATCTACAGACAGCATGTCCCACGCGATATCTATCCAATACAGACACGAAAACTCCAACATTTTATCGGCAATGCTTCACTGAGACATATGCATACTCTTCATTTGGTTTCCACTAGGACCAGCTCTATTCTGACAGTATCCACTATCAGACTCCTTTAAGGATATCCTCTGGTCAGAGGACATCTGATAGAACATGTCATATTTGTTCAAGTACTTTTTTCATCCCATTTGGATGAAGCTTAATGTATTCTGTGTGTTGTGTCTGAGTTTTTTTTCCAACTGATCACATGCCTATTTTAACGAAATGTATGTCTACTTGAAACTAGTTGGCTTTGCTTGTTTTTAATATGCTGTCCTAATAGTGATTTGTCTGAAGGGTAATTCTGACCAGCGCAGTGTCAATAAAGAGTAATAAGCACACGTTGGAACTCGTAACGTGGTTGAGCAAAATGAGTCATTACTTTTGATTTTCTGGGACCACTTAGGTTCCTATCAAATAACTGGCCACGTGAGTTTTTGACGTGTGCCTAAAATATTTTGTATAGTTAACCCGAACATGTCCTTAATAGACTATTCCATCCATCAAGGATCTATAAGAATGGTGGCGAGATGCGAACACTTTAAATATAGCCATTCAGAATTTATGCAAGCGATATAAGTACCAAAATTAGCTTCACAGAAAAAGACAGTAAACATGCTGATTTCTTAGAGACTGATGCTTACAAGCAGAAAAGAAGAATTCCCTAAGATCCCCGAAGAGTGCACATCTCTTTCAATCTTTGGATCCTCTATAATGAAGGTCTGGCATACTGGATACCAAAGCAAAGTAAGATACATCTGCTTCGATTTCTAGAGAACTCAGTGTTGTTTGTTGATTCTATCAAATGGGCAAGCCAGCTAACAAACATGCGAAAACAGAAATATACCAATAGGCCGCCCCATCTCACAGTTATGAAGTATTTAAATGATCAAATGACAAACCGGTTTGGGAATGGGAGACATGAAAATATCATAAGGCAAAATAATAACAGTGTTGAATATCATTCACGACCGATGGAAATCAACATGCTTGCTATCTATTCTTATCGACTAAATTTTGTTTCTTATTTTCATTTCATACTCTTTCGGAAAAAATCCAAAACTCTTGTCAGAGTGGTCAGTTTTCAATTTTGGAATGTAGACGCCTCATATTCATATTTTTACGCCAACCATATAAAGCTGTGTAGAAAACCTGAAAGGTGATGTATATAGTCTTTCATTTGTTTTTATTACTTATTACCAGTGAACGTGTGCAAATGGTAGGGGGAGAAAAAAACATATGCACATACATCGAATGGAAAGAAAATTAGAGATCATATGATATTAATGACTATGAATATCGTTTGATGGCAGTGACTACACCCATATCGTGAATGGATCGCCAACTTTCATGTGAGGTAACAGATCACCTCATGACAAAACACAGATAACACTTTTTAACCCTTTGACTCCCTCGCCCTTTCCACCTGCTTCCTGCAGGAAGCTGGTGAAAAGGGTGAGGGAATCAAAGGGTTATGTTTTTGCTTTGCTAGCATGGTTGAGAATGCAGGATGCTGGTGGACAGGGTGCAGGAGTCAAAGGGTTAAAAAAAGGAGGGGTAAAAGGAACTAAACCAAAAGACAACCACTACCTTCACCACCACCACCTACACACGGCTCCGCCACCTACCCTGACTGGTCTGGACGAGTTTGGGCAGCTCCGCCTTGAGCTGGGCGCGGTCCTTGAAGGGCTGTAGATCCACCACCTGACCGATCTCTGTGCTGTATACAATCATGCCTACGTGGATGGC